>JAFBJQ010002232.1:285203-387703 GCA_016785345.1 Trinectes maculatus
TGTGTGTGTGTGTGTGTGTGTGTGTGTGTGTGTGTGTGTGTGTGTGTGATTTGTGCTCTGGGGCTCTCTGGTTTGAGTTACGCTCTGTGCTCTGTGGCCGATGCCATTATTTGTTCTACCTCGTTAAGACAGTCTCACTTACAAGCTAACATTTCCTAATTCAAACACTATGACAAACGCGCACACAGAACACTGCTTTTCTTTTGTATATAAGTTCTGAAGCTGCGCACGAATGACTTCGCCAAGTTCTTACACATTGCTAAAAATAAAAGGTTTGTCCGTGTTTCAGTCAGAAGTGATTAGCTTAATGCAAATGCTGTGATACTAATGACAAATGTTGGGCGACATGTTCGGAAAGCAACTGCCACCCGGACAAAACGGACAACTGATAACTGAAGGGATGATGGCCGCCTTCGTGTGAATAAAGCTTCGGCCTGGTCCTCATTACCCGCCAGACACACATGTTGTGTCAAAGAAGTGGCACCAAATGGGACCAATTCTGTTTGGATGCGTCACGTCTCCGGCAGAGTTCCTTTTCTAAAACACTAATCTCTGGAGCACAAATTAGCTGTCAGTCTGCAGCTGTAGGCAGACGTGGTATCAGGGAAAAGACAGCCCCCAACAAATCAACAACATGTCAATCACACACACACACACACACACACACATACACACACACGCAGGCACACAAACTCACGCTTGCAGCCATTGACACAAGGTACAAACTTGTACTCAAATACACACACACACATTCACACAAGCGCCAGGAGTGATAGATGTGTCTTATATGTAATAGCGTTTTCTCCTTTATACGAAAAAGGGCCCAACTCTGTTTTCTTCATTAATTCAAGGTGACTCCTGCAATGCATTAGAATAAGAAAAAGAAGCCGAGGGCTCTCAAGTGCCCCTCTAATTAATAGTCTATACATTTCCAATTTATATTCCCTTACTGAGCTGCAGTATAATTTTTATAAAGACTCTCTTGTCTTTTAAAGGAAAACATTTCAAGAGTCCAGCAAATGTTTCTAAGGCTCCAGCAGCTGACACCCATTTCTGCTACTGTGTGACTGTGTCATAAGTTGTTGAGCTAAATTAGAGTGAATAAACGCCAGATGAATAGTAAACAGTGTAAGATCATGAAAAGATCACAAAAAATCACCACACATCGGTGAAATTGACACTGGTTCATCAGATATATTTCGTTTTCCATCTATGTTTTGTCTATCTTAGTTGTAGTAGTAGTAGCAGTACAACTATTAGTAGTAGTAGTAGTATGTTTAGTGGTAATTGTAGTGATTTTCCATTAGGAGGAATGAGTAGTTACCTAATGCCATAGGTTTGGTTCAGGGGCCCCATGACCTCTAAGATCTCAGCGCCCCAGAGGCCTGTTCAGTCATCCAACCATGCGTGGACACACATTTACTGTGCATTGAGGAGTCATTATAGTAAATTCAGTCCAAACTGTTTGTCGTCGTACCATGTGTTTCTAGGATTCAGCCATCACCCTGCATGCTTTTTATGTTACCCTGACCAATAATAATCCAGGTTCTAAACCACAGAAAAGGACAGAGGTCATTCCAAACCAGAATGATCTGGTCATGACTCAAATGTTGGCACTTGGAAGGAACTACTGGATGTATTGACACGTGACAGCTGGAATTGGCCTGATCTCGGAGGTGTGGGGCGATTCAGTCATGTTTCCAATTACGAGTGAGTCCAAGTCCTGCGTACATGAAGACGGAGAGCAAGAGAAATAGAGAGTGGTGCAGTCCTGAGTGCTGTGGTGCTGATTACTAGTGAAGCCTTTGTGTTTCTCTGTGCCATGTCTTGGTGAGGGCAAAGCACCTCGCTGTCAGTGCTGTTCAGTCAGATAAAGTGTGCATGTGTGTGTGCGTATGTGTGTGTGTGCGTGTGCGTGTGTGTGTGTACAGCTAGGTATGAGTCACAGAGTGAATGAGGCCAAGGAAAGAGTGACTGGATGATCAGCTCCTTCATGTCAGCCAACAAACACAAGTCACCATACCAACAGAATTAAATCTCATAAAATAAAATAAAATAAAATAAAATAAAATAAAATAAAATAAAATAAAATAAAATAAAATAAAATAAAATAAAATAAAATAAAATAAAATAAAATAGGGCACAAACTCCCATTTAACATTGTCTTCAGCCAAATAGTAAATGCAGCGGTCATGCATACACTTCAGTGCATCCATGCCGGAGCTAATATGACAATTTCTTTAGTTTTACAGAGGAAATATATGAATATTTTATACACCCCTCTCACCACATGAGTCAGTGAGGTCTATAAAAACTAATCACAGCCTGTTCTATTCAGTGGCTGCTGGACCAGGGGCCTGTCACCGCGGTGCAGTAATGCGTCCACTTTAAAGGTGACCAGACACATTCTTTCTGTGGCCCACAGTTCTGCCGGGGCTATAAATTTGTCGCCCAACTGTTGACACCGCTTGCAATATGGTGGGCTGGGTGTGTGATCACCACATGCACTGTGAGCAGGGACAAGGGAGTGCACTCTCTCTTGTCTGCTCACACAGATACACACAGACAATGGTAGCCAACGAGTCATAAAGTCATAAAGCTCTATGGGCCCCTAATGAAAGCAGGGGAATGGGGGAAGGTGTGAGTCGGATGAATAACAATCATTGCTCTGATGGGGGTGGTAGTGTGTGAGGGTATGCATATATATGCATGTGTGTGTGTGTGTGTGTGTGTGTGTGAAAGCAAACTCCCAGTGTCTCTGTGGCCCTGCTCCTCCCCTCCTGAACGGGATCCACCAGATCGCTGCTAATTGAATAAGTGACAATGAGCGGGCAGACGAGGCGACAGATGCTCGCGTGCCTTTACAACCAAACCACCAGCATCAGCATCAGACCGCGCGCGCGCGCGCGCCCATACGCACGCATTCCGCTCGACTCGGGTCGGGGGGCGCGTTCCTGCCGCACCTGCTGCTGCTGCATGCATATCTGTGCGGTCTGTGCGCGTGAGCGGTGCTGGTGTGAATTACACAGATTGGCAATGAATGTTCGCGACAGACGTTTAATTCACACTGATCACTTTATGGCTCCGGGGCCCGGACGCACGCGGCCAATTGCGAGGAGGGATCTGCGCCAAAAGCCTGCGGAGCCGCAGCTCCGTGTGCGCTGATCTGTCTGCCTGTGCGCCTGTGGATCAATAATAGAAATGATATCTTGTGGGAGCTGGGAGATGGAGAAGTTAAACACAAACCGGCTTACTCCGACAGACAGGGCGTCTTTGCACCTGCTGCAGGGGACCAATCATTTCGGGCCAATAACTGCTGATCCGCAGCTTTCCAGGGGCCATGTTTGTTCGGCGGCTCTGGTTATGTAGCGTGCCTAAATGTATTAAGCCTCCATCTGCTTTTGACTTAGATTATACTCCCTCTATACATTAATTGTTTTATTCGGCGCAGTGTTTAAGACCCCCCCCCCCCCCCCCCCCCCCCCCGTGTTTAAGACCCCCCCCCCTTCTCCCCCCGACTCCCTCTCTTTCTTTGGGTCCCTTCTTCCAGAAACTCCGGAGCTGACTTTGTTCTCCAAATGTGATTAGCTGCTCTGGGACGCGGGGAGTAATTGCATTACTGCATTGTGAGCGGTCGCAGCTATGGAAATGCCGGGCGCCCGTATCCAACCTGTTTAAACAGCGAGCGCACTGTGGTGAAAGATGTGCAAAAGAGGAGTGAATGCGCAAAACATTTTGCATACATGATGGCGCAGGCGATGAATGGACGCTGGGGGTGCGAATAAAGGTTTTTTTTACCCTCAATTACTGTGTCCGGGTTCAAAGGGAGAGCTTCTGATTGGTGTCCGCGCACGTGAAGATTATTTCGCAAACAATTGCTTTCAGCCAAATGCGCACGGAGCTTTTGACTGTGTGCAGATGTGTTGCGTTAAAAGATCAGCCCACGCTGAATAATCCGGTTCAAGTGGATAAATTATGGGTTTGTGGAACATGTCTCAGTCAGACGGCCCCGAACAGCTGCTGGTACATTATTCATCCGTTTGCACATCTATGCGTCTATGTGTGTTCCGCCGGGTTAATGACGGCGCTCTGGAGTGACTCTGCGCAGTGCAGGGACTCGGTGCTGTGCGCGTGGCTGAGGTTGAGTCGTGCAGTAACAAGTGGTGACGTCTTTTTGAGGAAGAGTTGTGTTGTTGGAGTTTGGCTCCAGATGGTCACCTGTGCGCCTCAGCCTCACATGCTGTTATGTTTGCATCTGAATATTCATGGAGGGGGTTCGGAGAGAGAGAGAAGTTTCTATCACTTGAGCGCTTTTCTCTTTTGCTCTTGGCGGTCCTTAACGCGCACACTGGCACGCGCGCGCGAGCACAGAGCGCGTGAGTGGGTCTGGAAAAGCTGCTTGGTGCACTGCGATCCCCCGTGTCGGGGCTCCGCTGGAGTCTCGTTCGGTCGGCTCTTATCGCTGGCTCCTGGTGCCAAACAAACCGCGGCAGATGGTCTCCAGAACGCGCGCTCCCAGCCGTGCACATCCGTGAAACCTTGCATCTTCTCGCTCTCCCTCCTGACCCTCGTCTGTTTCTTCATTTCCCCCCCTGTCTGTCAAACGCGCACTCAAACAGTGCGCGTCTCCATATATCGCGTATGAAGCTCTTCGTAGGGGGAATAAAGCGCGTGCCCGACGTGAAAGAGTTTTCTCTCTCTCTTATAGGAACAACGTCCTGCAGGGAGTTTGAAGTGACGTTCAACAGATCTGTCCGCGAGGACCGAGCTGTGACCAACTCATTCATTA
Source organism: Trinectes maculatus (assembly GCA_016785345.1). NCBI lineage: Eukaryota > Metazoa > Chordata > Actinopteri > Pleuronectiformes > Achiridae > Trinectes > Trinectes maculatus. Next base: position 289,993 of record JAFBJQ010002232.1, read on the forward strand.
CACTCCTGCTCCCCCCCAACGCGATTTGCCACACGGCTTACTCATCCTCTCACCCACAGACAGCCACACACACACAGACACACACACACACACACACATTTATATATATGGCCAGACTTGAAAGAGTGGAAAAGACTTAATACGCGTGTATCATGCGCACTCATATTACATATTGCATATTACAGTTACATAATCTATATTGTATGAAAAGGTGCCTATCAGGTGGTGATGGGGTTGACTGTGTGTGTCAGACTGTGTGTGTCAGACTGTGTGTGTGTGTGTGTGTGTGCAGCCTCAGTGCTTGGCGTCTCCATGCTGTGCCCGGGGAGAACAGACAAGAAGCGGGAGAGTGGTAAGCGCTGGCTGTAGGCTTGGAGCGATGAGGGAACGTCAGGCTGAGCCATTTGAATGACTGCGTTCTTCTCCACTTTATTTTCCCTCCTGTCCATTGTCGAGGCAGGGTCGTTATTCTGAGAGGCGAACCCCACAGGGCGGCTTTTCTTACCCCCCACTCTCACTCTTTCCTCCCCTCTTGCGCCCCTTGCGCCCCCCCCCCCTCCTCCTCTGGAGTTTGAGTGGCTGGCTGGTGGCCAGCCTTTGATTGAAGCAGCGTTTGTCTTCCGCGGGATGTGAAAAGGGGGCCGTGGTCCATGTACAACTAGTTGGTTCGGGGCGGGTTATTTTTGGGCAAGTGTGTGTGCGGAGGCACCTCAGACGGAGAGAGGCAGCCGGAGAGAGCGCACAGCCACTGGCACAGCGCACAGCGCACAGCGCAGCGAGCAGACGCAGAGCGGAGACGCAGAGAGGCAGACAGGCGCACGCCTTTCACTGGCACCGACACTTTGTGAAAGAGCAGCGAGGAAAACAGACTCAGATTCGGATGCTTTTGCTTCTTTTTTTTTTTGCTAAAATCAGCGCAACTTCAACTCACTCGCATTGAACAGTGTGATTTGGTTCCCTCATCGCTCGGCGGAGAAGGCGATGCAGCGACTGAGTGAGGGAGAAGAGCGTCTCCTAACTTGAAACTGGAATTCCATTCTGTGTTCTGCAGCTGGGTTTTAGATCAGTGGTTTTTATTTGTTTGTTTGTTTTTTTCACATAAACGCAACCAGGAAGAATGAACGGGCTCTTTGTGACAAAAATGTGGCAAGTTCTGGTTGTTCTGGCGCTGGCAACCCAACGCGTCTCCGGTAAGACGCTGAAATACCAGATTTACGAGGAGCAGAAGGTTGGTACAGTTATCGCCCGCCTGAGAGACGATGTCGTCGATGTTCTGGCGAAACTTCCCAGCTCGGTGTCGCTGCGCTTCAGAGCCATGCAGAGAGGGAGCTCGTCTTTCCTCGCGGTGCGCGAGCAGGACGGGGAGATCAGCATCAGGACCAAAATCGACCGCGAGAAACTCTGCGAGAAGAACCTGAACTGCTCGATCCAGTTCGACGTGCTGACGCTGCCCACCGAGCACCTGCAGCTCTTCCACGTCGACGTGGAAGTGCTGGACATCAACGACAACGCGCCCCAGTTCGCCCGCGCCGTCATCCCCATCGAGATCTCCGAGAGCGCGTCGGTGGGCGCGCGCATCCCCCTGGACAGCGCCACGGACCCGGACGTCGGGGAGAACTCGCTGTACACGTACGCGTTAGAACCCAACAACTTCTTCAGGGTTGACATCCAGTCCAGAGCCGACGGGGCTAAGTACGCAGAGCTGGTGGTGCTCAGGGAGCTGGACCGGGAGACGCGCTCCGGTTATGAACTTCAATACACGGCCTCTGACAGGGGCGTTCCCCCGAGAACTGGTTCCACCCTCCTCAAAATCAGCGTAACCGACTCCAACGACAACAGCCCGGTTTTCGACAAGTCCTCATACGTCATTAATCTCCCCGAGAACTCACCTGTTGGCACCCTGCTCATTGACCTCAACGCCACCGACGCGGATGAGGGCACCAACGCCAAAATAGTCTACTCCTTCAGCAGTCACGTGTCCCCCAAAATAATGGAGACGTTCAAGATTAACCCCGACAGTGGCCACCTGACCCTCATCAGGCGCGTGGACTATGAGACCATTAACTCCTATGACATCGATGTGCAAGCGCAGGACATGGGTCCGAACTCAATGCCCGCTCACTGCAAGATCCTGGTCAAAGTGGTCGACGTGAACGACAACAAGCCAGACATCAGCATCAATCTCATGTCCTCTCAGGGGAATGGGGATGCTGCGTACATTTCGGAGGCTTCCGCTCCGGACACGTTTGTAGCTCTGGTCAGGGTGGAGGACTTGGACTCGGGGCTGAACGGAGAGGTGGAGTGTAAACTTCATGGCCAGGGCTATTTCAAGCTGCAAAAGACGTATGAGAACAATTACATGATTCTGACAAATGTGACTCTGGACAGAGAGAAGAGGTCAGAGTTCAGTCTCACGGTGGTGGCAGAGGACAAGGGGACTCCCAGTCTCTCTACTGTCAAACATTTCACAGTGCATGTGACTGATGAGAATGACAATGCGCCGCGTTTTGAGAAGGGGCGATATGAGATTTTTAAATCAGAGAACAACGCCCCCGGAGCATATCTGACCTCCATCATGGCCACTGACCCCGACCTGGATACGAATGGACAGGTGAGGTACTCCATCTTGGAAAACTCTGTTCATGGGAGCTCCATCTCCACCTACGTCACCATCGACCCCTCCAATGGCGCCATCTATGCACTGCGTACATTTGATCGTGAGGACGTGAGCCGAATCTCCTTTGTTGTCCAAGCCAAAGATGCAGGGAAGCCATCGCTGCTGAGTAACGCAACAGTCGTTCTAAACATCTTGGATGAGAACGACAATCCTCCTATCATCGTGGTGCCACAGCTGTGGAACTTCACTGCTGATGTGCCTGCATCAAAGTTCACAGAGGCTGGGCACCAGGTAACAATGGTAAGAGCAACTGACCGAGACACTGGGGTCAACGCTGAACTCATCTGCTCCATTGTCAGTGGTAATGAGGAGGGTTTCTTCCTCATCAACCCAAGAACGTGTGAAATCATCGCTAACATCAGCTTGGAGAACTACCCCCAGGAGAACGCTGAGCTGACAGTCGTGGTGCGAGATCAGGGAAGTGAGAGCCTCAGTGCCAAAGCTGTTCTGAAAATCACCCTCTATGAGAACATGGAGAACCACGTCCAAGTCATGGACCAGGGGGAGTCTGCAATGGATGCATCCCTGATTATCATCATCTCCCTGGGCGCCATCTGCGCAGTGCTCCTGGTCATAATGGTGGTGTTTGCAGCCCGCTGTAATCGTGAGAAGAAGGACCACAGGAACTCCTACAACTGCCGGGTGGCTGAGTCAACCCACCAGCACCACCCCAAGAAGCCCTCACGCCAAATCCACAAAGGCGATATCACCCTGGTTCCCACCGTCAACGGGACCCTGCCAATCAGAGCGCACCACCGCTCACCTTCAGCCACACCCCCTATGGATCGGGCCCAGATGGGGAGCAGACAGAACCACCACAGCCGCCAATCCCTGAACAGCCTTGTGACAATCTCGTCCAATCACATTCCGGAGAGCTTTGCCCTGGAGCTGGCGCATGCAACTCCACCAGTGGAGGTGAGCACACTCACACTGTCTCTGTCTCTCTCATTCACTCACTCACACACACACACACACACACACACACACACACATGCACTCAGAAGTAAATTACTTTCAAAAATTTCAAATGCGGTCCCACAGCCCCTTTCCAAATTTTCTCTCTCACTCTCCTCTCAATTTCTCTCTCACACACACACACACACACACACACACACACACACACACACACACAAGCCTGCCACACAGCTGTTTCAGTTTGAACAAATTAACTCATCTCCATGTGTGACAGTGACTTAATCAACACTGCCCCGTCGTTCAAACTGACTCTCATTAAAACTGTTGATGATTACAGATGTGTCTCTGTCCTTACCTTGTTTACACCCTGTCACCATCACCTCCATCATAACCACAACTCACCCCTCAGTCATATGTCTCCATATCCATTTAGTCTCACCCCCACCTCAACCTTTTTCGTTATAACGTCATCCATTTTGTCTCATCCATTTCCAGCAGCCTCTCCATCATCCATTTTGTGTTTACTCATCCATTATTTTGTCTTCTGTGTTGTCTCTCTCTCCTTTTTTTACCCTCCCTTAATTTCCCATCTGTTATTCATCCCCCCTTTTCGTTTCTTTTTTTTGTTTTCTTTTGTTTGTTTTGTTATTTTGGATGTAGCAAGTCTCACAGCTTCTGTCCATGCTCCATCAGGGCCAGTACCAGCCCAGACCCAGTTTCCGTGGCAACAAATACTCCCGCAGCTACAGGTAATTTACCCCTATCCCTGAGTACCCCCCCTCCCCATAAGATTATCTTTTGTTTGCTTTTTATACCACTTGTGTTTCATTGTTTATTACATGTATCAACAACCTGTTGTAAAGTTTTGCCTGTCAGTGGCTCAGTTACATGCCGATCATGGTGTGATGGTGTGTTTGTGTATTTCTTTCATATTCTGGTTGTTATCATACCAAAGCCATTCAGTTCAAAAGTATGCAACTCATTTGTCTGAATGTCAAATCAAATTTTCTTGGTCCTTCTCTCTTTAAAAAATTGTTCTAGGGCTGTGAGGTGGGCATCCATAACGACTCTCATCATAATATTCCCCTTATGATCTCGCCACATGATAGATTTATTGATGCCTGTGGTGGCTTCTGTGATAGATTTATTGATGGGATCTACCTGCATGCAGGATTTATGGGCAGAGCGTGGTCTTGGGATTTGAAAGATTCCAGCCTGAAGTTTTATGTGATGGATTTATTTGTTATTAGTCTTCTGTATAAGAGAAGATGGATTCTCTTCAGTGCTCACAGCTCTGCATTTACAAAATGTGAAATATTGTGTTTCAGATGGGTTGTTGTAATGTTTTTGCTAATGGTTCCCTGCAGGTATGCATTGCAAGACATGGACAAGTTCAGCCTGAAGGACAGTGGCCGTGGGGACAGCGAGGCGGGGGACAGTGATTGTGAGATGGGGAGGGAATCCCCCGTGGACAGACTGTTGCTGGGGGAGGGCTTTTCTGACCTCATTCACCTGGAAATGCACCATAGACTCCACCCAGGTGAGCTTTGGGAACCCCATCTATTCTTACAGTCTCCCTCCCCCCTTTGTGACAACACGTCACAAACTACTTTTTTATTTTTGTTCCTCTCACCATGACTTGACTGTTTGGTTTCCAGTCAGCTGAGTCACACACAATTCCACACAATCACACTTCAGCATAATGTTGCCAGAGTTGAGACACGCATTCTCACTCTTGCCATGTTAGAGGATTTGTTTTCTTTTCCTGCTCAGATTCCAAGATCCAATTTAAAGTTGAACTAGCGTTACCCCAGATCTGTTCTCCAGACCCCACCCGTGACCTATCATGTGCTGTGGCTCCTGCCTGACAAATTTCAGCACCACGGTCAGCGTCAGGCCTACGCCCCATTATTTGTGTGTACACCTGCCTGTACAGCAGTCCCTATTGTACTCATCCCCATTCTTCCACACAGGCCTCGTTTCCACGCTCGTTATCACACCGAGAGAGGTTACAGTGTATCTAGCTGTTTTTTTTTCGTCACTGTGTGTGTGGTTGTTTTGTGTGTGTGCACGTGTGTGTGTTATCTGCCCCTTAGATAGAGTCGTGTCTGTAAAATCCTCCCCGGAGCGGAGATGAGTTGCCTGTCACTCATCTGTATGCGTCTCTGGGTGCTGTTTTTTCTTCTCTCCCCTCTTTTTCTTTTCTTTCTCCTTTTTTTGAGTGACAGTGGTGTGCTTTCATGTCTGAACTGAGGAGAATTCATAGTAATTGCTTTTAGAATGATGTTATTCTCTCTCTCCCGCTCCCTCTCACTGACTGACTGTCCCTCCCTCACTCTACCCTACACGAGCAGGAGCTCAGCATCTCTCTCTCTCTCTCTCTCTCTCTCTCTCCCTCCTGCACTTGTTAATGTATTCTCTGTCTTTATGGAGATGGATAAAGGAAGGCCTGGTGGACATGGACAATCTTTCCATTTCGCTTTTTTTTTCTCCCTTTGAGAGAGACTTAGAGGTGTAGCCCCCCTCCTCCCCTTCCCCTTCCCTTCCTCTATCTTTTATGCTAATAAAAAAAGAGGAGGGGAAGGAGATAATCAGCCGGGAGGGAGGATTATTCTTGTGTCTCTCCAAAAGATTTAATTTGTTTAGATTTTTCTATTTAGATGGAGGAAATGTGGCTATTCATGCTGGATATGATGAAAGAACCAAACAAGCAAATCCCTGCCTCAGTCAGGAGATATGATCATGCTGCGCAAAGCAGCCTAATATTTCTCTCTCCCTCTACTCCCTCGTAATGTGGTATTAGAAATCCCAACCCTTCCTCTCTCTCTCTCTCTCTCTCTCTCTCTCTCTCTCTCTCTATCTCTCCCTCCTGCACTTGTTAATGTATTCTCTGTCTTTATGGAGATGGATAAAGAAAGGCCTGGTGGACATGGACAATCTTTCCATTTCACTTTTTTTTTCTCCCTTTGAGAGAGACTTAGAGGTGTAGCACCCCTCCTCCCCTTCCCCTTCCCTTCCTCTATCTTTTATGCTAATAAAAAAAGAGGAGGGGAAGGAGATAATCAGCCGGGAGGGAGGATTATTCTTGTGTCTCTCCAAAAGATTTAATTTGTTTAGATTTTTCTATTTAGATGGAGGAAATGTGGCTATTCATGCTGGATATGATGAAAGAACCAAACAAGCAAATCCCTGCCTCAGTCAGGAGATATGATCATGCTGTGCCTAATATTACATTAACATGCTGCTATTTGGGTGCGATCAGGCATTCACTCACTTGTCTAGTTGTTGTGATTGTTTACATACCTGGGCACTACCTCGGTATTCATGCTGTGAGCTGTAAATACCGAAACTGTGCTCCTCCAGGCAGGAGTACGACAAGAGGGGAAAAACAAAACTAACCACTGCCATGCTGGGCTGGGATTTCGATATTAATGACACACTGAAGCACTGCCATATTAAATATTAAATAGGCATTGTGCATAAAGCATTCAAACAGCATAAGGGATGGTTTGTCAGACTCAACAGAATCACTGCCTTTGTTTTCTTGCATACAAAAAACAGCACCATTACTGTCTACACAATTATATTTCTTGCACAGTATAACACAAAATTTACCACGAGTTAACGGCCTGTATTATTTAAGTGTATTGACATATCTGTACTGCACCAACATACATTTTGAACAAACTCCACTTCTGTGAACTTCTAGATGCTAGTTTTTGCAGACCTTCCGTGTTTTTGTACAGAAAATGTCATAGTATTCTGTGGCTGGACCTTTCCCTGACTGTCTCTGTGTTGTTGTTGTTTTTCTGTTGTTGTAGCTATGAGACTGTGCACGGATGAATGTCGTGTCCTGGGACACTCTGACCAGTGCTGGATGCCTCCACTCTCCTCGCCTGCTTCCTCCGCCGACTACCGCAACAACATGTACATCCCCGGGGAGGAGTCCTCTCAGCAGCCACAGATTGACGATGACCAGTCCTCGGTTGACTCGGAGCGCCGCAGGAGCTTCTCTACCTTTGGCAAGGAGCCTGGGAGTGAAGAAGTTGGGGTCGGGGGAGTCGTCTCGGGGGGAGGAAGTGATGCGTGTGCGTCCGGAGGAGGGGCCGGCTCCCTCCTCACAGAGATGAACTCTGTTTTCCAGCGACTCCTCCCCCCTAACATGGATTCATACGCGGAGTGCACTGAACCGAACCCCACCTCGTCCTCATCCACCACTGAGAGAGGAAGTGGACGTGGTGGCAACACTGCTGGTAACCACAGTAACAATGCTGTTCCTCAGGACAACAGAAGAGGGTTGTTGCCAGGTGGGAAAGGCCCCGTTTATCCCCCAGGTGTGGCAGCATGGGCAGCTAATACCCACTATCTAAACCCTGGAAGTGGACCGGTGGGGACCAACCACGTTTCCTCTTCATCCTCCTCCTCTTCTTCATCTGCAACCTCCACTACCCCTGCTACTAATGGGCAGCCACCACACCTCAAATGGCTCCCAGCCATGGAGGAAATCCCCGAGAATTACGAGGAAGATGACTTTGACGCCGTCTTCCATCAGGGTCACCAAGGCGTGAAACGTGGTGAGAACCGCCAGGAGGCCGGCGTGGACGCTAGCGAGCTGGTGCACGAGATCAACAAACTGCTGCAGGACGTCCGACAGACCTAGAGGGAAAACAAATAGAGAACATAGCCCGGTTTCACAATGAGATGGGAGGAACATTACGACACATTCTGCCAAACGCTTGTTCTTTGTGCCAACATATACATATGAACTACACGATGACCGTTCCTTGTTCTCTGTAATGCTTGTCTTGTCTGTTTTACCAAATATCCCCTTTGCTGCTCGGCGCTGAAAGACTGAAAGAAGAGTGAAACACAACACTGAAGTTGTGATGGAGGCGACGCAGTAAGTGCTGCGAGAACAGATTGTTTTGTGTCATTACAGTCTCTCCGGTTTCAAACTGAGATCCACCTACAAAAATGGTACCCTTTCTTCATTTGTAATGTTTACAGCAGTGTGAACTGACTTCACAGGGACAAACCAACAGCTGTGTGATCTGACTTCTGCTTTTACTGTGTACAGTCCTGTACAGTGTCTGTGGGGAAAGGCAAACTTGAATATTGTGCTATGTCTCCTGTTTTGTTATTATGGAATGTAACTGTACAATTTGATCTTTGTATTTTAAAAATACACCTTTTTCTACTTATATATATTTATATGTGTCCATATATGTTTGTACAGTAAAAAGAAAACAAATGTCTATTTTTTATATTTGTCACTGCATGTCTTATCCCTTAATGTGTCTGTTTTCCTCTGCCCCGTTGATTTGATACAATAACTGTATTTAATTTTGTTACTGAATGTGTGTGTGTGTGTATAAATAATAATCACATTCCAATGCAGTTCCATGTTGGAATTTGGTTTTGTATGGTAACATTGTGACCAGTGGATGGTAAATAAAGTGGAGGGATCCCAAACACGACTGTGTCTGTAAAGTATCATTGAACCTAGACACTTTTTAAGTCATTTTACAAATTATTTTTCTATTTTATTTAATTTCTGAAATGTTTTCCTCCTTCAGGGTTTCCATTTGCCCCCTGTCTCTTAGCACCCCCTATTGTCCACCATGGAAACTACAGTGCTGTGTGGATGCATGCTATGAAAACGCTCTGCGAGTCTCATTATACCTCATTTACATGCACCATTCTGCTAATAAACATGCCATTAGGTATGAAATTATTCCCAAGGGATGGCTTTAGAGTAAAATGCATGTAGTCATTAATTGGGTTTTACATTGTCTCACCGTTGCTCTCATCCATGAAAGCATCAAGACAGAAATATACTTAGATCTAATAATCTGATAATGCATCTGATAATGGCTGCACATGATGTGAAAATAGTAGCATGATACCGCACAACACAGCCATATGGCTTCATAACACAATTAAACACAAAGTGGGGAATGAGCCCCTCCTCTCACTCACTCTGCTGGTGATCAGGAGGGACCATACAGCACACACACACACACACACACACACACACACACACTGAGAGAGGGCAGGATAGTGATTGTGTTAAAAATAGGGACAATTCAGCAGCTTAGTCCAAATGTATTAATTACACAAACACATATAAACACACTGTATGTAAGACTGGCAGGTGCATGCGAACATGAAAAAAACCACACACACTTACTCTACGTGCACATGTAAACACCTGATAATGAGCTCATTTGTCTTCATCATTAAAGAGACTAAGCCTCACAACAGGCAGTGGCTCAGCGTGAGCTTCATGAACTCAAGCATGCCAAATGCTAAATTAGCTTAGCCTACTCTACTGTACAATGTTTAACTATCAGAACAAGTTAACAAATGAATGCACTCCGGGTTGACATATGACCTCTGGATGATTATAATAATGTGGAGTATTAGTTTGCACAGTGTGAGGTTGCAGCTAAAATGAGGAATAATGTCATGCTACATGTTTCCATTCCTAATGCTGGAGCTAAGCTAGGTTGTTATCGACTCCAGCGTCATATTTAGCTTTGAAACATGAGAGCAGCATCAGTCATGTAAAATCATCAAATAAGCTGAAAGTGTCTGGTTCAGCAAGATAAAACCTAACAAACGTAACAGGAGGAAATTAAAATTGTGTTTTGTATTTCATAGATCAGCATCACTCTTTTACCAAACGTGTGCAAGTGTCATTATAGAATAAGACTGGTAAAACATGATGGATTAGCCTTAGCACAACAAATGTCTTTAGCATAGTGTGTAACGGGGAAAAAAACACTGAAAAATCCTTTTCAATCCTTGTTTATTACCACTCACATAATTAATTGCACACAAATACACTGGCACTGATAAGATGTTGAAATATTGTCTTGGTAAATCCACCATTAAATTGTTTGTCAGTCTCACTTGACTTTCAGTCACTTTTCATTCTCAAACCTGCTCTTCCCTTCCCTGCCTCCATACCTCCATATCTCACTCTCATTTTCTAGCTATTTCTGTCTGTCCATCTGTCTGACACACACACACACACACACACACACACACACACACACACACACACACACAGACACAGACACAGACACACACACACACACACAAACGGGGGGAGGGGGGGGGGCAGAAATATCCTCCTTCTCACACCATGTCCCCACAGACATGAGAGTTTGTACTGCTCCTCGAGATCCAATCATCTCGCCTCAGTCCCATCATTATTTCGCCAGTTGTCTTTTTTATTATCAGCGCTGTTGCACGTGCACTGAGTCACATCTCTTACAGCCTCGTCATTTATTTTGCTGTGGACGAACCATGAAAATGTTAACACACTCCCGCCTCCTCTCCTTTACCTCCCAAATGTGTTTGCTGATTGTTATTGACAGGAAGTAAGTAGGTGAGGGCCCTTGTTATGCACGGCTGTTGGGTGTGCTGACAGGAAGTCAGCCTTCATCTCTAGTCAAATACACCACGGTGACCCTCAGAGCACACACACACACACACACACACACACACACACACACACACACACACACACACACACACACACACACACACACAAAACACTAGTGTCAGGGAAACAGGATATTGGCAAGCCCGTAATACAAACAGAATACAGGTGTAGTGTACAGTCACTGTGATGGAAGGTCTTTTATGTCTCATCTCATACTGTTGAGGGCATTTTATGAAAATATGTATTTGATATGAGGTCCCATTCATTTTTTCTTTTCTTTTCTTTTCTTTTCTTTTCTTTTCTTTTCTTTTCTTTTCTTTTCTTTTCTTTTCTTTATTGTTTGCTGTCAAAAAACTGTCATTGTGTATCTAAGCTAGATACACACACATAAACAGAAATGTGTGTGTATATATTGGTAGGTAGATTGCAACATCTACTACAAAAGACTGAACATGTAACATTCAGCATTTGTTTTACAATGTACAGAATGTAAACAGTGAAGTTGAATGTTGGGACTATGGTAAGAAACAACAGATGTCCAGCAGATGGCACTGTGGGACCTATCTTCCAACCATTAGGGATATACTTCCCTTACACTCACTCTCACCAGACTACACTGCCACAGTATCATCAAGTCCCATTGAAGAGCTGTACATGGAGAGAGAGAGAGAGAGAGAGAGAGAGAGAGAGAGAGAGAGACAGCTATGGCCAAAGTCATTTTTGTCACTCTAATTGCATCTACAGTTTTTTGTCTCATCTCAATTGGTGCAGGCAGGACATGTGCATTTATCCTTCTTTAAGGCAGGGGGTGCATTCACTGCTGTGGCAATAATGTGGCTCTATATGTGGGTGTATTCATGTGTCAACTGTATGTGTGTGTGTATGTGGGGGTGGGGGGGTGAGGAGGGGGTGTTGGCTCTACTCTACTCTACTCTCCCTGTCTAACAGATATCCACATCCAGCTCACCATTTAGAACTGGAGAGCAGCCAGCTGCAGAACACTCTTCCTCACTGACTCTCTCTCTCTCTCTCTCTCTCTCTCTCTGTTTTACCCCCCGCCCCCCCGCCCCCCTCGCTCTTCGGACAATTGGATTAGTGCAGAGTGATAGAGTAAAGACAGAATCGCACTGCTGCAGCCAGTAGCTTGGCCTTATGCCATATTACATACACATTCATAAACAAACACACACACATACACATACATGGCCACTGCTGCTATTCTACCCCGAGGCTAAGCAAGCTAGTTTGATATCCAGATGGCTTAATTACTGCAAGTGTATGGGCAGTCACACTGGTGCATGTGAGTGCATGTGGGTAGGTTGGAATGGAGGAGGCATTATTTTTTGTTGATGTTTGTGACTTCATTCAAAGACTCCTGTAAATTATGCAAAAGTGAAAGTGTATTAACGCGACAGAATAATGAGGATGTGTGATGCAGACTGTGACTGGACCTTTGCAACGTCGTCGATCGGCGTGGAAATGCATTAACAATAGAGAGATGAGCAAAGAGTCATGTTTGTTATGGAGAAGCTTAAACAGTGAATCCACATCTAACTGGGCTTTATAGAGAATTAAAGTCTGTGGGCTCCTGTGAAAGCTGTCGTCTCGGTGTCTGTCCTTTTGTCTCCAAAAAGATGAAAGATGTTGCTATATTTCAAAATCGATACTCTGGGACTTCTTCCCTCACCACTAAGGTCAAAAGTTTTACTAACATCTTAGCTGTAATCTAAAAAGAATTGTGTCATGCTTTCATTACATAGCCAGAGTCAGTATGGTGGGCGGCCTGGCAAGTCGGTGACATTTAACATGGGAGGGCCTCAAGCTCGTAGGAAAAATGTGTTTGAGGTTTGACATAAAGGAAAAAAAGGCTTATACTGAGAAGTGAAGGAGAAAAGTGTTGTTTGATTAGTAGTAGATCTATACAACTTAACTAACCTAAAGATACATGACTGGCACAGAACAAAAGTAAAACACCTCCATCTTCCCAGCTGTTTAAAATACACAATTCATAATAAGTCAAATTGGAGAACATATAGATAAATTGGCATTTTAAAAACATTGAATCATGAAATCTCCTTTCACCGTCCTTCCACATACGCATCATCATCTACCTTTTATCCTAAGAGGCGAACAGCAGGATCCAATCCCAGCTGCCAACTGGTTGGGAGGCGGGGCCAACAATCAACAATCACATGACAAACAGCTGGAGTACCCATGCAGACAGGTGGAGGTGGAGAACATGCAAAGTTCCCACAGAAAGACCCAGTCGGAACAGGAATTCGAACCAAGAACCTTCTGCTGTGGTGAGTAAGCACTAATCACTGCACCACCGTGTCGCCTTGGAACCACAGGTGTTTCACTTCCTGTTTACTTTCATGCCCAGTTCATTTAAAACCAGCTCCATGAGGTTTACGTGCAGAGACTGTGCTGCTCTCCATCATGTGCAGTCTCTCATTGCTTCTTTTCCCTCCTTCTCTCTCAGGTCACTGTTTTATAGTCGGACGAAGCTTTAACCAACTCTCTTCCTTTATTTGTCTCATCTCACCATTCTAATGTGCAGCATCATCCTTTGTCTTTCCTTAGTCCTACCTAACATCAGAGACTCAATCTATAGCGTATATTATTGAATCAGCAGCTCATTGTCGTCTTGAAATGACATTACTACGACACAGACCATTTGCATTATTTCATTGGGGTGCATGCGTCGCCCCTCTGATGCTTTTCATCTCGGAACCTTGTTGAATTTAGCGCCAGTAATGTACAGTCGCATACGCTGCTGATAAAATTATTGAAAACGAATTTGCAAAAAAAAAAAAGAAAGAAATAAAATTATAAAGCAGCAGAGGGTGAACGGAGAGACCGGGGGGGGAAAAAAAGAATGATTCTGAGAGAGAAAGGCAGTGCAACTGCAGTGTTATTTCCCTGATGACCTGTCTCCCCCATGTGACCTACTTCCACTATGGGTTACGTCAGATCCCATCCACTCAGTAATTCATCTCCCTTGTGTGTGTGTGTGTGTGTGTTCTGAATGTGTACCCGTGTGTGTATGTGTGTATTCATATATTCAGAAGAGTAAAGTGATACCAGAGGCCATTTATCCAGAGATCACAGCAAGGCTGGGTCTGCTTGTACTGCCTCATTCTTACGAAAAGATTCAACCCTGTGTGTGTCTTTGTATGTGTATGTGTGTGTGTGTGTGTGTGTGTGTGTGTGTGTGTGCATGCACTTTACTGAATGCAAGGACTCCAATGCTGTTCTCTCGTCTTGCTGAGGATGCTTGGTGTTCTTTCACAGCTCCAGCATGGTGTCATGTCTTCCTCCAGTAAACAACTGAAGCTATTTTGGACACCTTCTTGAGTTTACAGCGATAACAGCGCGCGCGCCTGTGATGCTTCTGCCACTTATAGCACGTGTCAAACACGCCGGCTCGTGAATATTGAATTATTTAAACCTGCAGCAAAATGCCGCGGCCCCTTTCAAAGACGAATAAGGGCAGTGTGTGTGCAGTGATGAAAGGCGACGCACTCTCAGGTTGACTGTTGAACTCGTCTGCAGTGAGCTGGAATGTAGGAGCGGGATGGATGGGTGTTATTGAGAGCTCCAACACAATGAGAGAGAGATTTTTAAGGTTAGTGAAGGGAGTGGGCTAAATGTGTTTTGTACAGTGTATGTTGCATTTAAATCATTTTCATTATCTGCATCTACAAATAAACAGTGATGGTGTTGCAGGAGAGGTGAAAACACTTTGCCATTCCAAAGCAGCTCATATATATATATATATATATATATATATATATATATATACCTACATTTTACAACCACGTTGTGGTTAGTTTCACTGGACTCTCTAAACTGGCCATAGTTGTGTGAATTGGGCCACAGCTTGAGTTGTGCCCACGAGAAAGTTGTAGCTGCTGTTTATACCAACTTCTTTCTGTAGTGCAGTTCTTTCAGCCAGTTTCATTTCAGAGCAGAATGTTCTCAGCACACACTCTTCTTCAACCCCTTCACACAGAGATCCCACTATACTGGCCTTCATCAGACCCAACGTCGATGCCAAACACTGCTGCTTTACAATGACCCACACATAAGACCCTCCATAACAACATGTCACTACCTCCATCCCCCCATTTATTCTGCTAAAATCAAATGTTATTAAAAATGTTAAACGCTCTATCTTCATTATCTCCCTCATGTTCTTTGCAGAGGTAGGCTTGCTGAGGGGTGAAGCTGATGACTTACTCCCACCTCATCGTGAGGAATGAAAAAATTACTTTTCTCTCCCTCTCTCTGTCTGTCCCTTCATCTCTCTCCCTGTCTCTCTCGCACTTTGTCAGTTCCCCGCTGTCAGAGATCTTTCTTAAAAGAACATGTCAGAAATGGAGGGAGAAGATGAAGAGGTGGTAATGGTGGCAGATGCGATTTTTGAAGAGGTGTGTGTGTGTGTGTGTGTGTGTGTGTGTGTGTGTGTGTGTGTGTGTGTGTGTGTGTGTGTGCGTGGCTGTCAGCGAGGTACAGGTGCTCTTCCAGTGTTAAGGAAAGCGGCAGGCTCAATCCGGGGTCGGCTGATTGGCCAATTAGAGACTGTTTCCATGTGACATGCAGCAGTCAATTTACTCTCCCACCTCTTCCTGTCTCTCTCTCTCTCTCTCTCTCATCCTTAAGTGCCTCTGTCTTTACCACTATTCTGTCTGTCTCGTCCACTATCTCGTTCCCTTTTTCTTCCTCCCATTCAATTTGCTCCCTCTCGCTCACTAACCCGAAGTCCGCTTCACTTTTCACACCCTGAGAAGCCTCCCACTGCAAACCCGCCGCTCCTCGCGCTCATCTCTCTCCTTTCATTCACACTGCTGCACGCGCTGTTGTTATTTCCTGCACACAGCCCTCCCTCCTCTGGCCCTCGCTGCGGCCAGCCAACGCTCATAAAGTAAGCAAACCCGAGATCCACAGGAAGAGGCCTTTTCAAACTGTCATCCACAACTAGATGCTCTTTATAGGAACTTGAACGTTCGTTTTGATTCGGACCGGTCAGTGTTTCTTTTCATTGCAATTTTAGTTTGTTCCCATTTCCTTCTGTTTCAGTTGTTTTCTGGTTTGTTGTTGCCACATGCATTGTTTTTAATTGAGCTTATCCTACCTCGGTTTTATTTCCTGTTTTATTTTCAAGTTTGTTATCTGATGCATTGGTTAATTTACTTCCTGCCTTTCTTTGGTCGCCCATATGATTGGTTTCACCTGAGCCTTGTTCACCTGGTGTGTATATATAGTCTCTGTGTGTCCTATTTGTTGCTATGTTGCTCACCTTTGCACCTTTAAGCTGCATGTGTGTGTGCGCGCGTGTGCGCATGTGTGTGTGTGTGTGTGTGCATTGGGGATCTGCTATCAGCCCTGCTTGTCTCATATATGGTCGAACGAGTTGGTCCCAATCATACTTACTTAGAAGGAAATTAGAATGAATCATTATATATATTGATTACAGACATAAAACTCTTACCCCATTAGCTACATCCAGACTTTAGAGAAGAGCCAGCACAGCGTTCCCGGGATATGATAAATGCCTTTGGATTGCAGGGAGTTGTACTTTCAAGGTTTTTGTTCAGAGAAACACAGATAAGGAGGGAGAGAGAGGAGGAGGACAGACAGAGGACCCAGAGAGAGAGGAAGCGAGGAAGCACCAGCCACTGTTTTGCTCATCGCAGCCACTGGCTCTCGAAGGTCCTGATCCTTAAGTCGCTTCAGCAATTTACAGGGAGGTGAGGCAATTTCATCTGTGTGGACGTGTGGGCAGGAAAGCGTGTGAGAGATTAAAACAGAGAGGAGGGATTATAGTAGCAAGCGGTAGATCCAGCAGCCATCTGGTTATGTGCCAGTTAGGCCTGAACACTGAGCAATGGGGGAAATGAAAGTTACAGGTAACTTTCCTGAAAGGAATGAAAGTTCAACCTTTACGTCTCTTTCCCGGTGTTCTGTGTAAAAAAAAAAAAAAGAAAAACGGTGCTGACGCTATTCATTACCCCAACACAGCGGCAGTAGAGTTCACTAGCTGCGAATCAATACAGAAAGTACTGCACAAAAAGAGGACTCTCGATGTTGTTGTGCCTGCTGTGCATTTAAATGCATCGTCTCCCACCACACAACCACACAACTTAAAAACAACATGGGAAATCCCTGTTCGCCACAAACACAGACGCCTGATATGTGCTCCGTTTGGAAAAGTAATTCAGTCCACTCGTCACTGTGCCGGGTTCAAAGCCAGCTCAGGTTTTCATCCTCACGTCCCCATCAGTGCTCTACAGCCGGGTAAATCGAGGTGAGGAGAGGACAGGGTCCTTGCAGAGACAGCTCTCTGCAAAAGCCATTGAACACCCTCATATCTGAGCAAACATATTGTTGGTGGGACCTCTCCGGCTCAGCTTTGTTGGCATTTTGGCGGACGGCCAGTTGTGCGCTGCAAATCATTTTTGTTTTTGTTGTCATCTGACCATCTGTGTTGGTAACCGCGCCTTCTGATGCTCGGACACGCCGCGCTGCCAAAGGCTGGTCTGCATAGTGAAGCGAGGGGAGACCAGTGATGAGTTTGCTCCGTCAGCACTCCAGACATATGCACACATGCACACATACACACAGACACACACACAGCAGTGTACAAGCGCAGATGCAAACATTGTGCACGGCAGTGTGGCCTTGAACACGCAGAGTGAGTAAATGAGACCAAATTATGAGACATGTTCACATCTTCATCCGCACACACATTCGCATAGTATGTGCACACACACACACACACACACACAGAAATGTCTGCATCTTTGTTGCCACTCCAGCTCTTGTGTTCTCCTCTTGTGCCCCTTGTTGAGGGCTTTGATATTTTTTCCAAGCCTGCTTTCCTCTGACCTGCTTTGATGCTGGTGTCTTGTTGTCTTGTCATCTCCTCTCTCTCTCTTTCTCTCTCTCTCTTTGGAGAACCGACATTCTTAATCTCTTCCTCTCTCGACATCTTACTTCCTGCGACTGTCTCTGTGCATTTCCATCCCACTCCCTTCCTTTTATTGTCTCCTCTGATGCATATTTCTTTTTCATTTTTTCTATTAAATTGTTAATAGGTTGGACTTTTTTTTTGTCTCTGTGCCATTATATGTCAAAGTCATACTTAACATGTAGTGTTATATTTTCTTGCACTTTCATTCAGTTTAGTGTCATATTTAGTTTTTATTTGTATCAATGCTCTCACCAGCAGGGGGCAGGGTGAACCTGTGGTCCATGCCTGAGCAGCTGGAGGAGTTTCATTAGCCAGACACATGCTTTGGGTGTGTGACGTGTGTTTGCTTCGTTGACAGCGTGTGTGGAGAAGTGGCAGATGAATCCTGCCGTGTGATATGTGACAGCTGTAATCAGGGTCACGCTGGTTAAATATATAAGGTTAACTTAACGTGAAGTATTCCTTTTCATAAACATGTTGACACTGGGTCCAGGGACATGATGAATTTCAGTGTCGATTCCAAGGGGAAAAAAAACACAGGTTCCATATTATAATCACCCTCTTTTCAACACATGGGAGAAAAGAGTCGTTTTACTGAAGGATGATCTCACCTCCCTCAACAGTCTCAACGTGGTTTTCAAAGGTTTTGGGGAGAATGGAGCTCTGTGGCATGGGAGAACACGCTGTATCAGACTCTGAGGACAAAAGGAGAAATACCGCCCATATTCTTTAATGTCCTTTAATCCACATGCGTGCGTTTTTATCATTTCATAGTTTAATGCAGTGTTGGAATGTCGTGCTGGATAAACGACCAGGAAAAGAAGGATCTTGTCATTAAATGTCTCCCACTCACTCTCAAGGTTATCACACAGTGTCAAACACCATATATGTGTGTGTGTGTATATGTACATATATATATATATATATATATATAACATAGAGATACAGTATTTGGCATCTATGAGGTATGTTGCCATATAATACATGTGCAGAAGTGTAGCACAGAATAATGGAATAAGTGAAAAGAGATAATTAATATCAAAGTCAGACCCTGACCTCCTGACCTCCTGACCTCCTATAGACGTCTTCTGTCCAAACACATAACAGTGACCATGTGTCATATGGAGTAGAATTACAGACAACTTCAAATGCATGGCGATCCTGAGCAGATATTTTTATGCTCATAATCGAGGCAGGTTCTTCTCCTCTGTTTCCCGATCCCCTCGTGACACACCGCTTTCTCCATTTCATCGATTTCACGTTGCAGCTAAAAGGGAAAAAATACAGAATTCAAAGATGGAACCAAAGCCCGGGGAAGAGAGAGGAAGTCAGCCACGCAGCCGCCTGCGAGGAAACAAGAAAACGAATGTGCGACAAATTAATTTTTCCTACTTAACTTTAACACACACACCACTTTCTGTAAATCGGTGTGTCTTCTTTATGTCTTTGTTGTCCCAGAGGACGTTTGTGATCATTGCACACTTACCCCCCCCTCCCCCGAGTGAGGACATGTGAAATTGGGCCACACAGGCAGAGGTCACCGTGTAATTCACCAACATTATCATGCTGGTCACCACATAATTACATTATTATACGAGCGCAGACAGGTAATGCAGCCAAAATGACCAGGCAGCACTTTTATTGGGGAATCGGGTGAGATTGTGGTGGAGGGCAGTGACGGGGGGTCTTTGAAAATCTCTGTAATTTCATCTAATGGCGTCTGCTGATGAGATAATTACACTGCTGCGTAGCTGTGGTTGTGGACTGCAGGCTATTGAACCTTTTTGTGAAAATCAATAGGTTTGATTTAAAAGTAGTTTCTTTTTTCCACCAGACTTGCATCATTACTGATTTTGAGTTTTGCAGCTGCATACCCACATATTAATTCTGTGGCTATGCAGGTAATTATTCACACCATGATGCATGTGCTGATTCGTGGAGCAATGAGCGCAATGGTGGGCCAGTGGCGGAAGGAGAGGGGAGACATGAATGTCACGCCTCCTCGCAAAGTTGAACGTCCTCTGTTTTGATGGAAGCTCGTTAGCGCAGAAATAATTTGTTCTGGAAGGACGCAGGTCCCCGGGCTATTATGACACACCAAGTCTCCCGGTTACCTTCTAATGTATCATCCACCACAGTCACACATGTACACACACGCACACAAACACAAACACACATACAGTTGGTGCTTACAGCAATAATATCTGAGCGAAGGTCTTGGCCCCCTTTATGAAAGGAATCTAGCCTCAGGATTGGATGCGTCTGCTCCAATCAGCTGATAGCATCATGAAAATGATTACAAAAGCCACAATAGTCTTAATTGTGGCCCCGAGCTGAAGTGGTATTCATGACTTTGGTATGTAGCAAGAGTTTTGTGTGCATGTTTGTATGTGGCTTTGTCGTGGGAATGTATCTGCAGAATGGGAAATCGGCGCATTGTAATGATCCGTGCAAAACATTACAGAGTTGCTGCATATTGTGGGTATGTGGGCTTAAGATTATGATTCAGCATTTTTTTTTTCTTTGTCTCCTTGTCTTGTTTGTGGTATAATGGCGGTTGCTGGTGTGTTTGTTTGGATTGTGTGTGCGCAGCATTGTCAGGATCCACTGCAGGGTGGGCTGATTTTCACACACAAACACACTAACATGCACAAAGGGATAAAATTGCGTTTACTCAAGTGCAATTCAGAGACATCCTACATTAGTACTTTCATGCTTATTTTTCCATTTTGCACTACTTTATACTACATATGGGAAATGTTGCCATTATGTGACACTATATTTCTTCAACAGCTACATTAACGTGTTACCATGCCAACAAAGCCTTGAGATCTACATGACCCATTTTTAGGAAAAAAAATATTGATTCATTCTGTATTTCCTGTCATGTTGCGTATACTCAATCACCTTTTACATTGTTACCACCCACTTCCTGTCCCTGATCCTGCCCACCATGAGAACCCATATATATAGTTTTCCCTGTTCCTTTGTTCCTTTGTGCCCTGTCAGATAGTCATGTTATCACCCATGTGTGTACTCATGTATTTTTTTTTTTTTTTACAGTGTCAGGTTCATGTGTGTGAACTTTAATCTGATAATCTGGTTTTGCCTGTTTTGTGTCTCTGCCTTGGACTTATCACCTGTCTGTGAACCTCTGCCTCTCCGCTAATGATTTTTACCTTCTTTTTCTTTCTCCAGGTCCTTCCTCCATGCCTCCTGTGTTTTCCCTGTGTCTGTAGCTTTACCTGCTGCCACGGTTACAGAAAAAAATGAGTTTTTTAATGGCTGCTTTATTTTCTTAACATTTCCGTATATTTTACAGACTTTAAACCTAATTTTTATTATACTATATTTATAATTATTTTTCACACTCATTTTGGACTCATGCTTTTGGCCGTCATAACAAAAACAATTCCAATAATCGCTTCACTTGATGCTTTGTTTTGGTCTCAGTTGGTCTCCGTAATCAATCAGTCCCTGTAAATTAGGGTTCAGTTTATTACGTCTCAGAATTTATTTCTGCTTTTGCATAAAAATGGCTGATTTGTGCATCTTTACGTACAGGAAGTAGCTACCACCACTGTCCAAAAATAGCATGTAGTGTTCGAACACCGCCGCTACAGCGTGTGCTGTGTGTTTTCCATCAATTTCCACCTCACCCATCCAGGTGCCATTCACAGATGTGGAATGTGTTTTTTCACCGGCTCCAAATAGTAATGAGAACCGTTCACACTCTGACAGTTTGGGCTGCATTAAATATGCAAAACAAAGTGCATGTGATATGTATGTATATTGATTCCGTGCCTGTTATTCTTTTATTTATTTCTGTTGTTATTATTTCTGTCCCCTCTTCACGATAGTGAACGCAGGTGAAATGTGATGATTCGGACAGGCTGGATCTCATTTTTAAAAAATGGATCCATGTTGCCATTGACAGAAGGCACACACACACTCCAAGTTATTCTCAAGGACACGTCACAGTGTACAAGTGGGCATGGACCCGTATCCACTCTCTATGGTCTGGACTACTGAGTTCTCCCTGGTGAGGGTTGAGGGTTGTGAATGTGGCAAGTAAACCAAACTAAACATCTTTTCTGGCGACTTCAGCCAGAAACACACATCACGCCGAGGTCAGCTGAGCGACCTAATCCCTTCTGTGTCTTTCCAGTCAGCCTTACCCACTCTGTGTCCAAAGGGAGATACCTGAGCAGCATCCCTGCCAGGTTCAGCCGCCTCCACTCAGCACTCAGCTCACAGCTCCTCTTGGATTTCTGCACATCTCAGTCCCTGTGAGCGAGTGAGACAGTGGCAGCAGCCTGCAGACAAGCATCACTCTGACTGCATGAGTCTGTCTCTTTATTCTTTCAATCACAGGTGGATGTTAAGTGGGGTTTGACAGGGAGACCTAACAGGAAGTGGCTCCATATTGCGAGCTCTGCCTTGTGGATCGGCGCTTTATTTACCAGCAGCAGGTAATAAGGATTGGCATTACTGCAGACTTTGCACCTAAGTAGCAGATGATCCCTTACACGCTCATCACGTCTCGATGTCATGAATAGGCTCTACACTCCTCACCGCAATGAAAAAAAAAAGCGATGTTTTTCTCTTTTTGTCCTTTCTCGCTAGAGAAAACGATCATGCTGCTTTGGTGCAACAGACACCAAGAAAACAAAGGTAACCAATAAAATACAAATCAAAACAATCAAAATAACAGATCGGGCCTTTAAGTTAGTCTGAGATCATATTAATAACACACCTGAAACTGCAAGAGGATGAATCAGTTAGAGGGTCTCGACAATTTTTCATGTAAAACCATTCATCATTCTCTGTTACAACTACAAGATCTTCCTCTTTTTTAATCAGTGAAACCTGAATATCTTTGGTTTTTTCATACATCATTGTGGATAAATGAAAACAAGATGCAATTTTTTTTTTTGGCTTTAACCTGACTTCCTGGAGACAAAAAGTTTCGTTGTCTGAATGATAAATGGGGATGAGTAGAAGAAACGTGCTCATGCAGGAGACTCACAGAGAGGGAATGTGTTATTGTGAATTAACGGGTTAATGTCGAGGCAGAATACGTTTTAGTTAAGACTTATGCACCAAGAGCAGAACAGGGAAATATGATGTGTGTTGGCCAGACTCCAGTTGGTAGTAATATTCATAATAAAGTAATAAAAACTTCATGACATAAGCAAAATGTAATAATAAAAGTACCCACAATAGACCTAACATGTCAGTGTTATTGCAAAAGTCCACTTGTCAATGTGCTCATGTTGCATCAGCAACATAAAATACACAGTTCCTGCATATGGAGTGTGTGAACCAGAACATGTCAACAATAACCAGAGCCATTACAGGATCATCTCATTCACCCGTCGACGCTTGTTCACAGGGATAAGGAGGCAAACTGCAGGGTTGAGAACAGGGAGTGAGACATTTGCAAGTCTAATAGCATCCTGGCTGTAATGAATAGTGTTTCTGGTCATCCTCAGAGCCATGTGGAAATAATAGCCTGCAACAGGTCAGACGTCAGCAATGGACTGAGAGTGGAGTCGGTATGGAGAGTAAACGGTGCCAATAATCAATACCAAATGGAAGAGGATCAATGAACAGCTGTGTTTTTGTGAGGGTGGATTGTCGTGCTTTTGTGTGTCTGCGTCCTGAGTAGGTTTTCTGCGTTAGTGAGTTCATCTTTCAGATGCACATTTAAGGAGTCAGCGTTCCAATGACTTTACATAGCTCACCGTGCTTCATCTTTTCCCAAACAAAATTAAAAATTGATTTTTGCATGCTGACAGTATGCAATAATGGTGCATGTGTGTGTGTGTGTGTTTGTGGAGCTTCATGTCAACCCACCAATATATGGTTTCAGGACGACCCACCTTTCTGAAGTGTTAAAACTACGCTTTGATTCACAAAGCATTTCTTCACACACACACACAGAAAGAGAGTCTTATGATTCATGTGTGCGTGTGTGTCATTGCCTTCCAATAGGTCAATACACATCCCATTTGTATTTGATTATCTGTGAGCAATGTGTTGCATTCTTATTAAGTGATTCCTTGCCTCGCCAGAAGATGGCAGTAAAGCCTTTCCTCACAGAGTCAGTCAGTGTGGCTCCTCTTTTTACTGTGGCATCAAATAGAGGCCTCTTTTATAACAAGAGGCTGCTATTTTGATGCTGGAGGTGTGTTTCTCACATCAGATCTGTCTGAGCCTTCTCTTCTCTTCTCTTCTCTTCTCTTCTCTTCTCTTCTCTTCTCTTCTCTTTTTCACGCTGCAAATAAAACTGAAATTTACATTTTTGCCATCTGACGACAATATTTACATGTCAGATTTTGAGTAAAGGTGTTTTTTCTGCAGTGAGGATGTGACAACGTCTCACAGTCGTACCATCGCAAAAACTAAAATCCAACAAAAAGCACTAGACTCTCTCTCTCTCTCTCCCCCACCCCTTCTAGTTAACAAAAAAACAACACCTGAATAACATTAGGGTTGTGCAAAATGTAATTCTGGAGGTAGACAAACAGCATGTGTTTAAAACAGTCACCATAGCAACAGCTCACAGTAGGGAAGAGCAATCAGACACACTAAAACACCCAGCCGCGTGCACGCTCGAGCACACACACACACACACACACACAGAATGAAGGGGCGAGAGAGCAGGTGAGCGAGAGAGACACTCATATACACACTAAGACATAGTCGTGTTGAAAAAAAAAGCACAGCTGACAGGAAACAACAATAGATTCCAATAGAACTGTGCCAGTTGGATGAATTTAATGAGTCATTACACCAGCGTGACACATTAAAAATAAAAGTCCATGCATGAATGATGGCGCTTAATAGTGTACGGTGTGCAATGTGGTTGTGTGTGTGAGATTCATCAGTCCTGACCGTGGCAGCCACGGGTTAACAGACACTGTCAACACAGCTCGCCTGAGTCTTCATGTCAAACTCTGGCAACAGCAGCGGCTCTGTTTTCAAACTAATATGATCAGTGCGGTGGAGGTGAAGGTGTTTGTCACTTTGCTATTCGTGGCGTGACCTGAAATAGGCTGGAAAAGCAGCCAAAGCAGAGTGGATCTGGATGCAGTTATGAAATACGATAACAGGTGATACTCGACGCTTCGCTTTCGTCAATATCCCATGCTGCTGTTTGCACTATTACATATTGCTGGCTGTTGTGCCGGTAAAAACTCGGTTACATTCTCACAATATCCTATTCGCTAAGCATCGCTTAAAGCACAAATACTTAAAAAAAAAATGAATTTTAAAAATGTGTTTTTCCTTTTTTTCTTTCTTTTTCTGAGAAAGCTGTCCAGCAAACATCTGCAGCCCCTCAGGACCAGAGTCCTTGTCACTTAAAGCGTTGCCCTGTCTTTTAAAATGATTAGAAACGCTGATGGGAGCCATGATCACATGGCCCTCTCCTCTAAAGCTGCTTTATAAATAGAACCTGTGTCGAGCTGTAAAAGCCAAAGAAGTGCTATTGAACAGTTAATCCCATAAAACCAACAGATTACTGAATATTCTTTGCCAGTAGGCCATTAGCCTAAAGTGCCTCCTTACTCTCTGTTTCCATTTTCCCTTTAATCCACTCTTTATCTGTTTGCCTCTTTTTCCCTCTGTATTATTTAACTCCAAAAACTCACACCTCTCATATCCTAATTTTTACTTTCACGTTCATCACCCTTTATTTTCCACATGTTAATGGGTTCATTTCCAAATCCACAGCCAAATCTCTGTTTTTCACCAACGAGCTCAACAAGTGAAATCTCCACCGCTCTGCTCTTCAAGCCCAACTCTCTCTCCCCTTCCCTCCAATAATCTGCCATACACCATTAAGCAGCGCTTCGGAAAATAGTGCATTTCAGCCGTCGTCTTTAGAAGAGACTGAGAGGAAAAACACCCGGTAGTCAACATCCTCATTAGCCAGAGAGGAGAAATGAATGGAGAGAGAGAGCCAAGGATGAGGAGAGGAGAAACATGTTAAGAAGAGTAATAGACAGATGGACCGATGCTCTGCCACTGAGCTGAATGGGCCTCAGAAAGCAGAGAAAATTACTATTTGTCACTTAAAGCCTCTTGGAGTGGCACTGCTGCTTCAGATGGCTGTATGTTCAGTGGGTTGTCTGCAAGGACATTCAGATTAGACACACACACACACACACACACACACACACCCTCGAACAATAAAAGACCACACCTACAGTGAATGATGATGTGTTCATCATGTGACTCATGTGATATGTGACTTTTGTTCCTTATGGGGACAAACAAGTCCCCATAATGTACAACATAAAATATTAAGGTGAACATGTTTTAAGGCTTGGGAAAGGTTCAGTTTAGGTTAATGCAAGTTTACGCATCGTACAGTGAAGTCATGAAGACTGTGTGCGTGTGTGTGTGTGCGTGTGTGTGTGTTGGAATTCGTGTACATTTTCATAGTAGAGCAGCGAGAGTCCAGGATAAACAAAGCAGTGAGTGTTTTGTTATTGAGTTTCTCCTGCTCATTTTGAGGCGAGCTTCAACCACAGGTATTGAACTCGTTCCCATCTGACTTCTCAGATCACAGGGGAGGGCTGGGGATGAGAAAGAGAAAGGGAGAAGGGGAGAGGATGGTAAATGCAGGATTGAGAAATGGATGGATGGATGGATGGACAGTGTGAGAAAGATATTTACAGTATGTGGAGTAAAACCTGCTACTTGTTCCTCTGATGGTGATGGTAGATATTTCTTTGGTTGTCTGCTGTTTCTGCCTTCTGGCAAAGGACACAGTCACACACACACATGCACACACACAGACACACACATACACACACACACACACAGAGTGGACAATACTAGCAGTAGCGACTGGTGCCTGGCTTTATCGATTAGAGGAGTAATACAGTTATTTTTGCTGGTCTGTCTCCAACAGCTGTCCCTCTATGGCTGAGGGTGAAATGAGTAAGGGGGGAGGCGGAAGATGGAAGAAAAGGCTAAGGGGAAAAAAACAACAGCACAAGATTTGAGGGACATTCCTGGCGGATGGATGGAGAATTTGAGTGAAAGGGACGGTGGTGATGGTGGTGGTGCGGTTCAAGCATATGGATGGAGACACAAGGAGGATAGAGCATGGAAAGGATGAGATGGAAGAGCGGGAGAAGACACAAAATTAGATGTAGGGAAAGATGGGTGGTGGAGGCAAACAGGTACAGTAAGGAAAGGAACAAAGCAGAGAGGTAGGAGGAGGAGAACACGAGTGACCACAAAGCGATAGAGTGAAAGAGGGATCAGAGAGCGAGAGGGGCAGATTGTGGGAGACGGTGGGTGGATGGAAAAAGAGATTAAGGAACAGCAGAGGAGGAGATGGGAAAGACAGCATCAAAGATGTTTTTTTTCACTGAACACATGTCCACATGTATGGATTGGATGGGTCTTCACATGAGACCCCACTGATCAGTGCTGCTGAGGAGATTAAACACTAACTCACCTGGTGTGTGTGTGTGTGTGCGTTTATGTGTGTGTGAGACCACTGATTGCACCGGTGTGAGTTATGGATGTGTGTTTTTGTACAGTTAGTGTGCCTCTACTAGGGTTTGTGTATCTGTGTGTGTGTGTGTGTGTGTGTGTGTAGGGGTAATACGTAACTGCCAGAGTGGAGTGCCACTGACAGAAATACATTGATGTGGGTCAAAATTTACAACTGCCCTCCCTCCCTTTCCCCTCACCCTTCCTCATCCCAGCCACCCTGATGGGCCAAGGTCGGCCAATTACCCTTCACACACACACACACACACACACACACACACACACACAGGAAGCGCTTGGCACATCAGCCATGTCTGAGTGCAGTGCGGTGGACAGCGGCCTGGCATGCTAGATTCATGGGGAATATGTCAGCCATCAGCATGGGCATTTCAAACAATGCCTCACAATGTGCTTGACAGCCCTGAAAAACAGCCTGGTGCTTGGAAACTGCCAGCCCATCATCTCAACTCCCTCATCTGGGCCCTCTCTGGCTCTCCATCTCTCCATCTCTCTCTCTCTCCCTCCCTCTCTCTGTTTGTGTGCTCATCTCTCGGCATCTCTCCCGCAATATCTCATTTTCTCGTCTAATTCGCCCTCCAAGCCCTCCATTTTCTGTCACACGCCGTCTCACTCAAATTCCTCCCCTCCATACGTTTGTTTTGCCCGTCGTCTGACGCGGTCCCCATAACGTTGCTTCGGTTTTTTTTTTCTACTCCCCTTAAAGAAAAGAGCCCGGTCCCGCTTTTCACAGCTTTTCCTCCACAGTTCCTTTCCTCCTCCACTCTTCCATCCTGTAAAACAGCAGCAGATGCCCCTTATTAGGAGCTGAGCGGCAGGTCACCTGGTAGTTAAGCACATAACACACACCGACACCGTCACACACACACACACACACACACACACAAGGTAGTTATGTACATGATGGTATTATCTGGCCAGGCGGTGATATATCTTGGTGAGACACCATCCCATAAAGCTGCAGGGACATACAGTCCCTTTCTCCTCCTCGCCTCCCTCCAGTCACACGCAGTAACAGCCGGCCCTGATTCACAGCATTCAATTTACACCAGCTCGTAACGGGAGGTGATGGGATCCTGGAGGTTGGATGGGGGCTAACAGTAGGCTGTGAGGGAGAGGTAGAGAGCAAGTGGAAAAAGTGGCTTCACGTGAGAAGGGATTAGCAGAGAGTCTCCAACGCGACAGTGATTGGAGTGATGCCATTACGGATAAGGATGATGAAAACTTTACAGACATGCTGCATTCAGATTAGACTAAAGTCGAAATGGACGATTACATAACTCTGTTGACGCCAAAATGCAACCTCGGAGTCCTGTGTGTGTGTGTGTGTTTTGGAAATCTGCACACACAAGAGCACTGAAAGCAAGCCGAAGCCGACCCCAATCCCATCCCCCATATGAATACTGTATGTATCATCCCCCAAACCCTGATCCATATCTCCATGCTGTAATTCTAAACTACCCCACTGCATGCACACTCTCATATCCACTGCGAGCAGCACACAGTGCTTGTATGAACCTACAAATCTTTTACAGTTCAACAGCTCATCTACATCTGAAGATTTATGTCGCAAACACATTTTTATACTCGCTTCGATTGAAAAGCCTTTTCGGTTATTGTAACTATTTCTGTGCAACAGTTGAGATGGTGCACTCACGGCTCAATGGGGCACTGCTAACTGTTAGGATGACGATTAGAAAGGGAAAAAGAAATCGTTTTCCAGTTTTCTGACTCTCTGAATAGACACATCGTGATGTGTATTTGTTGTTAGACCCAAGGTCAGCTGCGGCCAGCTGGTACTTTTCATTGGTAACAGGAAGGATGAATAGCAATAAGATGTAAATGTTATTCATTCATTGATTCATTCATTACTTACTGATTTTACCATTCTGAGCATTTGCATGTCGGCAAAGCGTGTAAACTGGCAGGCTAACCTTATTCAGGTTTTTTACTGTAGCAGACCACTCCATCACTGTCTCGAGACATGCATTATGTGTATATGTATTGCTCCCCTGCCTTCTGCTATTATAGTGATGTGCATACTGGGAGGTAGTAAACAAATAGTGTAGCATCTGAAACATAAGCCTGTTGCAATGTTGAAGGTCTACTCATGTCAGTGTATTTCCACAGAATTATGAGTGATATGAGCGTTACTGATTTTTCCTTGTGCGCTGACATTTAAAGAAAATGCGGTGCTCTGAATGTATCTAATTAAATGTGACTATGAAAGAAGCTAATGAAAATCTTTATCAGGATTGACAGATACACTGAAATCAGTTAGGGGTTTTGGAGCCAGGGACCCCTTACGCAACAGGAACATTTTCATGGACCCCCCCCACTGCTGCTGTCATGCCCCACAAGTCAGGCGTTGGATGCCGGGTCCCTCCGTCTTTTAAATGATACGCCATACCTTTCATTAATATATTGGTTGTCTTTTTTTGTGGACCCCCAACCTATGGCTTGTGGACCCCTGGGGGTCCGGAGACCCCAGTTTGAGAATCGTGGCTCTACGCCGATCACCTCTGGGAGCTTGCTACGTGTATGCATGCATTTTTAAAGGTATTTATATAATTGATTGCATGTGTAAATGACAAAAGCTTTACATACGAATCACTAACAGGCACATGGCCGGCCGAGAGAGGCCTGATCTTTTGACATATCAGCATATAAGAATGATGGATACAAGTGTGGCCCCGATAGTTGACATTCATGCTCAGCTGATAATTCATGAGCTTCATTGTGCATGGATCCTATTCCCTCCAAGACTGACAGAGATGCGGAGCACCGTGGTGCACTGAGGAGATATTTAGCATTCACGTGAGTGTGTGTGTGTGTGTGTGTGTGTGTGTGTGCGCACATGTGTTAGTGTGCACGCGTGTTTCAAATGGTCTGTGACACCCACCGAGAGTGATTCATATTCACTGTGTACTTTTGTGTCGTGCAGGTAATGGTTCCTGAACCATGCTCGATCATTGGGATTCATTGTGAGCGTGGTGCTGCAGCTGCAGACCTGTCAATAGATGGACGGAGGAGGGAGTGAGGGACACGGGACGGAAAGAACGAGGGACAGGGCAGAGATTTGGCTGTCGCCCCTGTCATTTCTTACTCGGAGAGGGAGACCCTTGGGACCTCCCTTCACTGGCAAACGGACAGAGCACACACACACACACACACACACACGTTCTTGTCTTTCCATAGCTGTGAGGACACCCTAGCTCTTTAATACCTAACCCTAAACCTAATGCTAACACTGATTCCTTACACACACACGTGTGCAGCATATATACAGAACATCAGCTTTCTCATGAGGCTATTGTTTTAGAGCTGCTCATCCCAGAAAGCCACCCTGGCTGCATCAATGTTTATGTTCCATTGGAAAGTATCTTACAGTGCATCATATATCCAAACAGCTCAGTGTCCTCCTTATATTAGAAACAGCCTCAGGTTATAGATGAGTGATCACAGAGTGAATAGAACTGAAAAAGACAAGGTCAACAGGTGCTTCTTCAGGTTTTGTTGCTCTATTTCTGCAAAGAGAACTACAGAGAAAGCAAAACACAGAGGGATTCATGAATGGAATCTGTTATAAGTACAGTCACATATACAGTTTGCTCAGTCAGCTTATTAGACACAGTTTGGGACAAATGACAAGTGACTATTTTTTGATCTATACATTTTGTGGTCCATTATTCGGATCAAAATATTCCATATTAACCATGGATCTGATGAGAAGAGGAATGAGTAATGGTCCCAAGTGGTGACAAAATGTAGTTACCATTAGACCTGGGTGAGTGTTTTTATGGCTGACAACATTCCTGTTTTGGTTTACTCTCAGTGTTCTCCTGGGTTGGAAAGAGAACTGGAAAATTATATGGGGAGGTGAGAGTGGCAGAGTGGTATCAAGCATTGGTCTGTAACCCCTTTCCAAACCTATTACCAACATGTGTCTGAGCCAAAGAATCAATTTCACCTTCTCATCTCATTCAAGTCACCAAAATACATGTCTCGAAATACACCAGGTTATCCTAAACACTGGAAACAGTTGTCACTGGAAAAGCAAGTGTGCTCACCCACAACTTTAACCATATGTTTATAATGATGATTTTTCTTAACCATAAATCTGTTTCATTACAGCGCAATAATAGCATAATTTAAATGATTGTCCATGCCACGTAATGAAAATTATTCAGAATCCATGCAATTTTGCTTTAATATCCTTTATTTCATATATATTTCATATTTATTTCATATTGTATCCATAGTAGAACTCACTCACCAAATCACATTCTCATGATCAATGCTCAAGTACTGTGCACTACAATTGTATCTTCAGCTTGATATTATAGGACTTTTGCTAATTTAAGGAGGATTACGGATCACGGAACACTATTTTCAATTGAAGACATGTTGAAGGAGACACAATGCTACAATATATAGTTCAGTGTTGTGAATTTTCATTATGCTCTGTAGAGTGATTTGTATTTACAATACTTTATATGGTACTAACACAAGTCACTGAAAACCACTTCTACTTGATTCATCATAACCTGGTCACAGAAGGTCAAACAGAAAAAAGACCTCTTTGGAGTTGAACTGACTCCAGATGTAAATAAAATACAATCCTCCTTTAGATTTGCTTGAAAGTAAAAATTCTCACAATGGGCACTGATTCATTATTTTTACCAAACTGATCCCTGTTAAGGGACAGAGTGACGCATGTTTTAATCAGAAACTACTGCTGCGCTGTGCTGAATGCCAAACCTCTGAAGGCCTTTTCCTTTCATAGCACAGTATGACCATTATGAAAAAATAAATAAAAAGTTACTTCATATTCATGCTTCAAAGTATTCAGTAGTGAACTTTATTTCCATGCCAGCAATCGTTTTTGTAAGGCTCCGTATCTTTTTTTTTTCAAAAACTAAAAATGAAACACTTCAAGTACTGTGACCTCTGCTGAGACTCGTGCTAGAGCTGCTGCAGTGCAATGATGGCAGTTGCAAATGGAAAGCGTCTACTCTTGTTTTGTTGAAGTTGCATCCTGTGTCAGTGGAAATCTTGAATTACATTAGGAAACGGCCTTCCTCTTGGCCAGTGTTAATGGTTCACACGGGTCTAGTGTCATTTTCTGTACTTAAATGAAAGAGGCGCACAAATGTTGAGTGATAATCAGTGTCCATTAAACCAGACAAGAGTTTTACCATCCTTCACCTTCCATGTTTACAGAAAAGTCTGACATCATGGTAACAACAGTAACACAGAAGACAAGAGACAGCGGCTGTACGTGGATAGTTGAAAGGACTGTGACGTAGACAACACGTGGCAAGTTTTTGAAACCCCCCAGTTTAAAAGCACAGGATCATTAGTGTCTCTTGTTCACCTCAGCTGTTGCTTTTCTGGCATCATAACTGCACTGGTTATTCAAAACTGTGGTACAAATTAGAGAAAATAAAACTATAAATCACGAAACGATCAAAATAAATGGAATGGAGAAAATTCTAAGTAAAAAAAAATAAATCGCAGAAACCTAAAACTATTATCCATCCATTTCAACAGTACATTTATAGCTAGTGCAATGGATAATGGCAAATCACTCTACGTGTTCATGTACAGCGACATGAGGCGTCTTAATTCCATATCCCATTAGCATGCTTTTCATCACTTCAACACAAGGTGGCACTGATGCATTCAGATAGCCACAAATAGCCAAAGATAATATTACACTAACACTAACACTAATAACAGTCTGGGTCTAATGCACTGCAACAATAAACTGGCTCTTCCACGGATGATTGACTGCGCGGGATGTTGACTAGGCCAGGCCTTTTAGCACACACCGTGCATCCTGAAGCAAACAGTGCAAATTTATGACCTCTTCCTTTCAAAACAAAACAAACACACAAACAAAACCTGCTTTCAACAAAATCACAGGCCAACATTAATGTTGTTAACTACCGGACTATGGTTGATAAAACATGACAATTATATAGCTGATATACCCGACTATCGCTGCCTAGAAAGAAATAACCAACTTTCTTTTTAAGATTTCTGTCTCTAAAAAAGACGGTTTGTTCCATTAATGACTTTAAAATAAGAAAAAAAGTGTTGATCGAACTGTAGCATGAGAACATAACAAACATAAACACATAAGGATTTGGCGACAGGAACTAAAGGGGCGGGGCCAAGTAAGCCAGGCGACAGCCACGCATGTCACGTGACTTGAATGTCGAAACGGTCGCACCTGAGTTAAGTGACGTGACGTGAGACGCTACCTGTTGTGGCTCTGATACTGATGCTGGCTGTTCCTGGAGAAGAAACGAGTTTGGATACTACTGACGTATGGCAACGCAACACAAAAACAACACAACGCATCGTGCACGGTAAGACCGCTGAGTGCTGGCGCCGTGTGCTAATGTTTATTGCTGGCTGTTTGCTAATTGTTTGTGGTTGTTCAGTGTCAGCGGAGTGATTCAGACCCATTGATTTTTGTCACTACACCCACTAGAGGGCGTCGCCAGCAGATGTTGACGGAGTGACGTCACCGCTTGCGCCCTCGCTACCTCAGTGCGCATGCGTGCGCCACGCTAATCCACAGCTTTTTGCGTGCGTGTGGTTTTTGTAGTTTCCATTGCAACGCAACGACTGCTAATGCTCCTCGTGCTGTTGTCTGGATAAGTGGAAGGTTTTTTTTTCAAATATTGACTTTAGAGTGAAAAAACAAATAGGTGTTTATTGACATTGTGTTTGCAGCTGGAGAAGTGAATGGGTGAATGGATGGGTGTTGGTGTAGAGCTGCAGCATCCCTCTGGGAGTGGAGAGAGGAGACGGGGCAGTGGATGTGGATGTGGAGCAGAGGAGGCAGACATCAGTCAGTCAGGAGCAGGAGTGAATGTGTGAGATCTCTGGCTGAAGGTCGGACGTCTGTCATCTCTGAACACTGCACGCCGCCTCTCTGATTTCTACCTCACAGCTGCCATATATTCACTGATGGCCATTTTTCTCTTGTCCACCTCTTTTTTTCCCCCCCACCGTTTAAAACTTTCAGCCCTTCTCCTTCTTCCTCTTCTCCTCCTCGGTTGTAATCAGGCCCGGCCGCGCTCTGCCTATCTGCCTATAATCTCTCCCTCAGTCTCTCACTTTGACCGTTTCACCTGATCCCATAAGCACCATCTCCACTTGATCTTTCTCCTCCGGCTACACATTACTCATCATCCTCTTTGCACCCTCTTCTCCCAGTCCTCCCTTTTCAGGCTCAGTCTCTCCATTCATCTTGCTCTCATCTATCACCTTATTTTTTCGACGTAACAAAAAAATGGTTTCATTTTTAATACAAACCAATCTATGCAACAGTCTTCCCTCCTCAGCACGAGTTCATCTCTCTCTCTCTCTCTCTCTCTCACTCTCCCTCTCGCTCTCTCTCAGCTTGTGGCCCCTGCGGTGGCATAATTTAATATTCGTGGTGTCACAGTAAAGAGAGAGGAGGCTGGGGTTGTCAACACAGCACAAGGGCCCACAGTGATTTAGTGCTAGCATCACAGGGGGAGCATCTCTCTTTATTTTATTAGTAGGCTCCGGTCAATCTGGTGCAGTGACGGAGAGGTGGGGTGGTATGGCTCAGAAAACTGCTGCAAGGCAGGAGTATACGTGGCAGCAAATACCAAACTGACTTGCAGAAAAACCATGTAGGCACCTTTTGAGGTAACGCATTTAAGGACGTGGGATGAGATAATGTACACCTGCTGTCTCGTTACTGGCCGTTTTTCTCATTTCTAATTACCCACTGTCAGTAATTAACAGGCCAGGTGTAATGTCTGTGTTTGACAGCGGTTCAGTGCTGCAGATAGGGCCAAGTGATAATTGGCACTTGTGGCGAGGTTGGTCAAAGAATCCATTTCCCTGCACGTTCTGCCACTTTACTGTGTGATTAACCCAGGTTCAAGCCTGACTCCAGCCCTGACTCCGACTTTGTTCCAATCAATATTTTCATGTTCTCGTTATTGTTGTAGCTGGGTGCTGGTGTTCTGACATGTGGCGGACACGTTTGCAGCTCGATGTGTTATTTATGTGTTTTTGTGTGTCGGGTGTGGAACCGGGACTGACGTTAGTCACGGTCGTGACATAGCTTGTCCTCACACAGAAGACGCCACTGTCCCTTTTTACTTGATAAAAACAAACGCAAAAGCAAAATATATGCAAACAGTGAGCATCTGCAATTATTTGTGTCTTTTTTGTTTGGTGTCCTTGAGTGTTCGAAAAGGCGCATAAATAAAATGTATTATTAATATTGTGTTATTATTATTTTTATTATTAAATTAAACATTGAAAACACGTCAGAGCACTCAGAGCATACGATATGCAGACAGCCCGCAGGCATACAGACTGACAAATCTGGTCTTCAGCCTCGGATATGTTGCTACCAGAGCCTCATCTGATGCTGGCACAGATACTTTTAGGAAATGAAAAATTCAAAACGATATATCAGCACAAATCAATCAATTAAACTCTCAGTCGGTCTTTCAATCAGTCTGTCTGCCTGTATCTACCTCGATTCATTCGATTTTATGTCCATGTTAGACTTCAGAGGTTCACTTTAGAGTTTTAGATTAAAACATGCTGGCGAACCTGTATTTTGTTGAAAATGGGAAATCAAAGCGAGACACTCTTTACGTGATGTAATGCCAGTACGACACAGAACTTTAGGTTTAGGTGCTGGTACTTTACTGAAAGCCGTGGCATGTTAATTTGAGGTGAGCGAGAGACGGCAGCAGGGAATTCCAGCTCGGTTTCAGATTAAAACATTGATCAAAGATCAAAAGATTTATAATTTTGCTCAGAACTGAATCTCAACCAAGTGGCAACACCTTAGGAAGACAAAGCAGGACTCTGATGTTTTTGCTTTGACCGCATCAATATATTGACGTCGGCGGCGTGAACGATTCTCGGGCAGGATGTCAGCGGGGATTGAGGAGAACAGCAGGTGATGAAATATGTCACGTAGCGTTCGATTTCGCGGGTATTTGTGTCAGGTGGCTGCGGAGGGATCGATTCGCCGCGCAAAATGATGTATGCATGTATTGTGATGAGGTACAGGGCCAAGGTTTTAGTCTGAGAGCTCTACAATTCATTACAGCTCGAGTATGTGCGCGTTCACGCAAGTGTGTGTGTGTGTGTGTGTGTAACAAAGCTTTGTTTGATTCATAAGATGGAACCCACTCAGCTATGAGGGAACTCATTAGACTCCTGTCGTCTCGCCTCCTGGTACGAAAAATACCTGGCATCTGGGAGTTTATATTCCCTCTTTACAACTCTCTCTCTCTCTCTCTCTCGCTCTCTCTCTCTCTCGCTCTCTCTTTATTGCCTCCACACTCTGTGCCACAGAATCTAAGAGCAATCACCAATCAATCTTGTACACTCACCTAGCTCTCTCTGCTGCTGTGAACCACCACCTGCCTTCGCCTGTTTGCCTTCGCCACCCACTCAGCCTCCTCCTCAGTCACAGTCGCACACATCCTCTCCTCTCACTTTTGTATTATGTCCCATAAAGGCTCATCAGGCTCATCGCCTTGTACTTCCGTAATCATGTTATCCCCGCGTTCTTCCCGTCCTCTCTACCTCACCCCATTCAGCTATCACTCTTCTCCCCTGTCTTCTCCACCCTCGCCGTCTGCTTTTATAAAACTCCCAAGTGATTGCTTGTCATGGCTGATTGTGTGACTTTGACAACCCCTCCCTCCACCTCCACGTACCCTGCACCTACAGTATAATTTTACTACGTTGCCATGGAGATCCTTTTTGCTTGTGCGAGGCACGGCACAGGTTCAGTGCAGGTAAAAGAGGTCATGGCAGTTTGCATCAGATGAGAAAGATTATTATTATTATTATTATTATTATTATTATTATTATTATTATTATTATTATTATTAATGAAGGATAGTAAGGAAGGTATCTGAAACAATCACTCGCTGAATCCAACTCCAAGCTGGATGTTGTAGAGAGAAGTTCTTATGGGAAATATATGTTACTCGATGTGGAACTGTGTGAGGCCAGATGTGTGTATGTCAGCAGTGACTGTTTATATGGTGGAGTTGAAAAGGCTTGAGCCACTGGAATTAAGACAGAACTTTTGTCCCGAGACGTTTGATGCTGTTTTAGAGCCACAGACGGTGGCAGTTGAGTTGGACAGACAGAAATCGAGTAATCTGCCACACTGTTTGCTTTTTGTTATACTTTACTTTATCCTACCAACTGTCAGAGCTGGTTTCTTTTAACAATAATCAAAGTCAGTGTCTTTAATGGCATTAATTAGTGAAATGTGGCCGCCCGCCATAGATTAATTTGTCCCATCACAGCTTGTGCTGTTGCCTTTTATAGTAGAACTTCAAGGGCTTGCCCTCTTTCTCTCTCTCTCTCTCTCTATCTCTCTCTCTCTCACACACACACACATACACAAGCAAATTAATTGATGCATCTGTCATAGTTGGAGTGGCCATCTCCAGCACTGGGAGAAATCCCACTGTGTTGGCGGCCCAGTGGATCATAAAAACATTTAAACATATTTTACTGCCCCCAGCAGGCAGACTTGGGCATGATGGTAGTAGTTGACATGTCTGTACATAATTTAGTGTTTTGGTTTTGGACTTTTGGTCAGCTAAGATATCTGAAGTCTTTTGACCTTACCATGTTCTTACCTTCTTTCAGGCCAAACACTTGTCTGATTCATTGCTCGGTAATCAATCGCAGGATGCCCCCGACAAGTTCCAAGAGCCAAAATGTGTGTCAAAGTGTCTCCGAATTGTCTTTCTTTTCCTTTCATCAAACTGTCCAAAACCCAATTCCAACCCTTCATCCTCTCGCCTCCAAACACCTCTATCCCCTTCTGCTCCTCCATATCCTCTCATTAGCCGCCGCGATCCACAGGGTAATGGTGCTCGTCGTCTGGAGTTGCTTCCAATAATATTTGTCCCCTGGAAGTTATATTTGGCAGCTGTAGTCAAACTGTCACTTCTTCCACTCAGCTTTGCTGGGTTCACCTTGCTGTACACGGCACACAATGTAGTGCACCATGGCTAAAAATTGTAAGTAAACGCAACACAACACCGTGAAGCAACTTTTGTGAAGACTGCTTTTGCCCTTTTCTTATTGGGAAAAAAAAAATCAAAAACCCCTAAAATATCACATCAGACAAAGAATCTTGTGGTACGTGTAGAAACTGCAGAACCCACCATGAGACCTTTACTGCCTTGAAGTAATCACCTGCAAACCACACAGGGAGAGGAATAAAGCATGGCACGCTCAAAAGGAGAACCCATAACCATTAAAGTCAGTACAGTAATTGAATGAAAGGTGGGCTGCTGTTTTAGTGGCTGGGGCACAGGTATGTGTCCTAACAAGATGGCAAGACGCGGGGCTTTTTTGGCTGTTACAGTCGGCGTTGCATCATTACATTTTAAGAGCTGATTCAGAGTTCGGATTGGGCTTAGTCAGATGTGAAATGGCAACGGAGAGAATGCTGTCATTATGGTGGGTAATTTCGCACAATAATGGATTGACAGAAAGAATAGTTTACATTCCTCGTCACATCCTCTCGAGTGTGTGTGTGTGTGTGTGTGTGCACCTCAGCGTGTGACTACCTGGCTGTTTGAGTTTCCTGTTTTCGACTTTGGGTATGTGTGCACTGATGTGGCTCAGTGTGTAGGAGAAGACTCTCTGCCAGGCATTTCTATCAGCTGTTAACTTCTTATCTTCACAGCCTACATAAACAAATTGCACATCAGTATGCAAGACAGGATCTTTGCGGTGGGGAGTGCAACATCAGCGTGTGACTACCTGGCTGTTTGAGTTTCCTGTTTTCGACTTTGGGTATGTGTGCACTGATGTGGCTCAGTGTGTAGGAGAAGACTCTCTGCCAGGCATTTCTATCAGCTGTTAACTTCTTATCTTCACAGCCTACATAAACAAATTGCACATCAGTATGCAAGACGGGATCTTTGCGGTGGGGAAGGTGGAACAGTTACAAAACACCAAAGATCTGCGTGCACGGACAAGCACATGTGTGGTTTTGTGCATTTCTCAGCATGTGCCCAGAACACAGGTTGTCAGCCACCATGGCATATGGTGTGCACCTTGGTGATAAGCCAGTCTCCAGCAGAGGCCTTTGTGTGGGTGTATATGTGTGGGTGCAATGGGCGTAGGTGTGTGTTGGCCTCTCTTTCACTCTGATGACCATCTGTGCCCTACTCTTCAAAGCACAGCCCCACAGACAAATGAATTATTAAACTGCTTTTCCAGGTGACACCCGAACCATTTGTTACCTCCTCTCTGGCAGGGCAGACACAGACTTCAGGGAACAATCACTCTTGCCCGTGCCCTCCCACCTGATCTCCTATCATCCTTGTGTGCCCATTCCTGGTGCACTTTGTTTTTCTGTGACATGTCTTGTAAGTGCAGGGCTCCTTTACCCCCATTACCTCTGTTTCCTTGCTCATTATATGTTTGTATTCCAAAACCACACTGCTTTGCCTCCCAAATAACTGCATGTTGAATGTGGTCTTTCCCTTTCTACCCTTCTCTCTGTCTCTCCCACCCCCCCCACTCTCCCACTCATTCTCTCCCTCTGTCCGAAAAAGTCAATCTTTCTCCCAGCTCCAGCCTAAGGGACTGCGACCGCTTGAGGAATCCAATAAGGTTGATTAAGTGATGACAGTATAATTACAGCGATGGCACAGGCACAATCAATCTCTTGTTTCCTGAATAGGATAAATGAGCCGACTCGGGTCATCACTTTATTGGAGAGAACTTCTTTCCACTCATACTCAGATGGTGGCTTGGATGCAAAGTGAAAGAATTCCGTGTAAAGAAGGTGTTTTTTTTTTCAAAGACTGTTCTTGACCCTTCTTTTGTACAACCTCAGCAATAATTTCATCGTCATCGTCTTTATCACTGATGAACTAGATTGACTTTATTTGCTACAAAGTCTCAGTACATTAACTCAAGATGTAATGTATTACATTTTGAGTTTGAAAAGTTTGCGACAACCCTTTTCTGTCAGGTCGCACTGACCTGTAAAGCTGTATCCTCTGTCTTCATGTCTTTAAGCCGTGTGATCACTGTGAGCAAGAAAGACTCTCTTCCGTTGTAAAGTTTGAATTACTGCTTAATTAGTGTCAAACTTCTTCCAGAGTGGCCCATTAAGGTTCACAGTAACAAAGCCACAAATTCATAAATGTCTCTTCAAGAACAAATCTTATTTTGACAGTTTAAGTTTCAGCATGTAATTTGCATTCTGACGGACTTTGATGCAGTCGTACACTTGGTGTTAGCGTACATGCAGAGGGGGCATGGGTGCGTTGTGCATGGATCTTTACCAGGTATATAGGAAAATGACCACAAACTCTTAGTCGACACACTATTCCTTCTCCCTTTGACTTTGTTTGTAAGGTTTAGCGACTTCTTTTGTGGAGGAGCATTGCAATTGCTATTATGGGCTGCTAAGATGCAGTGTGGGAGTCAGATGACCTATCTGGAAAGTTAGTCAACTAGTCCTAGCAACTTCTCCACCTGTGTCACAGAAGATGTGTCCTTAGCCTAACTGGCAAAGATACTAAAAATACTGACCTATGGATTCCTTGGGTTACGCTCATCTGTCTTAGAATCCTTTACTTGTCCTTGTGGCAGTATGTTATGAACTTTCTCTCAAGTCCATCAGCTCTATTTTCATTTGATTATATTAAAGGCAGAATCAAAAATAACTATGCAGTGATAACCACACTCATAATGACTGCAAAGGGCTATAATAATATAATCCGGACAAGAAATGGCAAATTCATACCTAGTATAAATGAGATCACCGTTGCAAACAGAGAGACGGTGTCGGAAAGTAAAAGCAGAATATAGTAACATAAAGATGAAAGGTTTCCACGACCTGTCTGACATCTGAGTCATTTGTTAAGCCTGCTTGATGAAGGCTCCCCGCTACTTAACACAGATCAGTGAAGGCAAATTAACAAATTCAGCTCTGACTTCTCCAATTAAACACAAGTGTGTAGAATATAGAGAATCTTTTTAAAAGACTTGATTTTTGTTGGTCTTTTCCTGCCCAGACTGAAGAAGCATTTCCTCCTTTTTGTTGCTGTTCATGTGTGAACTATCTTGTTTCCTCACAAGTCTTTAGTAGCAGGTGGTCAGGCATCTGGTCAGCAAGCCCATAACCCCCAAACAATGCTCGTCTCATCACTTCATCTCTCTGCTTCTTTGGTCATCACTAGCAAGTGTTTGCAGATATGGTCATTTTTGATCGCAAATTTCACTGATGGCCCATAACGATGCTTCTTCATTCTGTGACCTCCACAGATGGAGGAACTGCATCTCTTCTCAGAACTACTTCAAAGTCCGGCTCCATTATTTCTGAAACCATGATGTGGATGCGTGCTGCTGGGCCTTCACTCCACCCCCCTCCGACAGTTATTTAATACTCCTATATTTTGGTCCAGACTTTCTTTTTTGGTATTTTTTAAGTCCTTCTCTTAAGGTGTAGAAGGCCCTGACGGTTCCCCACTGGTGGACGCTGGCAGGTGTTGTTTCCAGTCATCAAATGAATACATTTACGTGTATGCCATTTACATCTGAATCTCTTTTTTAAAAAAAAACAAAAAAAAACGGATCATCTAGGAAAACAATTAAGTTTCATATTAAAAAGCCATTCAGCACTTGAAAAGGGTCAGGTGTGTTGGGTGTTTGACATGAGAGCAAAGAGCCTCTTTCATCTTAAAAGACTTGGGGAAAGAGCCATATTCATGGCCATAACTCATTGAGACTCCCCTCCTCCTTTGAAGGGAAATTAACCAAAGTGAAAAGGCCTTTGTCAGGCCAGACAATCAAAGAATTAACGGCGGCTTGCTGAATATTTTAATATCTACAAAGTAACTGGATCTGCCATCTGTTTCACCTTACAAGATTGTGAATAATGACCATGGAAATCCATATTTCAGTAATTCGGGATGATTTTTTTTTTTGCTTCCAATGGATGATTCAAGAATTTGCTAAAAGTAACTGGAAATAATAAGACGCATCGCGTGGCGATATCAAAGCAACGCCAGACACGAATCGCATCACACCATCTTTGTCCACATCCTGCTGTGGTTCAACACACATGTACTCAAACGTACATCTGCGTGCTCATCAGACCTCATGTTCGGTCGATTTCTCATCCTCTCTCTCTCCATCTCTTGCTCCTGGCCCTGCGCCGCTTTCTCACCGCGCCTTTGAATTGTCTGTCAATATTGACTTGATTTGATTTAATTGACATCACGCGTGCTGACACCGGGACCTTGCATAAACAATGATGCAAGGCTTAGGAAACACCTTGTGATGCATGGAAGAGAGGAGGGTAATAAAAGAGAGAGAGGAGCACTCGTTCCTTGGTGCTACCCTCCTCCCTTGTCAGTCTACTGGGAGGAGATGCTTAAGTACTTTGGAGCTGGAGTGTCTGTCTTTCACACATCAAACGATTTGTTTTATCTGCTTCGTATTTTCCCCTTCAGACCCCGCGCAGCCCGATCGGCCTTTGATGATGAAACATAGAGGACATCCGCGCATTATCTCTGAATTGACATGCACGGAGGTGTGTGGGTGTGTGCACGTGCATGAGTGTGCGCGTGTGTGTTTGTTCCACTGTAACAATGTAATTTCAGACAGGCTGCTGCTCAGACAGCCATGCCAACAGCCCACCTCCCTCTCACCACCTGTGCAGCCCCGAGAGCTGGTGTCATCCTCCGCTTCACTCTCTCTATCTCAGTCTCCCTTTATATGACACACTCCCGCCTTTTCGTCCTCTGTAGACAGTGTTAGAATACACGCAATGGAATAATAAAAAATAAAATTATTAAGTAATTCAGGGCTGGGAGAGTTTCTTAAACACCTTTAACACAGGCTGTTGTTGAACACATAGCATCCAAAGAAAGCCAGACATGACAGGATCCAATATGGGATTTCTGTTCTGTTAATAAAATACAATTACCCAAGTTAATTGAATCAACAGGCAAAGTGTTTTCAGAATACAGAAGATGGTTGAACTTGGGCTCAGAACACTCCGATATTTTGTGTTGACGTTATTTGGATCATGCTCGTTTGTTTCAGCGTGTGATGCCAGGATGAAGTTAATGCTGTAGGTGGAACCTCCCACACCCTTTTACATACAATGATTGGGTTCATAAGATCCCATGAGGTTATTTATCTGTTGTTTATACATGTATGCACACGTGTATGTTTGTTTTACGAATGCCGATCACTATTATGCGCATGTAAGTGTGTGTGTGTGTGTGTTTAGAACATTTATGATTTTAATAAGGCAGTACTGCCTTTAATAAAGCAAAACCCATTGTGTTTCAGTTTCAACCAATTTAAGAGCGTAAACCATGGGCATTTTTGTGAATGAATCCAGTTCAGTTCACATTGTGGAAGAGAATAGTTTGATGCCATCTGCGTTCACCACAACTTCTTTAAAGCAAATGATGCTTTTGTACAGTTGTCTTTTCTTCCTTAGATGAGGTACGTGGCATTTTTCCCACCACGCGCATATGTGCGTGTGTGTGTGTTGCACATACCAGTATATCATTTTAATCAAACGACTGTTCATGTTGTTTTGTGAAAACATCGACTCAGTGGCAAAAATGAAGCAGCGAGCGTCTCTCTCACTCATATCACAGCACATTTGCTTCAGTTAATTTCACATGCTGCAGGGTGAAAACCAATTAGGGCCTCTACATTTACATTTATTTTTAGTGACATTGCTGCCTGTTGGGGAGAAAAATAGGGGCTCAGACAATTTCAACGTTCAGATATTTGCGGTGATTGTAGCGACTCCAGAAAAACAGCCTCGTAGCTTGAG
The DNA here is from genome assembly GCA_016785345.1 of Trinectes maculatus. NCBI lineage: Eukaryota > Metazoa > Chordata > Actinopteri > Pleuronectiformes > Achiridae > Trinectes > Trinectes maculatus. The sequence goes on from JAFBJQ010002232.1 coordinate 334,433, forward strand.
AGAGTGAGTATGGGCCCAGTATCTGTTTGACGGCTTGTCGAGAGAAGCACACTGAGTCCTGAATGCGTTTTGGGTGATTGAATAAAACAGCGGCTTTCACCGTCACACACACACTGGATGGGAACGTGTACACAGTCTAGCACATGTAACGGTAAATAATCTCAGCAATGCAAAATGAGGCGAAGCGAAGCGGTCAACAAAAAATATGGCTACCCAGTTCTCCCTCCACTCCCATTTCAACTATCACTATGTCACGTGACTCACGCTCCCATGCATCACCACGGCAACCAAACACCACGTGACCCAAACACATTACATTGCATGATGGCTCCTGCAGTGATGATAACCCGAATACAGACTGCACACAGCATGCAAAGATACATGGTACCTAATGAATGCATTGTTTTTAGTCAGGAAATGAATTTGGCCTCAGTTCCAGTCCTGTTTACCAAAAGCCTGCGACTATTCATGGAAATAAACTGACCTGCCACTGTTATTTTAAATGGTAAAAGCACTGGGGATAGAAATTGTTGCGTCTGCTACTCTTTCATCAACGCTCTGTATTTGGCTGCTGCCTCAGTGACTTCTGTTTTTATAACAAAAATAACGACATAAAAACCATTGAAGAAAAAAATTGCGTTCGAAAAGTTGGATTAGAACGATTTTTTTGAATCTCTGATTTTTTTTATTTTTACTATTTACTATTATCTGCAGTGTTTCAAACCAAAGTCACAAAATACATCGAGGAATAGAAAAAAATTTTTTTTTAAAAAAAAGGGAAAATATAATCACAACATTATCACGTCCCCTGGTTCAGGGAGGAGGGTTGCTGCAGCCAAAGTGGAAAATGTTGCTTCTTTATTTACCTCTTGTTTTGATCAGTCCCTCATCCTGGCTTTTTACATATGGACTTAGAGCACCTATAGTAACAAGCATAGTTCCCATCACCAGAGTGAAGCCTCCTGCTGTCACGCTCTCCTCCGCAGCGTCTCGGTGCCGCTGTCTGCTTCGAGTGCGCGTGGAGGAGCGCCGCCTCGCCCACAGCCGAACACGACACAGAGAGGAGAGACAGACAAAGAGAAGCTGCGCCACAAGCACCACAACCATCTTCTCTGATCCACTAATCTCACTTACCGGTCTCCTCAAGTACGGACAAAACGCTCCAGGTCCTTACAAAATGAGGACCAATTTAGAACTGGCATCTCCAGGCACTCAGTCACAGGTGCACCCGAGTCATTTCTCACAATGGCACCCTCTAATTTTCACTTGCATATGTGAGTGAAATGCTGCTCCAGTGTTGGCAGTGAGCCTGCAGTTCATATTACTGAGACTCCGAGCGTCGGCATTACAGGATTACTATAATCTCACACTGGCTGTAGTTTGAATTCCATGCGCACTGCGACAATAACACCGCCTTGTGTAATACTGATCAGGAAATGTATGAAATTCATTGCACTCAGTGGCAGTCTTACATCACACAATGTTAGCCCATGCCTTTCATTACCTGACCAGCAGACACTGTAAGTCCTTGATTTTAATTTCCAGACTCCAACCCACTCACTTTTGCACCTGTTCCCATGTCCCCATTATACGAGCCATATCTTCAGCAACATTGTCACTTTCAATCTCCTCACTTCTCACCATCCGGCCTCTTACCTATAACGGAACCTGGAACCGCCTGTCTGCCCGTAATGGCGATTGTCTGCGTAGGAAACGTTGCAGCCATGATGGGATGGCATCATTAAGCTGTCTGCGTGACAAAGCACTGCTTTACATTAGTTACAAGCAAATTGTGCACGTCAACAGCGGCGGCAGAGCAGTCGCTGGTTTTAAAGTGGCACTCAAACAATTTAGGATTGCATTTTCATTAAGTTACACTCAACAAAGACAAAAGAAGAAACACTTAAAGACGAAGTTTGAAGTTTTTGTTTCCTAGTGTTAGTCAAACCCAAAAACCACTGAATTTCTAATCATGTGACTTGTCCTTACATTAGTCCCTTTACTTTCTCATCTGGCTTTGTAAACCCTACAGCAGTCTCAGGCAGCAGTCAGCGTAAACCAGTGATGACATAAGACTCGTTACCATCGGCTCAGTTACTGGGTAGCCTGTGTTAAGATGTTTCTGTTTTTCTTTTTTTTTCCCAAAAAACTGTTGTGTGCTTGCTGTTTCAACTTTAAAGTTGAAACTTTTTCACAGTGGTTACGTGCATCAGCCTGTGTTGCCATGGTAGTTGATATGACTGTTTTCCCATAGTTTTCAAGCTCACAATTTCATAACTTGCTCACTGACCTCACTGTCTTTTTTGTTGTTGTCATAAAACCAGTTGTGTAATTTTCCCAAAATCATTTGTAGTTTATTTCAACCATGTTTAAAAAAAAAAAAAAAAGGCAAAAGAAAAATCTGTAAGTGAGAGAGAAACCTATTTTCAAATTCCATACACACAAACTCAAACGCACACAGACACACTTGCTAAATGTCAGGCGCGCCGGTGCGACCAATGAAAACATTTAGTCGCACTTGATAGATTTTCGGTCGCATGTGCATTGGAAAGAGTCGCACTCTGAAGCCCTGTGGTTATGTACTGACCCCGATGCACAACACCGCCACAAGTTTCCCAATGAATCCAACGAGAGCAGTTTATTTTTTCTGTTCTCCGGGTTGAATTCTTTGTCACGGAGCATGTTAGGAATTGGTGTGACAGCATTGGTTTAGACCTGCTCCTAACCTTAAGAGCACAATCAATCCACATCTCTCCTGTGGGGCCGGTTTTTAATCCTGCCTCGGAGATGGCGGCTCGTTTCCGGCACTGGAAAATACCAGCTCATATGTCTCGAAGCTATCGCTGTATGAGACACTACATCATGACCATGAGTCAGACTCTAACTAAACCTGCATGGCCTGAAGCCACTACATGTGTCACTGCAGCGGGCTGGAAATATCACAGTGCTATACCCTTGCCACTGCTCTACTTTGGCATGACAAAGGGCCGGTGTTCTGGACGTGCACAAAATCACAAAACGTCTGTAGCTCGTCACATCATGGTATTACACTTTCTCACCCCCGCATCCCCTCCCTCCACCACATTCTTCCATCCCTGCCTCTGTCAAAAGCTCATGATCAAATGCACTCACTTAGATTTATATAGTACCATTGTGCCTCGGCGACGTCTCCGTTCAACCCCTCCTCCGCTTCCACCTCTTCTCCCTCGCTCTCCAGCCCTTTCTCCATTCCTCTGTGACTATGCATTTCTCTCACTATGGCTCAAGTAAACATATGCATTTTCTCTCCACATAGAAATCAAGACTATGAGTGCTGGAAAATGGCATGTGGGAGGAAAGTAAGGCGACGCTCTGAGCCCACTGCTTCTCTCCTAGTCATCCTTTTGACTGATTTCCCCCCCCGTCAGAGATTGTGTGATAGATAGTTCAAGCTGGACAGCCTCGGTATCTTCCCCGTCACTATAGGAGCACAGAAATAGCTTCATTTGTCATGTTCGGTTCTGGAACATCTACAATTTATCAGTCGGCTGGATATGAGCAAAAGGCTAAAGTTGATCAAGATTTGACATATTTACATTTTTGGCAATGAAAGTGATTTTCATTGGTATTACTAATTAGTATTACTAATTAGTATCTGAGTTTTCACTTCTACTTTTTAAATTCCTCTTTTTACACTTCCTCTTACTTTAAAACTTTAAAAGTACACAAACCTGTGCTTCTCAGCATGACCCATGTGCATTCAACCTGTCTGCTTAAAAAACATGAAAACATGCAGAGAATATATGACCGTTACTCGATTAGTACAGTCAATACATTGCTTATATCAGTCCTCTGTTGGGGCCCCTTCATTGTATCTGTGTCATCTAAATAATTGCTATGGTTGTGTGTAGGTCCCCTTATAATAGACTACAGTTCTCCATTTACATATCATTTACATATACATGCGAGACCCTTAAGAATGAATCATCATGGGAATCAAGTAGACTGAGGGTTTAGGACAAATGGGTCCTGAAATGCTGTTACTTGGTTGACAAAGAAGCTTTTTGATTTTTTGGTTCCATGGTTTCTATGTAAGGGATGGAACAAGCAAACTCTGTATTCAGTGAGGTTGAAGGACTTGTTGGTTTAGGAATATATAACTGAAATCCAGATGCCTTTTCACAATCTGAACAATGATTTTTCACTATTTTTACTTTACCTCTTGGTGAAGAGAATTTGTTCTATCCGTAAATAAACCAGAGCGGAGCGTATTTCTCTTGTGGACATTTTTTTCCCCAGTTGCAGTAGATGCAGTGTTAGTGGTTGAGGCCAACTCTGTTCTTTTACTGCCAGTCTTTTGTTTTGTTGCATGGTTTACTGTAGTTTTATTTTTTTGTCGTCTCAATGAATGTTTTCATAATCAGCCCTTGTTCCATTCATGAATGTGACCTTTAACACAAGTTCAAGTTGTTTGACATGACCAAATGGAGTCTGGGAAGTCAGGGATGACACACACACCACACTCCATGTGTGTGTGAACAGTTCCTTACAGTCGCTCTCTCCCTCCCTCTCCTCCTGTCTCTCCACTTCTTTCTGTCAAAAGCCTCCTGAACAGCTGCTAATAAATTGTGGTTGGACGCATTAATCAACCTTTGATTCTCTGTGGCTCACCACAGCAGTGTTCATGAAAGCAGATGCAAATTGTCTCCATTATACAATGATGGCGAAAGCTAGCTTTATGCTCCCAGACGCAGATTCCAGCCCAGTAATTATCAGCTCAATTCACACATGAACGTGGAAGAAAATAGTGTTTTGAATCCAAAATCCTGAATGAAAGGTCGGTGAAAAACGGAGAGACTTTTGAAAAAGTGAGAATGAATTGATAGTTTTGTCTGCTTGACTTTGAATAAACATCAAAGAAATGCTGGGATTGAGGGCGAAATGACAGCACAATCCGTTCCTTTAAGAGCAGTAGCATTTCAGCGATTGAACTGGAGTACAATACGTCTCATGCTTTGGTTGCTTTGAAATAACGTTGAAGCGACTTGGTGCCAAGTGATAGCACCCAAACCTTCTGGAATGGCATTTAAAGAAAAAAAGAAATCTTTGTGGCACCAGTCACTGATTCAAGCCTAATGTTTGGGGAAGGAAAAAGCCGTTTGAATGTTGATCAAACACGACGGCACCGTATGACTTGTGAAGCTGAAAAGAAATAGATATTCGCCAGACTCCATCGGCGCCGAGGAAGGTGCTCTTCTCATTACTTCGCCCTGTGATGGGTGTGAGTTTCCCTCCATGTCAGTGAGCTGCCATCTTCAGCTGTCATAGCCCAAAAGATATGGGACAGAACTTAGCCTTTAATCAGGACCCATCACATCCCCTTTAATCAACTCAACTGTACATGCCGTGCCACTCTCCTTGCTGTCTATAGACCATGTGGGCTACTGAAGGATTACCTCCTCTGTTATGGATCAAAACTCTTCAACAAAAATAACCTGGATGCTAAGCAGAATTTGATGATTTAAAAAAAAAAAAACATAATTCATAGGAGGTTTTGGAGTGTGCTAAGTTCATTTATATTTGGATGAGACATGCAGTGCCAGTGCTTGACGTGTGATGAAAAACATCATAATATGACCCCCTCAATTAAGATATGAAGTAAAAAAAAATAGAAATACCATAGCCATAACCACCTCAAGTGTAAACTAATAAAATTTGATAGAACCAGCCACAAGGAGCAAGATGAGAAACTACTTACTACAATTATGCACTGAAGTACATTTTGTCCCTTCAAAATGTCATTGAAAATAGTCTTCACCATGGTAACACCCCATGGTGCAGTAGAATGTGTGTGTGTGAGTGTGTGTGTGAGTAGTATGTTGTCTGTGGAGAGGAGGATTTTTTTTTCCTCGTAAGGGCTTTTGTTAATTAGCTGTATAAAAAGTGGCAATTCTCCCGAGTCTCCATGAACCCCTCTTGTTGTGTTTGCTTCATTAAAACTGTTGAGATTTTCTTTTTTTTCCCCTTTTTAATTTGGGCGTGGAGAGGGAACCGTGTTTGTAGTAATACTTCACTGATGTTTTTGGTCCTTGATGGCCATCTAAACTGCCGTCCACGGCCGTGTGCTAAACACATTGTGTAGCACAGATGTACTTTTATTTCAAATTCAGCTGCTTGTTGAGATGCTGCAGCTGCTGCAGATGATCACATCTCACCAGTTGCTGACCTATTGCCATAGATTAGGTTGAATGTCCATACCCTCAGTAAGACCCCGATCTGCGCCCCTGCCTTCAGAAAGACCCTCTCCAGTCCTACAAGTATTTAAATGATAATTAATATATAATCCGGCAATTGTAATGGTAACCCACTAAAAGGAGAGCCTGCTCTGTGCCCCACTATTTCTCTCCAAAGACCAAAATCGTCCGCCATAAGGCTGAGAGACAGGCTACTTTCAGGCCCCATGAATAACAACTAGCCATGGAAAACACTGTGGCCCCGCTCAAGTAGGTGTCAGAAAGTCAAGTGGGTTTTGTGTTATCTCTTCGTACTTTCAGCTGCCTATTAGCATAGCTATTCAGACGGCACGGCCCATGGCCCACAATGGGAATAGAAAGAGGAAGCCAATCTCTTGCTCTCTCTCTTACTTTGCTCTTTATGTCTTTCACTCTTGAGTTTTTCCTCTCTTCTCGCTCCCTCGCTCCCAACTAATCCGCTAAGTCCCACGGGGAGCTAGAAGTCGTTGGATTCTGAAGTGGCTTTTTGTCTTTTAGTTTTGTGTTGGGAAGTTGAACGTCCACCTGCTCCTAAGAATTTCAAAAAGGTTGTGTGATTAAACTCTGTATCTGCGTGTACGTCTGTGTGTGTGTGGGTGTGCGTGTGTGTGTGTGCATGTGGCTTTTGTCATTGGCTCCCATGTTGAGCTATGTTGAGTTGAGCTGTGTTTTTTGTAATAATGAAAGAAATCTCTTCCTTGTTGCTTCGTTCTTCGTTCTTCGGTTCACCGCATGTTTACACTGTCCCTGAAACGGTGCTATTTTTTGCATTGGCTGGATGAATAAGTGCTTTGCCATTCATGACGGGTTAAAGAAGACAAAGGCCAGAAGAATTACTTTTTATTGAATAATGAAGGAAGTTTCTTTGAGCAGGCAGATTTATTTTTAATTTAAAATAACACATTTTCCATTTCCCTTCCCCAAAGCTTTGTAATATTGCCGTCTCAATGCCATGGTCAGATAGACAATACTATAAGACTGTCTGACCATGTATTATACATCTACTATCGTCTATTATGACATCTATTATAGTATAAACTAGTGTATGTTTTTAAACAGACAGCAGTGATTTGTGATACTTTGCCTCTCAGTGAAATCCTGACCAGTCAACACCACTACAAATTACTACTTCCAAAAATACATTAACATAAATCAACATTATTGAAAATGTGTTCTTCATGAAGGGAGGATGTTCAGGGCTTTTGTAAAATATACCAGCCACAACATTAAGCTCTTTCACTGGTTTGAATATTTTGGCAGATAGTTAAATAATTGAATCTGCCAAACAATGAGGCCATGGGAACAAGTACAAAGCAGAAAATATGTCAGACCAACATTAGTACGTTTGAGAATGTTCAGCTGTCTGTCTCAGTTTGTGTGTAGTCACACTGTTGCTATGTAGCTGTCAGAGGTTTAGACGCCAAAACCCCAAACCAAAGAAACCCCCCCAAAAAACTATTTAGCTAACATTTGCTGTGTAAAGTCAGTATATTAATTTTGAGAATAAATATAGCATCACAAAACAGCGTATCAGCACATTTTCACATCACTGTTGGTTACTTTGTTTTTAATCAAATATTTAAGATATTTATTTTTAAGTTAAAATATTTTTTAATAGTTTATATTCCTAGGAAAATCTCAACACACTGTTTCGCAGAGATAACACAACATCAAAATCTCCGGCGTTCTCCTGGTTTTCAGTCTTATTGCTGCACTGCTGAACAGTTCTCAAAATGTTTATCTCTGTGTTTGATATTGACAACCACAAATAAACTTGGCAGCACAATGCACTTTCTGTTGGCATAAACATTAAATTAGCAGCATAAACACTACCTTATGCAAACCGATAAAAGCCATTGCAAACGTGCAAGTGGATGTGGATTAAGATGCCACCCTGTGACCCTGAGTGCTAAATAAACTGTGTGCTTGTTGCTGATTTAAAGGAAACCAGAGGGACGTTTCTCTCTTGGAACAAGCTCTCAAACACAGGAATGTGTGGTTGCACAAAGGCTTTCTGGGAACCTTGACAAACTGATGCAACTCTGACACCTCCGCCACACCAGTGACCCTCAGCTGCTGGAATGAATGGCAGGACTGGGAAAACCTTGATCTCCTCTTTCACTCTGTCTTCTGTGGTATTTTAAATCCAATCCTCTTCACCTCCCTGCTGCTTTGAGGTAATCATCTGCAGCAGCCCATCCAGGCCTCTTCCCTCTGATGCCAGCACCACAGCGGACGTGTTTGTGGTGGAGCTGCAGCCTGTAAGTTGGACTGGCTTGAGTTGGGCAGAACCACTGAATACGATGAGGCCAGTCACTCTGTGAGATCAGAGGGTAAAGAACCTGGCACAGTCTCCTTGACACTTACTGTGTGTTGGCATTTTTGGCATCAGATGGCGTGTTTCTCTTTCTCTAGCCATTGGCGCACAGACTGGCTGCTGTTAGCTGAAGAAACACACAAGGACTGGTTTTTGTTGGGCGATCTTCATGTAGCAAACTCTATGTGGTATGCTGAGAGCAGCTTGCTTTCCTCCACTTCCAGCTCTGCACCCAGCAAGCTCTTCAATACCTTTGTCTGTGCAGAAAAGGTCTTTCTTGTTAATTTGTCACCCTTCCAGCATATCGTCCAAAAAAAAACAAAAAAAAAGAAAAGAAAAAAAATCATTTGGACTGTAAAGTCACCTGGAAGACACTGTATTTTCAGGCAGTTTGATTCCAGTTGCCAGTCTGCGGGTGAGGCAATCGACAGAGAAAGTGAAGTAGAGGGGCTTCCTGCGAGGATTTGGAGTAGCACAGCATGTGAGTGGGAAAAAGTAGCCATATTGTATTGCCACTAATTCATCATATATATTCTGATCTTATTCCTGGCACATGTATGTCCATTACATGTTAAAGTCTGAGGATAATACTACTACTACTACTACTACTACTACTACTACTAATAATAATAATAATAATAATAATAATAATGTGTAGTCTGTTTACACAATACCCCCATTCATGGTGATTCATGATGGGGAAATCAGAGTCGACCAAATGAAACATGGTTGAACATGGTTCCCAGTGTTTTTCAGCACCACAGATCAGATTAACACAGACAGTTGTTTGTATGTTGTGTTTCTCAAATCGCTGTCATCACACTCAGTTTTAAAACCAAAATATTTAGGCAGTAGTACTAACTTGTAGGAATTGGATCGTGGTTTCTAAGGAAACAGGCGACGGTATCGTTACACCTGTGCATCAAAGCAAAGAGTACATAACTGTGTCTACAGGCTACCTCATGTTTGGGCATTGCGCAGTAACTGTACGTCTCATCATTAGCTCGTCACTCTTCTCCTCCTCTGGCCATTCAGCCGAACTAGTGAGCAGCCCTCTGCCATCCTTCCATACAACATGTATCACTGTTGCAATATTCTATTGATCCCCCCTTTACTTTCCTCTCTGTCTGTGATGGCTTCTCAATAAGTGCATAGATCTATGATTGATTTTACCATTGGACGTCTCCTTACGGTCATTATGAGAGAATTTGCAGGGGCCATAATAAGATCTGATGGCTGTGAGTGTTCACAAATCACTTTCCCATTGAACCGAAACTGGATTCAGCAGACTTCAGTCCAGATCTTGTACCAGAGAGCGCCGCTCTAAACTCATTCGCCTAACTCCTGCACAATCCAAATGATCCATCTTTCCATCTGTAACCTTATAGGAGAAAACGCCTCATACCGTATGTCCTGTATACTGAACAGTCACTCCAGCCTCGCATTCTTTCCTTTAAATCCTCTATTCCACACCATTCCTCCTCCCTCCCTCCGTCCCTCGCTTGCTGATGCCATGACCTTTTTAGCGGCTGCTTAAACAGATTAGCTGTTATTAAGAGCTATGCACTGCTGATGACTCTTTCATGAGGTATGGCCCTGGTCCCGAGGGAGAAGAAGATTGAAGAGAACAGCAGGGGAGGAGCTGGATGCAGGGCGCAGGGGTAGAAACGAGGGAGCAGACAGGCAGACAGGTAAGCAAGTAGGTCAGGGAGGGGCACGTGGGTTCTGGGGAAGGAGGAGTGAGAATAATCAAGAGAAATAAGAGTCATGGGTAGGCAGTTGTTTTTTGTTTTTTCGTTTTTTTGAAGAGAGGTGCACAGACAGAGACAAGTGACAGGCAGAGCAAGCTGAGAAGTAGAGGTCAAACAAAATGGATAAGCAGATTAGAGGGGTCATGTGTCAGTGTAACTGATAGTGCAGATATTATGCTGCTGACAGTAAAACAGAGGGAGGGAGGATGGTAAAGGAAGAGACAAATAAGAGCAGTGGTGGGGAAAAAAAGAAGACAAAACATCATTAATCAGGTATCAAATCAGGTATGTTGTGGATTGTATACTTTTTGTGCACAGTTCAATTGTTAATAAAGTCGGCCGTGTGTTTATTTCCATCTTTTCTGTTTACATTTATGGTTAAACGGTAAAGAGATGTAAATCTATGGCTCTTGTTCCTCTTCCCGAGTCTAATGTTCAGTTACACTTAACGAAGCTTAATTGAAGAGCAGTGAGAGAAAGGTGGTCTTGTAATTTTTACATATGCATATGAAAACAAAAGCAACACAAAACAACAAATGAAAGCAGCAACACAAAATGTCACTATAAGAACAAACCTAGTTTTGCTAGAATGGATATAATAATAATAATAATAATAATAATAATAATAATAATAATGGATATCTTCATAACCTTTTCCAAAACATGTGATTCAGCATATGTTTCTTAAAGATGGATTTTATCTTGCAGGTCATCAGTTGTCAAAATTAAAACAGCCATCTTCTGGTATATTGTGTACAAATCCATCACTATAGATAAGAAGGTGCCTCTTTGTAGAGCTACATGAGCTAGTACTGCAATATAGTCAAAGACAGCAGCCAAGTGGCACATTGAGTGACCATTTTTCAGCCATATTATGTTATGTATGTGAAATGTCACACAAGCAAGTCAACATACTATACTACATACACAGCCTAAACTGTTTACTAAGGGAAAAAAAGGAACATTTTACCTCATTTCACTTATTGGATTTTCCCATGATTGGTTGGTTTCATTGTGCATGGCCAGAATTATCAAACATGTTTTCATTTCCCAAATCGATAGGCCCCACCCCTTCAACACACACACACACACACACACACACACACACACACACACACACACACACACACACACTTTCGCCCTATAAATTGTGCAAAAAGAACACTTCAATTCACAGGTTATATCGATCCTAAAAAGTAATTAGTAAGAGTTATTATAAACAGAGAATGATCTGTGTTAGTTGTTGGATACTTCCTGGTGTTATCCAGTAATTCATGCATACAACATTGCATTTAAAAGTCATTTTTTATTCCAATCTCCTGACAACTGATTGTAATAACCATAAAAATGGCTCCTCCCGGTTCCTCGATTTGACCCCCCCACTCCTCTCCTTTTTTCATCCTCACCCAGCACCATTCATTACAGGGATGCAACAAAAATGGAAAAAAAAGGAACTCAAGGTCACATTTCATCAATTGCCGTTGTGTGCCAAAGCATATTTCTTCCTTAAAACACCTTGACATTTCTGTTATACCGCATTTTTACCCTCTCCTGGTGAAATATGCGAGTCAATCCATCTGTGTGAGCGTGTGAGGATGTGTGTGTTTGCGTGCACAAGAGATATAAAGTGTGTGTATGTGAGCCTGTGTACCTGCCTGATACCTTTTTGCGTGCGAGTGTGATGTACAATCTAGTAAAGTGAAGCAGCATGTGGATTGGGCTATCGATAGATCAATAAATTGATATACAGTGTTGGTTATGAGCTCTGTCAGCTGGTGTATGTCATTGTTTTATGGACTACATTTATGGTATTTTTTGCCTCTGTCCAATATATCTCTTCCCACTGGATGCAATTAACATTTACTGACATTTTAATGAACACTTTTCCATAATCCTCTGTGATTTCATAATCAGCGAGGCTTACGGCAAACAAAAGTACGATTTCCCAGCTGTTAAGAGTCTCTCAACTGACTAAAGCCTTCAAATGTCAGGTATGTGATTTGACAGTTTACCTGTAAACACTGTAATTAGCTCCAAAGATTTCATTTGTCACTCGTCTTGGCATTCTCTCCAGCGCCACGTCACATTTCAATGTGGTGAACCTGTCAAAACCTTGATACCTTTAACCCAAACAAAATTAGTGCTTGGGGAAAAAATAACCTGCTATGGGGAAAAAAAGGGAAAAAAGGAAAAAGTGATCTAACTTGTGTTTTTAATTATCTGATTGCACAGGGCCTGTGCACAGATTAGGATCAGTCTGTAACTATGGGCGATGGCAAATCAGGAAGTGGCGCTGGTCACTGATGTGACAGGCCTCCAGCCAGAGGGGGCAGTGCGGCCAGATTTACCCCCTCACTCTGACAACTGTAAAAGGTATCGCACATATTGTTATAATGAGGAGCAGACTGGCAGCAATCTCTGCCCTTCACTCTGCGTTGGAGAGTAGGCCTGAACAAATGCACAGGAGGGAAGAGGGGAAACGGATAGGAGAGAGGGGCTTAATGGGCTGAGTGAGAAATATGATCACAGACGACCTGGAAAAAAGCACCAGAACCACGGAATGCAGGAAAAGTGAGAATTGACTTAAGTTGTTTGTGAAGATGAAGATCTGCTCAGTTTAGCATGAAGACTTTGGATGTCGGGAACCGAGTCCCGGCTGCTTTTCAGAGAAAAGGAAAATATATGACTACGTCTGCAGTTTCCGCAATAATGCTGAGGTTAAATAATCATTAAATCACAATTAGGACTGAGTAATAATAAGAAGCAGTTGCCCAGTATCCATCCATGATGAACTACCACTGACTGAATGAGGGGTTATCAGTTTTTTTTTGTTGCTGTTGTTATGTTAAACACTGGTTTAAATATCAATAAGCAATTTAGTATGGATCTGTGTCTCTACTGCCTTAATTGGCTGTAGGACACAATCAGTAGAAGCATAAAACTAGTGGCGAAACATCCACCAACGAGCCCCACCAGGTGTCTGTTCAGAACATTCTGCTCACTGAAAGCATTTTAGTCGAGGTAGAATTCGCTAGTGACAGGCTGTAGCTCTCGAATCGCCCAATCAGGACAGCCAAACGGCTCACCGACAGTTTTAGATATCATTAACGTCAGCGGCTGGCAGGCTCCGGAGTGTGATAATGAGCCATGAACACAAACACTCTGATTGAAACACTGTCCGTCAGCCTCGCAGGCAGGTCCTCACAAATAACACTTTAAATTAGTTAAAACAATGCGAGACACCTTTCCTTGGCTTACGACCAATTTATCAGAGCACCTGTTGATAAAAAGAACGTTTTTCTTTTCTTCCCGTTTCTTATAATGTCAGTTAATTACTTTCATTTGTATGTTTGAGAGTCTGATTAGACCACTTAGAAAAGCAACCACATATCCAGGTGAGATAAAAGGTAGTAAATGAGTAGTAGTATAGTTTTTTGTTTAGATTCCAGCCTGGTTCATTTATAGTCGAGCTCAAGGCCTCCAAGGTTCGTCATCAGACACCGGAGGATAGTAAGAGAGAATGTGACGTCTTATTATATTCATGCAGCAGCTAATAAATTTGACTCAACCCTCTCCCCAGTTTAGCCCCTCAGAGTAATCGGTACGCTTAAGCACACTATCCGAATCAAAGTCACGCTGACATGAGTGTGTGTGTGCTGCCATCATTTGAGAAAGTCTGGAACCAAATTAGACAGCTGGCATTATGGGGGAAAAAAGCGTTTTGACAAATTTAGGTTTTACTTCGCTCTAATGACAGTGCTCACTGTAATTTTCAGGTGCAACCTGTTATAATAATTCAAGATGATTCAAGCTGCTTCGAGGCAGAAAGACCTTTTCACAGCTCAAGTCCCATTTACACGTAATGTTAGGCAAGTGCAAGTGTCACTTTCTGGATTCGGTGGAACAAGGTACGCAAGTGAGGAGATGCCATTTATCGCTCGTACATTGGAAGACTGGGAAACTATTGGCTATACTAGTGTACAGTATAGTATATAAGTTAATATTTATACATGTATCCTTGTGTGCATCAGACAAACAAATAGTACCTAGTCTGAGGTAAACTACTTCGTAGCACTAAATACGTCAAAGGGAAGGATCTGTGAGACTTTGCTTGAACGCTGTTGTTTTGACATAAATGATATGCTAATAAACTCTTTGTGACTATGTAGATGCTAATTGTAATGTTTAGTGGCAATGGATGTAGCATTCCTCTTGCAGCGCTTGGCTCTCGGGATGTCGGCCCCTGGTATAACATCCTCGTTTTGTCCCTAAGGAGAGTGAACTGTATGCATGTTCAGTATCTGATAATATAAATATTAGTATTATCAGATTAATAATATTAATCAAAATATTACTGATTCTGTATGGCTGCTCACATTTCAGACTTTTTTTTTTCTCCTGCATTGTTTTAGCATCTGTTTCCCAGTAGGACAAAAAAGACTGAGCTCATCTTTCAGTGTCAGAGACATGGACAATTGTGAGATAATGATTTTTCGCAAAAAGTGCCAAATCCCAAGATCTGCACAGCTGCAAGGATTGTTCCAACAACAGCAACCTGTTGGGGTCTCTGCTGTATTTCTGTGTTCAGTATGGGAATCTGCGCCTAACACATACATCTCCTGTGCCAGCATTACGATGATGTAGATGGATACGTTATCATTCTGACGTTGTCTTCCCAACGCAAACTCAATGTCATGACTGAATATCGAAGTCCAAAGAAAATGTGATTCAGTCTCATTTACAGTCTTAAAATCAATCCGGTGTGCTGCCAGAAGGTAAAACGTGAAGTCCAGAACAGCAAGCCTCCATCAGGCTGACTCGCATTTCTGCTCGTTCTGTCGCGTCTTTGTGCCACATATCTATTTATTGCGGCGTGTGCTTCTGAGGCACGGCAGCGCGCGGGTCAATTGGAGTACTCTACTCTAAAAGCAATTTCGATGTTTCATGCTGCGCAATAAACCATCTGAGAAGTGAGCTCGCAAACTCTCAGTCTGAAGGCAGATAATCAAACCGCAAGGTCAGAGAGCTGGTTGACACCATAAGTATTTGTCAATAGCCATTCATTTGTACACAGATGAAAACGGACAGAGATTCAGCGTTAACTGCTTCTCCTCAGGTCGGGAAGTTCACTCGATGGGTAACGCAAACGCCGCCTCCCCCGTCTCTTGCCTCATTATTGCCTCACAGCTTTGTGTTTTATGTCGAGAACGTCGCCCTCTTCCTCGTCCGCTCCTCCCGCTGCTGGCCACGCTCGGGCTTTTCGCACTGGGCCTCGCTCCGCTCTCGCAGTGCTGGGTACACTTTGATGTGGGCTGACAATGTCACTGTGCCGCTGCTAAATTTAATCATATTAGCTGGTTAACCGTGCCACCACCGTGTGACCCACTGACAGAAGCAAGCTCTCTCTGCTCTCTCTCGCTCTCTCTCGCTCTCTCTGGCTCTCGGCCTCTCCCTCTTTGTCTATGGTAATCTAGCCTTGGGACTGAGGGGGAGCAGCGAGCAGAGTGCTCTTGGGAGATATACTACACATATGAATGTGTATAAATGTGTGCGTGTGTGTTTGAAAAAGATGGGAACGAGAAAGAATAAAAGTGGTAGAGCACTTGCAGAATTTCCCCCACCAGTTAATATTCAATATTACAGTCACAAAGATGATCACCTTTTCCTTAAGTATCTCACCTTTAAACTGAAATGTTCCCGTTGGGTATTTCCTGAATACCATTTTGTGGCTTCAAATCTCCACTGTGAATTTTCTGCACACAAGACTTTGCTTTTACCTGCTGAGGATTTACAGATGTGGTGTAGTTTAATCATAGGTGTTCATGATGCTTGTTGCTGGTGTGATAGTCATAGCCACAGACACGGTGACTAAATTAAAAACTTTCAATTGTGCGTGTGTATAATTTTTTGGATTGAAAAAAAAAATCAGTAAATCAGTAGCACAGGTTTGAGCCTTACTCCTACCCAATAATCCAGATTGGATTAGGACAGTAAAATAGATGCCACTTTAATGCACGTTAATACACTTTAATGTACCTGCATGATGCTGCATTCTTAATTTTGCAACATAATGAATAATCATTGAATAATATTTAAATAAGTATGTGATTCATAATAATAATAATAATGATAATGGTCCAAACATATTTTTTATATTTTAATGTTGACTTACTGACTTTAATGTTGACTGTAATGACTGAACTACTGAAATATCATATTTCTCTTATTGAGCTCATTATTCTTTAAGGGCATTTGTATGTGGCCCAATATCTGACAGGGCATGAATGACTAAAGACGTCACTGAGCACTGTAGCACAGCTACAGCTTAATAAATCCACAAAGGAGAGCAAAACACCAGCATGAATAGTAGACACTTTGTGTGTGTGTGTGTGTGTGTGTGTGTGTGTGTGTGCGTGTGTGTGTGTGTACTGTATGTGTGTGTTTGCCTGTGCATGTCAAAGTGAATGTAGCAGAAAGGACAAGATAGCTCTTGATTATAGCTGATAGGTTTATTTGAGGAAGGTCAGGGAGATTTGGAAGGAGAGCAAGACATGAGTAGTGGATTGGGATGATGGGAGAGTAATGATGCAGTTCACAAAAAACACCACAAAGACACATCTTTGAACAGAGACTCACAGGAACTAAAGCCTAGACAAAGATAGTTGCAAGCACGCAAAAAAAAGTCCTTTTTTTTTGAAGTGCGAAGTGAAGCGCAAAGAAGAGTGAGCATTTAAATGCCTATTTCCTCCAAACGGGCGCCGTGCTTCCACGGCTCTTTGAGATTGGACATGCCCACCAGTGCTGAGTTGTCAGAAAGAGTCTGCTTGACAGCAGTGAACACCCCCCACGGCTCACCAGAAGTGTCGAGATGTGGAGATGCTGTGTGTCACAGGGAGCGGACGGTAATTTTGAAGGTCAAAAAATAGGCAAACGAACGACGGTAGGGTGAACAGATGGAACAGATAAGATTATTACTGAGTATCGGGCAACTTCAGCGACAAATTCTTTCAGCGACGAGTTATATTTTGTTATACATAAAGAGGTACCTGGCTAAAACTTTTCTGCCATTGGACAGTCAAAAGGGAACCAGCAGTAGCCCTCAAGGAATGGCTGACACATGGCCATGCTGTTCTGTGACAGCCACTGAATGGAGGTATCACTCCACCATCATCATATCAGTACACCACTGACCCAACAGGGGGCAGGCTCTCAGACAGCGGTCTTCGTGGGATTATTATCATTGTTTCACCTGCAGTCATGATCACGTCAGCCAGAAATTGATCCTTGTCTGATTACAGGCCCTGTTTGGTTTCCTGTAAAGAGCTGGTTCTGTTCCTGGCAGCACTTTACCACTGAGCCTTATCTATGTGTAAACATCTCTGTTTGGAGGTTCTCCCCTGGATTTTGTGCTGGGGTGATTGTTGAGGGTTTTTTTTTTTTTTTTCATGGGTGACTTGTTAGGGTGCGGGTGCTTTTGCCTGGCATGCTCACTCTTTGAATAAGTCCTGCCCTCCAGTAATTATTTTTGTCAGTGTTCCAATTACATCAGACCAATCAGTGTGGTCACAGCCTTCTCATTGCATCCCCACACATCAGCTGTGTCAACATCCGCTATCGTCTCTGGCTGCGGCGCTAATGCTGAGTCTATCACTCGATCTTTGAGCTGTTAATCACATTTGGATCCTGCTGTGAGAAAATAATAATAGGACCAACTCTTGTTCACAGTTCATTTTTTTCCCATTAAAGTATCCTCACAGCATATTGTTTGAATCCTATAATCCATGTCACAAATTAGAAAGGAAGTCCATCATCCATAGTTTTTTTTTACAGTAAGTCTAAATCATGACAAATTTAGAGCAGTCCTTTCATGCCAAATTTGCCAAATAGTTTTTTTTTCATTCTTACTTTTAGTATGAACTTTCCTTCAACAGTAATGACCCAATTTTCTCCCATGTGGCGGGTTGATAGGTAGTCATTTTTGATTGACTCGGTTCGTTCCAGTGTGCCTGGTGAAGTCAGTTGATAAAATTGCTTTGGTCTGACAAACCCTTAAACACATTCTTCCTTGCCATTCAGAGGGTAATTTTTTTTTTTCAGACTGACAACTATGTGTTTTATAATTTCATCATTCGTTTCACTGGTTCACTGGTCTCTTTCAATACGAGTAATGGGCCTGACAGTTAAATAAAACAAACTCTTACTTTCTCAGCTAAATCCGTTTCTACATAAATGACAGTACCCCTCAGAGACATAGCATTAAAGTTGAATTTCGAGATTAGGATTGACATAATCCCCCCAGAAGAGAGGAAAGACAAAAACACGGGTGAACCATTAAAAAGCAAGAGTGGGATAAGAGCGATCCAAAACTCCAAACGGAGGGAGGCGAAGAAAAATATTACTTTGCAATATAACAAGCAAGGTCTGCTTAAAATTGGTTTGGAGTGAGAGGACAGGGAAAAACAGTAGGTATTGTTTTAATCCTGTCAGCGGGAACCATCTAATCCCTTGTTGTCAACATCGTGGAAACACGTTGGTGTTTTTGTCTTTTTGTCTCCCGGGCTAATCCCCGGCTTGCTGGCCCTCAGGTCTGGGATGGTACACTGATGACATGGTTGTACAGCCTAAATATTATATGAACCACAGAACTCGTACCAATAGCTGACCTAGCATGCCAAACAGGCCAACCACAGCAGAGCACAGGGAAATGAATAGTATCACTTCTTTTGAAACATCAATAATATCCCTTTATTTATCCATTTATAGTTAGATAGAAATTTGTATTCAATGTCAGTTTTTCCTGGGATGATAAAGTATGTTTCAGTTTTGGTACTAAAACAGAAAAGTTCCCGTACTACCATTTGAATAGACAAAGGATCCTTTCATTTCTAAAACATGTCAAGTCCTATGTCATGGCTTCAGGTGAGTTGAGAAGAGTTGAAATGGTCATAGTCCATGGTCATAGACCCAATATGTCTTTCTTGTTTGACAGTATTTCAACAGCCCTCTTATTAAACATTAACAATACATTATAATCAATGTAACAAGACCTTGAAAACGGTCACCTTGGATTTGGAAGGTTTGAGGAGGACTGGGTGATTTGTTGAATAATTCTGAAGTTAATTGACCGGGTAATTGGTAATAAGAGTAATCGTTATTGCAGAATTGAATGGAAATTGACTTTTTTGGATAGACGGGGGAAAATCTCTCCACTGTTGTTTAATTCTTGGCTTGATCCATTGTATGGATGAACGTCACTGTTACCGTGGTGATTATACCGTCATCAGAACATGATGATCATATGCAATTAACTTAGTAGTGCAGTGGTGCGAACCAATGTTATGCCATAAACCAAACAAGTAGGACAAACAAGTAATCCATTGTGTCAAGTGTAAACACATCTCGGGTCAATGAGTTGAGTTATATTCTGGCATTTGGATGTATTCACTCTAAATCTAAACGTCGGTTGTTGCTTTAGCCTTGATGTTTTAGTTGACCAGCTGTTACCTCTTATCTTTTGTTCTGTAGGGACCATTGTGCAACAGTTTAGTATTCTATTGTCACAGCAAAGTTTACTTCTGTGCCATTGGACCTGTAAAGAGATTTGTTTAAACACAGAGGAACAGCAGCAGCAGCACAAAGCAGCTCCCACTGCTCACGTCAGTACAATGGGGCTGCGGTGATCAACATAGCTGGGAGATTCTCCTGCTTTTACCCCCAGCTGAGCAAATGCACATCTAAAATCTCATCTGCGTTTTCTGTTTGGAAAATAAAACATAATTATAATATGCAATTATGACACTGAGGTGTCAGTGCGACTTTCCACAACAGACACACACACACATTCAACAGCCCTGCATCCATTCTGTTTCCACTGGAGGTTGGTCTGACATCGCCTTGCCTGGCAGCTTAAAGTTATGATGTGAATGGGTCATAGTGGTTTATGGGATTAAGCCCCCCGGAGGAAGTCAGAGGCTGTTTTTAAAGCCAGGACATAACGGCCTCTAAATTTAATTGAGGTTGCAACTGGGTGCAATAACAATGATCGCCTTTTATCGTAAAAGGCAAGAAGGCATCGTGTTCTTCAGTGTTGTTACTATGAACAGGAACAGGCAGAATGGTAATAATTACGTACATTTTGAATTGTAAAAGCAGAATGTGGGGGAACTATGCTCAGTAGAAATGAGCGTAGTTGTGACAAGTGGCAGACACACGAGTTGATATTGAAAACATTTGTTGTCATCGGAACAATCCATTGCGCTCTCCTGACAGTTGCGTGTGGCTTCTCTTCAATGCCTCCGCATATTAGAGAGGGGCAAACGCAGCACAAAGTACAAGTCCTCCATCATGGCATCAGTCTATATGATGTGACGCAGACGCCCACACACTTTACAGATCTGTCTGCATTCTCACCATGCAGCCCAAATCAATTGAAGCTTAGCGAGAAGTGGTACTCTGAATATTCCTGCCTTGGCAGACACCAGTTTCAAAGCCTTTTCTCACAACTCTGTGACTTTAGAGAAGATCAGCCTGTCTCCAAAATCCATAATCAGAAGTTGGTATAAGTTCCTCTTTTTAGTGTGTATGCGCCCTTTGAGAAGCCATTATTCCAATTTCAGTAGAAGCTTCCTCCACATTTGAATCTGTCTCGTATTTCATCTCCCCTAAAAAAAAAAAAAGAAAAGAAAGGAGGGAATGCTTTTTTTTTTTTCAAGCCTTTTGTCAAGCCTCTCTGTGTTCTCAGGGAGATTAGCATAATTTTACAGAAGGATTTCCACTGGCTAAGACTCAAAATCTTTACCGAAATCCTATTTGAAGTGAAGCCTTGTTTCTTGTTTGTCTTTTTTTTTTCCAAAAATGCATTAAATGATGAGAATGAGATTGCGTAATCAGAAGAGAAAGGGGATCATTCACGAAGTTACATTAATGGACAAAGATGTGTAGCATGCTGATTTACATGATAACCGAGAGTGGACTGCGAGTAGCCCGTTGACTCTGCAAAATGTAAAGGTGAATTGTAGTAGCCGCTGTTTTGGTGACACAGTCGTACCAGCACAGCATTAGAGAGAAATGCATTCTGCAGTCAAACGAGCATCAAGCAGCACACGGTGCAGAGAAGCTTCATCCCAGGTAGCAGGTGAAGTAGCACAGGGGAGAGTAAGGAAGTGTAATGGCTGAGTCAACTCATGAATTAAACATTTTGTCCAGAAAGTCACTGTGCTGACAGAGCACTTTAGTGTTAACAGGTGTTTTTTTTTAGGGTCAGCTCCCTCACATCAGTCTGTGCACTTATATAGCTGTTTATTTCTTCCCCCCCCCCCCCCCAGCCCTCCAAAGTTTATCACACGAGTAGAATACAGCGCTGTGATTTCAAACTGTAGGATACATAAGGTTAAAGTAGCTGTCTCACATTGCTCTCACGTTGGAAGGGCACAATGGATCGTGCTAAATGGCCATCTGTCATATGTGACATCTCGGGAGATATCTCGCTTTGGTCTAATTTTGATGAAACTGGGAGGAGTGATGCATCTTTGCGCTCGGATCTGACGTTTGAAAAATTATATCGATTGGCCTAATGGGTATTTAAAGGTCACACTTTCCAAGCTCAGTGTCCGTGGAGTACTTGTTTCAGCAGAACTTCCATTTGAGCAAAGTGGGAAAGGGAGGCAGAAAGACAGGATTTGTTAGTGTTCTAGTACAGTAACAGAATAGTGACTGACATGGAGTTGGGTTTGGAAAGTCTAGTATTTGGTAAACAATTGTAGAAGTGCTATGATGCACTACGCTAATTAGTATATTCATAATGTCATTTTATGGTATTTGCATATTATGCCTAGTGCCAGCTGCTGTCAGCCCTTTGCTGTCTGTGTGCTTCTTTCCTACTCTCTGCTCACATTCACCGCAGCGAGTTGGTTTTTTTTTTTTTCAGAAAAAAGGTTGTAAATCCAGTGAGATCATTTTTCCTAATTAACAAGTAAATATTTTGAAGGCCATTGTCATCAGCCTCAGTTATATAATTTAATTAGTGTCAAACAGTGATGTAAGTATTATAATAAGCCATACTAATGTATGTATGTTAGTGTTATACTTGCTGGGCTAGCATGGATGTGCATCATCACACACTTGTCACAATGTACAAATTGTAATTCTTGCAGACAGGTTTTGATTTGTTATTGTACATAAAGGAGTTGCATTGCACTTTTCTAGTCTTAATGACCAATTAAAGCAAATTAGCGTTGACACTCAAACACACATATTTATACAGCGCTGCAATATGAATCTGTACTATAATCCATATCCTGGGTTCAGCGTTGCAAGATTGTCATGCTTAAGATCGCTTTTGTTTTTTTTTTTTGTTTCTTTTTTCTTCACTTAACATACATCATCTTATTTTAGGCCGCCATTGTTCAGGATGACACAAGTTTAAAAAAAAAAAAAGCAGAACATTCTCCCTTTATCATACACAGTTTCGTGTTCCTGTTTGGACCCAAGGCTGAGTTAGGAAGTCAAAAGATAGCAGCTGGAGGAAGGTACAAAATATCTCATTGACGCACAATGCCATTCCTGGAGACAGATGAAGAAACCGCAGCAATGGTTTTGATACATTTGCGCAGTATGGGACCTGCACAAATAATCTTCGACTATGTGGCCACCTTGGTTTTATCAGGCTTATAATACTTCTCTTTTTCTGTAAGGGCAGCTTACAGATGTGACACAGTTGTGAACCTGCCAATGTCTGTACTCATCACAACTTTCTTCCCCCTTATATGCAGCGTTTCTGCACATTTTACGCTTCACATATCCAGCTGTCACTTACAAAAGCAGCCGATAATAAAAGAAGCAGTTTCACTATCTTACTCAAGGCTGCTTTGACGGGTGACGTGATTGATGCCGTCTGCCCTTCGACTCGAGACAACCTATTGTTATAATTTACAGCACTTTTGATCCAGGTAACAGCGGAGGACACTATGTCTTCTGTGACCATCCACAGTGCACGCATCTCTGCCTGCCACACTCCTCACGTCCTTCCACACATCCTCTCAGCTGAATAAACTGCTACACTGCACCGCCATTACAGTTTATCGCAGCCATTCGTTATAAAGTGGCATTGTTTGCACAGTCTGCAAAATGTGTTTGAATACTACACCGCTCTCACCTTGGGGATTTGGGTCCATGCTCCTTAATGCTTATGATTTATTCTTCTATCCGATCCTACTCAGTAGAACTACCTCGTGGTGCAGTGCTTCAGTGAACCCCTGCACACTCGCCATCTGCCTCTGCAGCTGCAACAATACTGCATTGCATGCTGCTTTGATGGAGTAATGACTAATGCTGAATACCCTGCCCTCTGTAGCAACGTTTATCCAACCTTAAGGAGTAGTGTATTGACTGTCTATATGTCATTGTGTTGACAAGTGATCCATCGATTATTGGTTAGTTGCCGTACATAATTCCATTCATTAAAAACTGCAAGATAGCTGAAAATGCACATAATGTACACGGACCGTGTTTGATGTGATTCAGTGGTTTTTAATGGCGTGACTGGATGGTGTTGGAAGGTGACTGGATAGTTCAGGTGTTGTCAGAAGTGGCAAAGCTCGACCGACTCTGAGGTATTTAAGCTGCACTCATGATCTGACGATAACGAGATTAGGGTTTTATTTTTTGACTTGGTTACATTTATTTGCACCGCAGCTCTTTGGCTGATAGATGAGAAAACGCCTTTCATTGGATTATAAGGTGTAAGACCAGAAGGTACAGACGTCTCAGCTGTCAAATATTCATGCCAGAATGATCGATTTTCTGTCTGTGCAATTACCCAATCTCAAATCAAGCATATTACATTTCAGTTATTACTAAAAGATAGATATTTGCTTTCCTGTTCTGTATGCAGGCAGATTGGGTGAGGTGTAAGTGAATGTCTTGGGAAATCACTTCATCTTGAGTTTTGAAGTTGCGTGCACCTTTTGTCGTTAAGACTGAAACGACACATCACTGTTACCTTTATTATTTGTTTTTTGGATATTTCAAACGACTACGTCACAACATGAACAACCTAAACAAACTTGACTGCTTGACGGTTTTCTATAATGTGATGGATTGTTAGCAAATTATTATGGTTCACCAAGCATCGCCCGTCTCCAGTGCACTGCATCTCTGTCTGCCTGACATCAAAGCTGCTTTTTTTTTCTTTGCTTTAAATTCCTGTGATCTTCCACAGTAATTACAAAACCGGTGTACTTGAAAATGTAGGTGCACTTGTTTCTGTTTGAAGCCTCGTTGTGCTGTGTAAAATACAATCTGTGCATGTCAAACAGAGAGATACAACCTGTTCCACGTTCATCAGTGTCTCCTGTTCGATCAGACGCCACACGTTTTAATTGAGGTTGTGGTGTGTGTGCGTGTATGCGCTTGTGTTTCCATGTGTGTCTATGTGGATACATCAATAAAAATAAAAAATATTCATGCTTGAAAAAATCTGAATCTGATCTCTGTATCAGTGGTTCTGGTGAAGGTCAGTCCCAATGGAATTAATGTAAGTCTATGTAATGTTCCCCCTGAAAATGGGAAGTATGTATGTGTGTGTCTGAGTGTGTGTGTGTGTGTGTGTGAGTATGTTTTTGTCTGAAACCCACTCAAAAGTTCCCACTGAAGGTCTGTATTGTTCTCCCCAGTGGCGTTGATTGGGAAGCGGCTCCAGGCAACCCCAAGGCTCTGCCTCTCATTTCGTCTTTCTTGTGTTTGTATTTGTGTGTGTGTGTGCTCGCTCGCCCGCCCTGGCCTCCCACTCACTCACTAACTCACTGCTTCATCTTGATGAGCAGCTGCTAACTTCAGATGAAAACTACCAACACAAGGAAAACAAAAGGATGGTGAAAACCCCGGCTGAGCTTGTGGGATTCAAAAAAAGCTCGAGGAGTTGATGTAATGATGTTGGTTTTCCTAAAAGAGAGAGAAGGGGTAAAGGAGGAAAAAGGAAGAGAGGGCTTTGGTAAAAAAAAAAAAAGAAAGAGTTATTGAGCAGTGTTGAGAGAGGAACTGTTTTGACAGGTAAGGAAAAAGGGAACAGGGATAGTGAACAGGAAAGTAAGAAAGGCAGAGTGATGGAAACGCGGGATGCGAGCGAGAGGGAAATGTAGCGGGTAGACCCTGTGTTGTGAATAAACCTACGGTATTGCCATGATCCCGAACGCATCTGTGTCCGTGTGCATCTCCTTACCGGCTGCCGCTGCACCCCCCCGCCCTCTCCCCGCCAGCCGGCCGGCCATTTCACATAAGTAAACACAAGGCAGAGTAGCCTAGCTGTGCTGTGGAGGTGCTGGAGAGCCGGCAGGCGCGCTGAGAGACAGAGAGAGCGCTCACCAACTAGTTCCTGTGTGATTCTCCACATATTTACGGGGCAAACCGCTTAAGCCGAAACAAGGAAGTTCACGGGGGATGTGTCGTAACCACGAAAACGACGTAACTCGCGACCGTCGTAACTCGAGGACCCCCTGTATATAATATATAATAATCCTAAAGCACACTGCAAAAAATGTCACATCAAAAAAAAGATGGTCCCTGCCATCAAAATCAGATTTGTCTTTCTCGATTCAGAGACTCACCGCAATTTTATTTTTAGATTATGTCCCAATGCAGAAATATATATATATATATATAATCTGCATCAGAACTGTCAGTGTTTTTCACTGCACTTACACCAGCTCAGCTGTTGTTATGGTTATCTGATAATATAAAGTTAGTGGCAATGCAAACGTCCCTGCACTGGAAGCGTCATAACTTTCGATGTGCACAGTATTGTGCATATTTCCCTAAATATGAAATATTTTTAGCCACCTGGCTGAAAACGCCCGTCTGCGTCAGTAGCGTCAGTTGCGGCGGTGTTGCTTTTGCAGTCGCGTTGTCGGCTTTGCATTGTGTGTGAGACTGCGCCTCAGTGGTTTGTTTTGCAGAGGAGACCTCTGCAGATAATCTTTTATTTTCGCCCTGCACTTTTTTTTTTAGCCTTAAATCCTGAAATGTGGTAAACTTGGCTGAGACAGAAACACGCACGCCACACACACACACACGCACACACACACCCTCTCCTCTCCACCAGTGGTACCTGCAGGCAGAGAATCACAGCAGCAGCAGCAGCAGCAGCAGCAGAAGAGGGAGAAGGACAGAGGACAGGAGGAAGGACTGATACTGACTGATGTCTCTGTTCCCTCATTCTCTCTCAACTTCACTCGCTAGTTTGATGTCAGGAATATTATTTATTTTAGTGACATTTTAGATTTTCTTTCCAGTGGCATTTTCAGTATGTACTGACTTTGCAGTTGTCAAACTTTGCTGTCGCTGCTCTAGAAACGCTCTTAGTAACATTTCAAATATAAATCTCCTCCAATCCAATGTTTAAATTGTATTAAAACAAGAATTTAAAAAGGTGCGCGCATCAGAATGCAGCGATGATCATTTTCTAATAACGCTGCAATCAAATTCTGACGTGCCAAGAGATTTACAGCTGGAGCTGGAGTATAACTGCAGAGACCAGTTCTACATTATTTGATGCTGATGAAAACGTAGAGCTGAGAAATTAAAAAATGTGGAATTGATTTTTGGAAAACCAGCTGTCATTCTTCCATGCTGTGTTCACCCTCTGATCCCGTCCCACGTCACAGTTGTCTCGAGGCGCCGGCTTCGATTGGGTTGAAAGATCAGCGGGACGTCGACGGAACGCGGCGGAGAACATAACCAGACCACGATGCTCTTCATCTTTTCAGAGGGCTCCCTATACTTTGTGCGCGTTGACAAAAGCACACACACATACATGCGCTCGTATGATCACAGATCTCAGAGGGGAAAAGAATTAGAGAGTCGTCTCCATTCACTTTCATCTCTCATCTCTTTTTCATACCTCCTCCTTTCTGGAGTTTTCTCTTCCTGCTGATTGTGAAATCTATTCCCAATCAATCGGCAAATAGTTTCCCATAGACTTACAACTACTGCTCACCTTCATCACATGCTCAGGCACTCTGTGTGTTTGTGTGTGTTAATGTGAGTGTACATCACAAATGTGTGTATGTGAGGCCCATTCTCTTAGCTGGTCTTCTTGTGCCCTGGCTGAAACAGCTGGATGCATCGTATCCATTAAGAGGTGCTCTGCAGCGTCTTCCCTTTGTCAGGTGGCCCAGTGTGCTGAGTGCGCTGTGTGTGCGCGCATGTGTGCGTCCTTCAGACTGCTCACGCTTCATTTGTCCGCTGAATGAGTCCAGAATCTCTCACTATTCACTGGAGAATCCCACTGAATTCTCTCTCTCTTTCTCTCTCTCTCTCCCCACATGTGCACTGCTTCAGTGAGCTTTGTTAATGGCAACTCACAAGTGTGTGTGCATGATGTGTGTGTGTGTGTGTGTGTGGTAATGTGCACACAATTATAAAAGCGTATTAAAAGCGTATTAAAAAACGACACGTCTGGTTTTCTTTGCATTGCAGTGCATGTGTGTGTGTGTATGTGCAGTATACGTGCACGGACTCTGAGTTACTGGGGTCGGCAGCAGTGCATCAAAGAGTTTAAGGTCAAAAGGGCCTAAGGGAGGGAGATGAGCGGGCCAATGCTCTGAACTGTAGAAGAAGAACACATTCATTTCACCTCTTGCTCTCTTTACTTTTCCCTCCACTCTCCCACTGCATCTTCCCACACCCTCTGCTTTCCTGCCTTCATCTCTCCGTTCTCATTACCCTTCCTCATGATTGCCTGAACCTCATTTCTGTCTGTCTGTCTGTCTGACGTGTGACGACTTACGCACACGCGCGCACACAAACACACACACGTGAAAAAAAACAAAAAAGAATTTGCTTCACTGCTGCTAGTTTTGATTTGCTAAACATCCGCTTCCACTGCTGCCTCCGTCCCTGCTTGGTTGGTTGGAGCTGGGGTCGGCTCTCGCTGTGATGGTTGTTGTTGTGTTATTATGCCTAAATAGGAGCCATGCTGGGAAAATTGGACTGAGTTCAGCGTGAGGATAAATGACCGAAAAGGCCTTTATAATAAGCACACATAATGACCTGTGTGTATGGTTTTTTTTCCGTCTTGCTTGTTTGTATTTACAAGCTTGTGTTCGCTCTGTGTGTTTGTTTTTTTCTCTTTACGCGTGCGCTCATCTGCGCGTCTGCATGCGCTTGATAATGATATCTATGAATTATGCATGTGCCGTGATGCTTTTCATTCAATTTCAGCTCTTATTTTCCCTGAAACAACATTACAGAGGCGGGTCTCTGGGCATTTGGCTGTAAATAAACTCAAACTAATAGACTTCAACTCTGGGCAACACCCGTCTGCAAAGCACTCACCAGGGAGCCCGCTTAACAAAGAGCCTGCAGGCCCTGGCTCTGTTCTCAGGTCAGCTCCTATGTGTTACAGTTGACTGCTGAGGGCACTAGTGGGGTTAAAGGAAACAGATCTGAAATCAGCAGTCTAGGAGCAATTTCTCCTTTGTTTAGACGAAGAAAAAAAAAAAAGAATGCATTGCATATGCTTCAATAACCCGACACAAGCAATAGTTTGAATATTTACATGCATAAATTAACATGATATACAAAGTTTTTCTTATTTTATTTTTTTTAAATAAGTGAAACTGTGTTGTGGGGTTTGAGTGCGCCCCCTGGGTATCAGCTTTCACAGTCTGTACATATTTAGTACGTGCACGTCTGTACGCATGTGCACAGGTGTGACAGGGGTTTTTTGTATATGTGCTCTACTTCCTGTAGTGCTGGAGGAGTCGGGGTGAGGATGTACGTTTCCATACATGGCTGCTCATATCGCTGTTGTCTGTGATCTGTGACCTCGTCCTCTCTCATCACCCGTTGCTTGTGACTTCGCTGTGGCTGAGAGCACTAAACACCCCCACACCCCCACCACCACCCACTATCTACCCCCACCGCCTCTTCCTCTCCGTCTCCCCCTCCCTCTCGCTCTGTTCGTTGTGCTCCGTTGCTCATCGGGGGCCCCAAGCTCCCCCTTTGATTGCCTGCAGTGCCCTGCTCCGCACTCTGTGACACTGAAAGTATGTGTGTGCGGGCGTTTGTGTGTGCGTGTGTGTGTGTGTGTGTGCAGTTGTGTTTTAAGCCATGTGATGGGAGTCAGTCACATTGTTTAGCAGAAGACAGTCACCTGCGGCTTCGCTCCGAGCAGCGGCAGTCACGTTGACTTGTGCCAAGATGTCACACAATGTGCCATCGTCTCTGTGCAGGAGAATGTTGATTTGAGTTTGTGTTACGCAGCATTTTAATGCTGAGACTGTGGACGTGACTCTGTTTTTTTTTTATTATTATTGCATTATACATTCAAAAAACAAATAGCTTTATGTCCAAACTGTCCCCTTTAAGTGATTTGTTTTTATCACTGTGTTAATGGACAAAAAGGTGTTGATTTATTTCATGGAAATTCATCCAGTCTCAGTCATCAAAACAAAGTGAACGAAGCTCGCAGCAGCCACTACCATTCACAGGGTCATGCAGTCATGGGTGGGCCCCCACGACAGGAGCCCTGAGTGCAGTTGTCCCGCCACCGTAACAGTGTGAGACCTGTGAGCCGACTGTAAAAATACAACAAAGACGCCGGCTTATATAACACACTGAGTAGAAATTTCCATGCATGAATCATTTATCAGAGCTGCTGTGAGTACTCCGAGAGAAAGCAGCTGTAACGGTGCTCGTGTGCCTCGCTTGTTTTAGGCGACATCACTTTGCCACTGGCAGTAATGTCTCGACAATTCAACACAAAACAAGGTTTTGTGTTGAATCACAGATTATAACACAATGCCATACTTCTGTGTGTGTGTGTGTGTGTGTGTGTTATGTATGAGACTGGAGACTGGAGTCATTTGTAAACAGATGACAGTAGCATGTAGAGTACAGTAGCATGTCATCGTGTCTGTAAACAAACTGTTCAGTAAAAGTTCATGTTGAGGTTTAATTGTCATTTTTATAATCATAATAATGGAACTCCAATAACGTTTGACATTTGAAGACAGGTATTATTAAAGCAGAATCTTTAATTAAAACGATTAAAAGATGAAAACCTTGGAACTTCCACAGACAATTAAACATCGCATCTTTATGAAAACCACTAATTAGAGTTTATATAAAATATATATATATATAGACAAGGCTTTGGTGGCAGTGTCTGCCATAGATGAACATGTCTTTTCCCATTAATGCTTAGGTCTTTATCTTTGGAGGAGAAACATCCATTTGTTTTATTACCAGTCTACATTTTTACTATACGCACCCTGCTTGATGTATGCATTCAATAGAATAACTTTACCAGTCGCAGTAGCTCTGTCTGCAGCAGCGATTATTCATGTCGCAGCATTTTTGTGCAGAACAAAGGATCATGTCAAGTATTTGCCAAAATGTGGACACCTTTTTTTGGTTTTTTGTACAATAGAGTATAGTAAGCGAAGCTTTCCATACCCCTGACTCCTTAACATCTGTCTTCTGTTCCTGTAAATTGCTCTATCACTGTTCATTTCCTGGAAGCACTCCACATGAGATGGTAGATCTTTTATTATGTGCTGCAAACCCGTCTTTCTCTGCTGGAATCCTGTTCATTATATTGCGGGACACATATTATAACAGTCTGTACAAGTCCAGGGCAAAAACAAGCACTTCAAGTGGCTGTGTCTTTTATGCAGGTGCCAGTTCTGGTAATTGAAGTAGGACAGTTGACATTCAGCGTTTGGAATTTCCTGCCTTTTACTTGTCTCTTGAGAGGTGGCGTTGTTAATTTAATGTTTAAGTCCATTTTGGCCCCAGAAGAGGAAATTTCCAGTTGAAGTATAAATTATCATCTCTGTTTCTAATCGGCCCCTACTCGCTTTCCTCCTGAATTTGTACCCGCAAGTTGAACAGTGTGAGAAGAAAAATATAGCTGACGAGAAATGATTTTGTGAAGGGCGCCGAGTCTAAGACTCTTTTTTTTTTTTTTTTTTTTTGAGGTATCCAGAATATCTAGCTAGGATTTTATTCAGGAAGTAATACGACTCACTGTCAGACCTTAGGGGTCACACTATAGAAGAAGAAGGAAAAAAAAATAATGTAAATGTTTATTCTCCATCTGAGCATAATGTATAATACCAACAGTAAGCTATTTCATTTATTCTGAATTGTTTTTGAAATTGAACAGTATTCTTAGAAAGCCTTATCAAAGTAAATAGTGTTTGTTGTTATTAAACTTTATTGCACATAAAGGTCCAGCAAAGGAAAATTAGTTCATGTAAATACAAGTATACTCCTTTTTATTTTCATGAAAGTAAATCTGATTCAACCTTCAATCAGATTGTTTTTTACTTCTGCAACTCTGTGTTCGTCCAGTCACAGCTCGAATGCCTCATGTAGCCATATCTCTTCCCCCGACGTAAAGCCTTTCTCCAATCGCTCAGCAATATTTACCTTAACTCTGCCGACAGGTGTCTGATATTCCACGCACGCTTCTCCATCCTAGAGATTAAAGACCTAAATATATCCCCATTGCAATATTGATCCCATCGATCATGCCTGGGAGTACAACACAGCCAATAAGAAAACGAGGGAAAGTATTCCAGAAAGCCTCCCCGCTAACTTTATTTGCAGGGAAAACTGTTCGGCTCCATTTGTCAGGATTGAGTTGAAAGACAAGAGAAAACACCAGGGAGATCTATAAAGGGACTTAACGTTTCCTTTGAGGTTTTTCTAAACCGTGCGGCATGTAGCTGAACCCTCTTATGTCTGCAGTGACTGGCAGAATCTTGCAGCATCAATCAAAATAATGAATCTGTATGAAATCCAGACATCCCTCTCGCTGACATCCATTTTCCAAAATACATATTCCTCTGTCACAGACTCGGGAGAAGTGGGAAAACGGCTGGAGGAGCAAAAAAAAAAAAAAAAAAATGGCTCTTGTGAATGTGAGAGAGGAGGTGGTACCGGTCAGTTGATCACTGTCAGATGTTAACAGCAGCTCCAGTGCACACAGTATATGCAAGTATATGAGTTCTCCCATCAGTCTGTGGGGCAAGTCAGATTACAATCCACTGACTGGTTGCCTCTCTCACACTTTATAGTCACTGCCAGCATTATATGATTCGTCCAGTTTTATTCACTTATCACTCTGCTACTTTGGTTTCGTGACACTGGAGCTTTGAACAATAGTAATGGCCCTGAGCCCTGATTCACTTAGACGACTTCCTTTTTATGTGCTGTGCTAATTTTACCCCTGCTTGTATAATTTTTTTTAAATCCTAATTGCAACAAGTTAATGTACAATAAAATGTAAATGTAACAAGTTAGCTGGGTTAATATTGTATTGCAGTGTACTCTTATAAAACATATTTAACACCAATAAGGTCACATACTGTCTGTTCATCCGACTGCTCCAATCCCAGTGTTTTGCGATCACATCATTATCAGTGACACAAGAATAGTCGCTTACTCTTTTAATAACACAAAAAATATGGTCTAGTCTTATGTAAGGGAACTCCAAGCCACGGTCGTTAATAATATTTTGTGTTAACAGATCTGTCCGGCTCAGAATTTATTTCCCTTCCCTAAGAGCGGCCTGGCTTCTCGCTTTGTAGAGTGATTACAGCAGGCAACTACTGCGATCAGCAGACGCTGTGCCGAAGCGATGGGCGACATCTTGAAATGAAGGGATGTCGTTAGTAGACTTCCTGTCCCTACAGCACAACAAGAGGACTTTGATGCCGAAATAACAAGTTGATCAGCCATGTTGTCAGTCAACAGGAAGGAACGAGACGAGACTTGGACTCAGTACCAACTCTTTCAGCCAGGAGGTTGTACAGCGTTTAATCAGTCGCACAATCTGTGAACATACAGACTATACACAATGTCAGAGACATCAGGCAGTGCGCCCGCCTCCAACGTCTCACAAGTCGACTTGATGAGCGAGCGTTGACTGAGTAGCTGCGATCGCGCAGGGATAGCGCTCGCGCTCATCACACCCGTAGAAATGCGCAGCTGCAGAAAATGTTTGTCGCCAAGGATGATTTTCCACTCTCCAGTGTTGTGTATTGGCTCGCATCATGCGCACACGCTTAGGGTTGTGGGTTGTGAAACTGATTACATGCCATACGGACACATTCTATCCATCACAGCCAGGGGTCCTGGCGTTACTACCACTCAGATCATTGCGATTAGTCACAGAAAGACAAACAAAACAGTTTTATTCCCCCCAATAGCAGGATGATAATAGTTCCAGCCAGTACTATGGCGACTATATGACACAAAGCAGCCATTAGAGTTGCTGTTGTGAAGAGTATTGTGTTTGGCTGTGAGATAATTAGTTTTGCTTCTATCTGTAAGTTTGACATGTAACACCTATTTTCATCTTCTCACCTCTCTGTCAGCCGCCTCTGGCCTCTGGTAGCTTACACTCCATGTCATCGCCTTACCCGCCCCCGTCTGACCCCAACAGATGCTCATCTCTATCTCTCACTTTCTAGTGCGCGACGCCGCAGAGCCGCCTCTCTCTCAAACCAGCATTTTTTTTTTTTTTTTTTTAACAAGGCTGATTCTTATCCGGCGTCTCGGCTGTGACACCTTCGCCCCTGTGCCAACAGCGTGTGGATAAATCCTCCTCTAAACCACCCTGTCATTTGCTTTGGGCTTCACAGAATCCTCTTCTCTCTAAATTGGACAACTGTTATTAGTCACGGATCTGTGCTGTAGCTGCAGTCTATCTGTTTGGTGCATGGGAGTCATTCATACAGTATGTTCGGATCCGTTCTGCATTAATCAGACCTTTCATCAAAGACTAGATTTGGTTGATCTGATAATGTCAATGTCATAGTATAATATCACAGGGTATTTTGCACAGTGAGGCTACAAATCTTACTATTTCCAATAAAGCAGACTGTTTCTGGGGCTCCACGTGTTAACAGCCATTTTTAATCGTAACAGTTTTATATAATAGAAAGATGGATATCAGATAGGATATTATCAGACACGAGTGCAGTGGAATGAGACTGGGAATAATACAGGGAGAGATATCAGCTGTATATGTATAGGTATATATTCATTGTGTATATGTGTATTCCAGTAGATGGATAGATAGATAGATAGATAGATAGATAGATAGATAGATAGATAGATAGATAGATATGAAGAAAAATGAAACATGAGAAACGGAGGATGTTGACTGTTCTGCACTTCAGCACCACAGAGGACGGTGTGGTTGGAGTTGACCTGTGCATCATGACAAACATCACTGTGGTAGGTTTCCACTAAGCAGACTGCACATTTAAGGCTCTGACCAAAAGTTAAAGTGACAGTGACATATATCAGCTGCAGATTATTTTTAATTAGGTCCCAAGCCCATACTCTGCAGCGGCATTCACAGGCAAATCCTTCTCTTTTATTTATCCTTCATTTTATTTTCCCCAACACACTCCAAACATCCCCCTTAGCTTTCACACACACACACACACACACACACACAAATATCCACCCTCACCAGTCTCCCACCCTCATCTCTGAAGATGAAATATATTGAGCTGGTGGTACAGACAGTCCCACTTGATAAGCGCCTCAGTCATGCAGAAAAACATCTCCCCCATTCTCATAATGTAGACAAAATGCCATTTGCATGATCCATCGCCTCAAGATAATGTCTCCCTTTGTGGGTTTGGAGGTGTGTGTGTTTGTGTGCGACTGTTGCTGCTGCTGCTGCGTATGTGTGTGTGTGTGTTTGTCTGCGTCACCCTGACAGGAGAGGACCTGTCTCTTGTCTCTAACTGTTATGGGTGTAAAGTTTCAATGGGTGAAGAGAGGGGGAAAAAAAACTGTCATAAAATGACTGAATTACTGAAAATATCACACCAAAGGCAATGTTGGAAATACAAAGTATAGCATCTTCACTTCCACAAACACCCACTTTGGATCCACAACGGACTCTGTCGCTTTTTGTAAAGAGAAACATATTCTTTATGGCACAAGCACCTTCATATAGTCAGTCAGTGGTAATGATTTCTTATTAGGGCCTGTAATGATGATTAGCCAATCAATGAAAAGTGAAAAGACTGCTCCACAGCTCCTGGCAGCAGGATATTTATTTGTCCTCCCTTCTTTCAGTGCTAATGTACCTCGAGCCTCATTTCCAACATGTCGCCTTTTCATTACACAGCTCCTTCCTCTTCATTAACAATTTGTATCCGGCCCTGACATCGCGCTCTACAGCGGGAGAGCAGGTGTGGGGAATTTTCGATTTGGGGTGAATTTGAATGTGGACTTCCTCTCGGCACATAAACACTCTGCACCCTGACAAAGCCAGCTGAGGGCAGCGTGCTTTGCGGTCGGCCCTCCGCTCTGTCATGACTAAGAGGGTGATGGGAACTTTCACACATGTCAGCAAGCTAAATTTAGCACCAGCAGAAAACTGCGGTCTTTGGCGTTGACCTCTGCTCCTGAACCAGGCAGGTGTGAGAACACCTCTCAGGCGGATCGCACATGTCTGCCGGCGCCGGCGCCGTGCCGCAGCGAGAACGCCGCTGACAGTTGTGGATGACGACTGCGTGCAGTTGCAGTATGCAAAGCTGCAAAGCTCAGGCAGAAACGTGAAGTTTAAAGTCTGTGTTGCAGTTGTACACTGCCCCTGTAATTATAGTGGGTACACTGTGCATTTTAATGTATTTAAGTATACATTGGTTTCTCCAAATCACTCCTGATCTGCCTGTTTCTGTCCGTCTCTCTCTCTTTCTCTGGACCGCTCCTCCTCTCCGTTTTCCTTTCTCCCCTTCTCCCTTTTTCTATCACGCAAAAACTAGAGAATGTACAGTTTACGTAACAAGCATTTTGAGGGCGCGCGTTGGGAAAGAAAAAAAAGAAAAAGGCGTTCATCAGATTGTGATTATCCTCACAGCTACTCATTCACGGAGTAAAGCTAATACATAATGCAAGTCCCTCATCCAGCCCCGACCGTCAATGGCCCTCTCATCCATTATAAGCTGAGCCCAATATGTATTTCTCATCGAAAGGGTGATCGAAGGCGTGATGTGATGGGGCTGAGGCGCCTTGAAATAAATGCAACTTTGACCCACATCTCCCACCATCTTCCTAAATTAGAAATCCATACTTCATTTCTCGGGCAAGAACTCTTGTTTCTGCGAGGCCCAAGGCTGATGTGGGCAGGCTTGATAGGCACTCAGTCAGTGCTCAGGTCGCCTTGTGCTCTCTATGCCAATGTGCTAACTGTTGGAAAAGTCGGGATGATGGAGGGAGGGAGGGAGGAGGAGAGGGAAGGATGGCCTTTAGATAATCATCTCAGGGTCAGATTTAGGACACACAGACGAATTAGGTTCAACTTTCTTGTGTGGGGGGATTAGAGT
Source organism: Trinectes maculatus (assembly GCA_016785345.1). NCBI lineage: Eukaryota > Metazoa > Chordata > Actinopteri > Pleuronectiformes > Achiridae > Trinectes > Trinectes maculatus. The sequence continues at coordinate 371,112 of JAFBJQ010002232.1, forward strand.
TCAGTCCGAAGTGCCCAGCGTTAACGGTCCATAAGTTTTGTTTACTGTATATGTGACAGAAAGAGAATCTGTCTGTGTCTGTGTGTTGGATGTTGTCGTGCAGGACCGATAAAGGTTAATTCTCACTTTAAAGCTCACTTCCACACTATTTCAGATGATGCTCCTCCATCACCAAGGTTTTGCAAAGTGTAAAATGTTATTACCTGTGAAATATTATTGTGAACGTCACAGACAGGTAATAAGGCAACAACAATGATAATAATAGCAATAATAAAATAATAATAAAACATGGCCTGCCAGCTCTGCTAGCTGGTGACGCGCGTTTTCAGGCCAACAACCAGCGCCGTAGCTTCTGTGACTGAAGAGAGGAAGAACATGCAAACTCCATACAGACAGTATAATATAATAATAATAATAATAATAATAATAATAATAATAATAATAAACATTCATAATTTGAGTACAGTACGGACAGCATAGTGGCGTCTGTGTGTGTGTGTGTGTGTGTGTGTGCGTGCATGTGTGTACATAGTTTTTAAGGCGCATGAGGAGAAAGGAATAGTAGAGAAAGCTGCAATCGATGATGTATGGGCAGAGGATGACATTCATGCGCTCTTTGGCACCACTTACAGAAACAAGACAATACACTGGTCACCGTTTAGCCTCCGCTCCACATAAGCTAGCACTAAAACCTCTGCTGGTGACAGTGGTAAACTGCTGCAGTTTGACTATAATGCACATGTGAAAAGCAGTGTGGGCAGGTCCTGACTTTACACTGCAAAAGAAAACTGAATGAACTGAAGCTACATGCCATGGTGCATTTTAACATAAAAAAATACAATATATGAAAGAATAGCTAAGGATTATTTACAATAGAGTATATATAGTTTATGAATCATCATTTGTTTTATCCTTATGGAATTCTGATTGCCATGGTGACATTTACCTTTTTTAGCCACACATGAGCTACATATTAAGTGAGGTCAGGGGTTCGTGTCACACTGTAGGCTAATGGTGAACCATGTGTCATATGTCAGCTCATATGTCTTTTTCACTTCAGTAGCTTGACCCGTATTTAAATAAGCATCTCTTAATTGGACATGTTGGCTGGACCTGGGGGACAAGTGGGCAGGATCAAATTCGAAATGTCCAAGAACTAACAGGAAGCTCACAAACACTTTTACAACACAGTATATTTGCTTTTTGGTTTTGTATATGTTGAGCTGAGCTGCTGCATCGTTCTCACTGTGACGCTCGCTATAGGAGGCTCACTGTAAAGCACCGAATCCCTAATTGACTGGGGCTCCTCTGCGCCTCAGCTTGCTCGTTAGCAATCAGGAAACAGATACAACAGACACACAGCTGTCTTCCTTATTGAACCAGTAATCACAGACACCCTTCTCTAAAAATCGACTTCTCGTTACCTTTACATCTCATATTGCAACTTATAGCTTCAAATGGAATAGTGTCGAATGATATTAATGAATCGTCCGCCATCCCCTCATGGTATGGTACATAAACATATTGGATCATAAATAATCCGGAGAGTAGAGTATGAGTGCAGTTTTGCACTGTAGCAGGCTGCATGATCAGCAGCACTGTGGAGACACTATCAGCAGGAATACTGATAAAAAGCTTCACAGTTTGATTCACTGAGATGTCCTTACTAAAGTGTACTGGTAGAACCTTGCCACAGTTTCCTTGAGCGTCTAGTCAAAAGGTAGTTTCTTATCTTTCTTTGTGATGTGGACTTTCGACTCGTTGAAGGTTGTTTCTCCACAACTACCACTTTCTTTCCACTTGCGCGTCTCTTTGCCCTTTAAACTTGCTTCGTTTTTGCTTCAGTTCACTTCCGACAGCAATTACTGTTATCTCAATTTTAGAGAGAGAGAGAAAAAAAAGGGAGAAATAATCACACAGTTTGCGCCAACCTCATTTCAAGAATAATTCCTCCTCTTTCCAATATAATCTGTGTCTTTGCCCCTCGACTTTGCACTAGAAGAAGAGGTCAGGGAAGTGGACTGCTGTCGAAGACCCAATGGGATGCATTGGATTCTGTCAGGAGCAATTTGGTGCCGGGGCAGGGCGTGTCAGGAGCACGCCAGCCTGATTTAGGTTTCCTCTGTTGGGTTACAAGCATCGGGGAGAGTCCCTGTCAGCTGACCCTGACTGGAGCTGGCTGGCAAATGCATAGGGATTACAATCATGCCACAGTTGGATGGACGCACACACACACAAACGCACACTTTCACAGTTCTGTGGTCTCACCGAGTTGACATGAACACGTAGCATTGAAAACACACTCTTTCCCGGCATGAGAACACAAACGTACTCTGATCAGAGCGCACACATGTACAATGGTCTGTGAGCAGGCCGCGCACGTGCGGACGCACTGCCTCATTCGATCACGGCCCTGGGCTGCGGGGCTTTAGCGAGATTGGAGCAGAAGAGTGCACAAGGAGAGGTGTCGCAACATTTCACAACATTGCAGCGAATGCTCTGCTCTGTTGAGGAGCGGGGTTGATTCATGAAATAATTCAGCACGCCGCTGCGTGAGGTAGCCGAATGAGGGCTTATCCCTTGGAGTGGTTGGGGGGGTAGGGGGGCAGTGGACTCCTTCAATTAAATTTTATTGCATTTGCATGAATATATGTGATTTGGTGTGGATTAAGTACAACACAACTGCCTTGTGTTGACAGGCTTTGAATTCTGCCTGTGTTGCAGTAGTTACTCCAAGCGCCCTTGACTTCGTATAGTTTCTGTCCTGTTAACAGCATCTCATCACAGTAATTCCAGACGGGTCTTCCATACACCCGGGCTGTAACCTAAATATGGCACGTTGTTGTATATTATCTATTTGCACCTCAGGATTTACAAGTGCATTTCCATATTTAATCACGGACTCCGCAGGTAAACAATGCAACACATCTCCGCTTCTATACAGTGATGACTGACACGGCAGTGCCTCGATTATTACTTCCTAATCAACCCGTGTGCGTTCCCATGTACGCGCGTGTTGGCGGGTGAGCGTGAAAGCGAGCGAGTGTACCGTGAGGTGGGAATGGCAGCAGGCATTATTTCATGAATTTCATTAGCGAGGTGAAAATCATTTCCTTGCCAGTCAGTATTGTAATTCAGCCATTGTTGTTAATCCAAATTTAATATGTTGGAAATGATTACGGGGAGGGTGTAAGAGGCGAGCTGTGATGGTCCCTCGGCAAGTCGAAGCATCTCCTCCTCCGGACGTCTCCCTCTCTCTTTTTCTGTCCTCCGTTTTATTTCCGCTCCAAGAAAAGCCTGTTTATCCCCTCCTCTCTGCCAAACCCAGCGTATCTCTCCATTGCCCTCTTCCGTATCAGAGAAACACAAGCCACTTTCATCTTCCGCTGGCTTTGTAACACAGTGATCACAGTGAACAGTTCAGTAATTTAGATGTTGTTGCTTTGAAGAATGGGACTGCAGTGTAAATACTTGCATATGAGTTCACTTTTTGATGTGGCTGTGCAGGATATTTAAACAGTGGCGGATCACAGACACAGACACAGACACACATACGAGTGTGCATTTTTTAGAACTTGGCATCTAAAGCTTCATTTCTTTAATGCTTCTGTTGAGCAAACTTCCTTTTATTTCTATTCGACGAGCATGCTTTCATGTTTTTTTTTACACATTGCGTTGCATTTTTAGTTACAAATCCGACCTTCATGATTTTCCGATTGCTTTTAAACGATTCCTTATGTTTGGCTTTGTCTGCTGTGACCTGTGAAGCACTTTCAAACTGTGATGTGGAAGGTGTTAGATGAATAAAGCTTATTATTATTATTATTATTCTCATCATAATGGTATTTGTAAGGAGGCACAACTCGTTTATACTGGAAGTTAATAATATATGACCTTTTAAAAGAAAATGTGTGAATGTCTTAGAAAACTGATTTTTTTAAAAAATCACATTTATAAAAACCTTGAAAGTGGTCCTCAGAGTCCGCGTCCATTCAACGTGCGACTTTTTTCAAACTTCAGTAAAAACTCTGAGCTGGAGAAGCAGTCACGCTTTATCTTCCCTCTCAGGGGCGGTGAACACTTGCCGTGTGTATTTTCTGTATAGAAAGGGATGACCACATCACTCTGAAACTTGTGGCAGGGCCTGTCTGTGAGGGCCTGTGGGGCAAGTTCAAAGTATATATATATATATATACAAAGTATATCTGTTTATTCCGTCTACTGGACAGAAACCCAGGCCTCCTGGAAACCAGGGTAGACACATAGATGCAGAGATCTTTCTGTCTGGATAATAGATTCTGGTTCCTAAACTCGTGACGTGTGCCAACACCTGTAGTGCTGCTGCTGTCTGTCGTGTAATTATAATGGATTTAGTAAAGTAATGAAAGCTCAGTAGGCTGCACCTGCAGTGGTGATACAAAACCTGGGACTTCATTATCATCAGTATTTCATCCGGTCATGAGGAACTGGCGTCATCGGCCTCCTCTGACGGATCATGGATCAGATCGATGCATTGCTATGAGAACCTGTTGTGTAGCTTAACAGAAATCATCGTTTATATTTTTGTATCCTGGCAAATGACAAAGACAATTGTGTTTTTCTGTCAAACAAGTTTAATTCCATTAGATATGCAGTGTAAAATACAGCCATGGGCATAATTAGGAAACGCCACCACTATGAATCAATACAGGCTTCCGGAAGTTATTATCATCACAGTGATAAAGAGATACAGCTTGTTGACACACACCTCGGTGAGGTCACACCTCCAGCATGGCGAGTAATGCAAAATGTTTGTGCGATTGCCTAACTCTGTGGTTTTTCTACACCCTGCTGAGCCCATACAGTGCTAATAAACAGCAGTTCCTTATTTCCTCCTCTATTAATCATCTGCCTGCAAGTTCAGGTATTTATGTCACAATCTTTTAAAGAAGGGATTAATCCGATTTTACACTCTCATCACAGCAAGACACTCCAACTTATTAAGTCCCCATAGGGACCCGAATTCTTCAAGCGCGTTTGAATTAGTGTTTTCTTTCTCCGTTTGATTTACATCCGGTGATTAAATGGGGACAAGCGGAAGGGAAAAATAGCTGATATCAGCAGCGAAGAGGATCTTTGAATGCAGAAGTGTTAATTCACACCACAGACTAAATCTTTCCGATACTTCTCCGTCACGGCCAGGATACGTCCCGGACTCCAAATTACTCGGGCTTACTTTCCAGACACTCATGGAAGGTGACGTAAGGCAGAAGTGGTGAATTGAAGCAGTTTAGGTCGTTGGAGAGATAATGTTCCACCACCCATAAATCAAATAAAAAGTTTGAGGCCTGCGTCTAGCAATTTACCAATCCAATGGATTACTGTTAGAGCAATATGCCATCTAGTCCAGTTTGCTGATACTTTTTAATGAGGACTCCAATGATAACTGTTGTCATAATCTCTGTAATAATCATAATCATAATCATAATAATGGCAACAACAACTACTACAAATACTACTACTATTATTATTACTATTGTTATTATTATTATTATTATTTTAACAAGCCTTTAAAAACTGCATGGGCTCTGTCTTTCGTTCATGTACCAGCACAACCACTGTGTCGCCACTATGCAAAGTAAAACAAGCCTAATCTGAGTTTGACTTGCAGTAGTTATAAAGTATGTGTAACATTCCGTGTTCAGATTGCTGTTATAAGGTTTTGTGGTTCTGTGCACACACAAAGAGAGAGAAAATATCAAAATTGAGAGCGAGAGAAGCTAGTGAGGTCTTGCCAAGTCTGACAGGCTGGGACAAAATGCTAATTAAACCATGATGCTTGGAAGCTAAAGTGCTCATTGACTCTCAGGGTGTATATAGCCATTAGGCTGAGAGAAAAGGGGCTGGCCAAAAGCCCCCATCACTGTGACCGCTCGAGCCAAAACAGATCAAACTCTAGTAGTATAACAAAATCCTGCATTTTCAATCCTGTGACTCTTTGGTGACAAGGACACCGAGGGTAATGGAGGGAAGGGACCAAGAAAATATTTAATTAACACAAACTTATCAAGATTTTAATTCAAGGCATTTTGTGGTTCAGTAGTTTCTGACACCAGAATAAAAAGTCCTGTTTCGTGCGTTTTATTCTATGACTAAAAAAAGAAAGAAAAACATAGACCAGCTGCAATTAAAAAGTAATTTCTGTGCATTCATTCAGCAATGCCATAATGTAATATGTGATTTGTCTGAATGCCCACTGTTTACTCACAAAGGCCCTTTGAGTTCTCCGTGTTGGTATGTTAACTTTCGTATATAATCAGAGCACTTCTTCAGCGTTAACCGGCTGATAGGCAGCGCTGCCACGGACACGTATTTAGTCGAGATTGCTTTAATCTCCAAAGCATTTTGCTAACAAATCAGAGCTGGAATGAATGACGCGAGTTCAGCCTCACTGCGACGCACCTGAAATGCCAGGTGTGAATATTTCGTAGGACTATAAACGAGCTGAAATCACAAAAAGCCCCACATTTCATTTTCTGCCTTAACAAAAAAAAAAAAAAGGACAAAAGATGAAGAGGGAAAATCAGTGAAAAACACAAAAGCAGAACAGATGAAAAGAAGAAAGAGGAGCACGACAATGGACTGTGCGTGCTTGTACATTGTGTGCGCGCCTGGCTGACAAAACCTATTTATTTGGGCCGGTCGAATGATGCATTGTTCAGACCTCTATATTAAGCCCATAGGTTTGATCAGGCTCATTTTTATCTTTGTGCAAAAGCCATACACAGCATGTTTAGTCGCACTCATCAGTCTTGGGCTATTCATTCGAGTGAGTGTAATTGAACTGCTGAGGTGCTGCAATCTGCTGCTAACAGCAGCACCTCTCCACCCCCAAGACACAAACGCTCTTTGAAAAATATAAGAGGCAGGAAGTTGACTCATGCGTCCAATCTTGGACACTAACGACAAATTTATGCAATTAACCCCGTCCCATAAATCTCGCATACTGGGTTCGGGGTGGGGGGGTGGGGTATAGGTAATCCCCACCAGGTCGCCATCTGGATGTAAATACGCCTGCTCTTTTAAATGAAAGACTTTAGAAGCACAGAAAAAAGCCATCAGGATCCGTACACCTCCGCCACCCTCTGGCAGTGTAATCACTTTGCGCATTTATTTTTTTTAATATTTCACTCTCTTTCCTCCTCGGCTTGATCCCCGGCGTGCGTTCCATTTCCATTCTCACTCTAAATGGCATCTCTTCCCTAGGAATTAGATATCGGGCCGACTGTCCCTTATTATTTCAACCCAGAAGTGAGGACTCCAGTTACGACCTAGATCTCGCTCTCTCCTCGTCTTCTCTTATTCCGCCCTTCCCCTCTCTCCCTGTCTAACCCTGTCTCTTTATCCCCCCTTCATCTGCGTCCGTATCTCCTCCCTACCGCCTGCTCGCACCGCCGAGGCCTCACCTCCTCTCCTCTCCTCTTCTCTTCTGACTCACCTATCTCTTGCATTAAATCAGATGGAACACGTTAAAAGTGGCATGCACAGCAGACAATGGCTTTTATGATTGCCTGCCGTGTTCGGCCTGGTTGTGCCGCACAGCCCCATAAAATGCCATTTGTATCACCTCATTTCATAGGGCCTTACGACACAAATGAAACAGAGAGGGGACTAAGAGGAGACACGGAGCCTGAGCAGAGATGTAGTAGGTGTAGTGTGGAGAGAGAGAGAGAGAAAGAGAGAGAGAGAGAGAGAGAGAGAGAGAGAGAGAGAGAAAGAGAAAGACTCAGGTGAGGATATGGAATATGGAGTAAAATGAGAGCAGAGATAAGGAAGACTGAAATCACACAAAATAGCGAAAGAAGAGAATCTGCAAAAAAAAAAAAAAGTGGAAGGGAATGAGGGGGCAGGATGAGACAGGTGAGAAATGAGGCTCGAAAGAGCGAGGGAGGTGGAGGAGAGAAGTGCCAGAGCCTGAGAGGAAAGGACAGATGAATGAATAGGAGCGGCGAGCTGAGAATGGGAAGAATAGGTGACGAGAATGAGGGAAAATCAAGCGATGGAAAGGGGAGGTGAAAAAGGGGTGAGAAAAAAAACGGATATGAGTGAGAGCGACAGGCGGCGTGTGTGCTCTTGGTGTGCATATTTGTGTGTGTGTGCGTATTTGTGTGTGTGTGTACAGGAATTTTACCTTGAGAAGCCCAGACACTATTCAAAGAGGAACAAGCTGCCAGGACAACGACGAGGATTTAGAGTAATAAGGGATCTATAGCAGCCCGGGGAGCAGGGGGGTGGTGGGGTGGTGGGGGGCCTGATGAGGGCACATCTCTTGCCTCACCTCCCTTCCTCCCTCTCCATTAGTACAGTGAGCATATTGGGCTTATTAAATTCTAATTGTCTGTAATGGCTGCCCAGGCTCTCAGAGGCACTATGTGACAGGGTGCGAGTGAGCGCAGGTATTTGTTTTGCTAATTGGAAACCGTTCAGCTCCCTTAAGTGTTCCACTGTTCACTGCTGCTCGGGGAGCGGCTGATAAAAGCCAGGTGGAGGGATGGATGAATGGATGGATGGATAGATAGCGCAGGTACAGCAGAGAGGGCGGGAGGGAGGGAGACAGGGTGGAGCAGGGAACGGGGGCGGGGGGCAGAGTGTAAGAGGAGCACCTTGGGGGTATTTACCGGTGAGGAGGAATATGAAAAATCAATGAGGACATAATGAGCTTCATTTAGAAAGTTGTCAGACGCAGGCGGAGGGCTGTTCAGCATGCCGCATCCGACGTGCCAAACAAAAAGTTGTTTCCACGACGTCGTCTACTGAGGCAGAGTTTCTGAAGCTTCATGCAGAAATCATCTGACAATAGATTCATGATAATTTATTATCAATAGAACATTATTACACTCACTATGCTGGGTAAGCCTGTGTATTGGTCTGGAGGCCAAGGTTTGTTTGTTTCCTGCAGTGCAGAGGAAATTCCTTCCCCCTCCCTTCCACCATTAGCCCTCATGTCCTTGCAGCGTCCTTACACACAGCATGGCCCAGAAAGCCATTTAGACGTCTTGACTTGTTCTCCATACCTCATGCCCTCTCCCCAACCCCCCCACCCCCCGCTCCCTCCCTACGGCGGTATGAGTAGTGGAAAGAGCAGAAGGTGCAAAGAAGTGCAAAAAGCTTCTACCCGGTTTCCATGTGGCCTTGCTTCCACTCAGTGCCCCCCCCCCACACACACACACACACGTAGTGAAAACAGAACTGCAGGTAAAGATGATGCACAGTGTCTGACCCCAGGTCGTCAAAGTGGTAATAGTGCTAACTGGACTATTTGATAAATGCTGGACATTAGACTGGATGTGTCCAAAAGTCATGATGGAAACGCCTGCAAGTGGATTTGTTGAAGTCTGGATTTAGCTACTATATCTGGATCAGTGTAGGTTCATTCTAATGACAAGGTGTAAATGGGATCAGAAAGCAGTTTCTTCAAATCTGTCTCCGTCCTCCATGATTTGCACCGTCAGCGAACTTGCCGCGGCTCAGTCTCTGTGAATTGGTATTTGTTCAAACACCCACTGCCTAGCTTACGTGGGTGACCTATTAGAATTGAACAGCCGTGCATTTGACTGCCTCATCTCCGTTCCCTCGGTACCTCTCTAAGTGCCGCCGCGTTATTTTTACATCGCAGTGTGTCGCTGTCACCGCGCGGCAGATCCCACAGCGATATTTCTCAGCGACCGTTGGGGAAGTGTACATGGGGGCGGTGGATCAAAGTCTGCGTGTGGGCGTGCGCGCGTTTTCATGTCACTGATTTATGTGTGTGTGTGTGTGTGTGTTCATTCTCGCTTTGTGAGTGTTGCAGTGCATGGGCAGGTGTGTGCACGCATGTACGGGAGTGGCTTTCGCTCTGTGATAGTATGAAGGAAGTAAAAAGAAAAGGCAGTTGTGGAGCAATGCTGGATCGTTTCTGGGAGATTATGTTTGTTTGAAGAGAAGAAAGTGGAATAGCAGCATATGGTGAAACGCACAGTCGATCTCTCAAGATGCCAACGGATGTCTCAAGTGATCCTCAACAATATTTACTAAAGACGCGGCATATTTCGAATTGTGCATTTGCGTACATATCCACACAGAGACACAAAAAAGGACTGACAAAACAAAAATTGAGCAAGGATGATTTTATGAACACAAAGTAACGTTTGTGCAAAACAGCTCACTTTTTTTAGTACAATAATATACTGTATCAGTTATATTTGTTGTACTGATTCGATTAATATGACTATGACTAAAGTCATTCGCAAAATACCAAAAAAAAAAAAATCATTCAATAAGAATTTGGGAAATGTTCATCTCTTAGTCTTGGGAAAAACACTACATTTGGGTTCCTGAGCTCCCAGACTGATATTGGATAGATCCAGCTTTCTTATGACTTAATGATGATTTATGGATCACTAGAGTTGTAAATATTTTGCTCATTGACAAGATTCATTTTCCAGTCGTTCCAGCACAAAACCGAAGCCTTAGACTTTCTTCACAATCACACTGTGGCTGTTGAGAAAAGTTTTACCAACCAGAACTTACATAGCACATCGACTTGCCCCTGAACATCTGGATGTGTCCCGAGTCAACAGGCGAGACAAAACACTCCTCACGACTACACACTGACTTGGTAATCCCCAATTAGACACAATAATACTATTTAGTGAGCAGCTGTCCCCACAGACACCTGACACACACACACACACACAAGCGTGGCAATAGCCAGGCACGCACACACACTGTATGCACACATATGCACATATGGCTCTGGCCTGCATGCTCTGCTAGAGCGTGTTAGCTGCCTCACCAGATGCCTGCTGGATAATCAAGGTGCCATAATGTGGTGATCTACCAGCCTCTCTCTCAGTGTGTGTATGTGTGTGTGTGTGTGTGTGTGTGTGTGTGTGTGCGTGCTTATGTGTGCATGTGGGGACCAATGCCTGCCAAGATTTGGGCAAAAATCTTTTATCTGTTGCCTTGTTTGCGGTTGAAGTATCTGTTTGGGTTAGGTTACTTCCTCGCTTACTTCATCCTTCTCCTTCATTTCTATCCCATCAGTCTTCACTCTCATCCTCACTTCCTCCCTCTGCCAGGAAGTCACTCACTCTGTCACTCACCTGTGCAGTCTCTCTCCAGCCCCACCTCTGGCTTCATAACAGCACACGCGCTGTCTCATGTTGCGGTTCAGTATATCCTCAGTGGTTAGTGTTAGTCGTTTGTTATGTCAAAGTCAGTGTCTGCTCTGATTGTTGCATATTATGCTGATTGGCAGACAATCGGTTTAGAGTGGCATAAAGCAGAGCACCAAAACAAGAGAAGCCATCATTTATGTTGCAGTGAGTGATTCCATTATAGCTACTACATATGCATCAAACACACACACATACACATGCATTTACATAATTTCTGTAACAAGTAGCCACTTATTTACACCAAATTTACATCTGTGGCTTAACTCGCTCTTCCTGGTGGCTCACTGCAGCATCAGTCACTATGTGCACGTTCAGTCCCTTGTTTTTTTTTTCCTCTCTCTCTTATACTATTGAATTGTCGCTCTCTCTCTCTCTCACTGTGTCAAATGCACAGTTGCTCCCCTTCTATCGCTCATTCACTTATTCAATACTGGCCAGGAGTAAAGTAAAAAACACTTCACATCGTGTGTGTAGGCGTGTGTTTTAGTTGACATGTTCGGTGGGGGGGGGGGGGGGTATGTGATAATGTGCGCTATCGAGCCACATTTGGCTGCAGATAAATGGTTTATGTGGCGGTTCTGTTTCTCAGCGTGGGAAACACATGCACGTAACAATATTATGGGCTGTTTTATTATCAAGTACTTCACCAAACAACAAATAGATTTATATTTTTAGCCAATGTGTTTCTTGGTCTGAACATTGTCAGATGAGCCCATCACATTTTCTCAGTCTAAACTGTGAATATATTTATCTATAAACAGACTATGCCTGTATTTAACTACCTGACAACCATCAGTGGCTCTTTTAATTGTCTCCATTGCATTTTGCATTCACATTTTGTCTATTGTTAATGATGACTGTCAAAGCAGCTGAGATCTCTCTCTCTCTCACTGTGTCAAATGCACAGTTGCTCCCCTTCTATCGCTCATTCACTTATTCAATACTGGCCTGGATCAGGAGTAAAGTAAAAAACACTTCACATCGTGTGTGTAGGCGTGTGTTTTAGTTGACATGTTCGGGGGTGGGGGGTGGGGGTATGTGATAATGTGTGCTATCGAGCCACATTTGGCTGCAGATAAATGGTTTATGTGGCGGTTCTGTTTCTCAGCGTGGGAAACACATGCACGTAACAATATTATGGGCTGTTTTATTATCAAGTACTTCACCAAACAACAAATAGATTTATATTTTTAGCCAATGTGTTTCTTGGTCTGAACATTGTCAGATGAGCCCATCACATTTTCTCAGTCTAAACTGTGAATATATTTATCTATAAACAGACTATGCCTGTATTTAACTACCTGACAACCATCAGTGGCTCTTTTAATTGTCTCCATTGCATTTTGCATTCACATTTTGTCTATTGTTAATGATGACTGTCAAAGCAGCTGAGAAAGTCAATTCAATTAATCATTGTGGACAAAGCGTCTCAGCCCTCGGGACTTAAAACATTATTTAACGAACTAAATGAGAAGATGGAAAGACTCCAGTCGACTGTCAGCGGTCATAGTCACACATCTGAGGAATATGCTAAACCTTTATATCATTGGCTGGAGATGGTGCACAATGTCACAGTGACAGAGGCCGTGGGCTAAGCTAAATGACCTCGAGGGGAGGATTAATGAGGGGAATGAAGGTCCCCAACCTGTAAGGTTCTTTTCCCAGTAACTAAAGGCAGCACTTGGACTCACTGACTATTATCTATTACCATTGTAAGTCGAAACACTGCACTTGCCACCTAGCTTTAATAACACAGTTAATCTTTTCTTACTATGCCACTGCATGAGGTGAACCCTTATACATCACTGTTTCCTATATGGAGACACTAAAAGCATTTAATATAAATAGGATACGAAATGAATAATTTTAGTATTATTTCCAGTTTTAGGTTATAGAGTTTATATTTTTTATATTTTCTCATATATATATATATAGCCTCTTTACAGGAAACTCATCTTTAATAAAAGATTCAAACACTGCTCAGCTCTATTATCACAATACAGTATATAATCAGTGATGTGCTGGCTAATATGCTCCTTTTTGATGACCTTCCTCCTTGAACCAGACAGCAGGAGTTCTACCTTTTTCTTATGTAGACCCCACATACAGACAAATTGACTATTCTTTGAACTGATGATAAATACCCCCCCCACACACACACACACACACACCCATATCCAAACAATAATTATATCTCACCATGGTCTGATTGTATTAAAATTGAATCTGCTTGAAGCAAGAGCTGCTGGAAGAAACAAGAGGTTTCACTCCCGTTTATTAGCAGACAAAAATGTTGTTGAATTTATGTTCAAATAAATTGTCTTAAATTGGATTGATATGATTCCTGATGTTTCTGTTCTTCCAGTTTAGGAAGTGATTAATGGAACAGCAGACAGGCCAGGTCATATCTTTTATGGCTAAAGAAGAAAACTGTCAGAGGCAAAACAATTAGAAATTCGGAAACAAATGTCTAAAATTAGATAGAAGGCATTTACAAAGCGCATGACCAAACTTATATAAGGAGCACCTGAGGCTCAAGACACAAGCTCAAGTTGTTTCCTTCTGCTGCAATGAAAATTTACTGCTAAGGAGCAAAAGTAATTTATATGAACATGGTGAGAAAACTGGGGAAACTTTGGCCAGACAGTTGAAGGGCGCCAGAGCTAAACAATTTATTAGTGAGGTAGCCTCTCAAGACGGCAAGGTTATTACTGACCATCAAGAAATAAATAATATCTTTAATATACTATTACTGCAAACTTCATACTTTTACCAGTTCCTTTTTATTCTAACCCCACATATTTATGGAAATACATACTCCATATCTGTCCTCAGATCTGGTGTCCCATATGCACAGCACAGTCACGCAACGGGGAATAACATAAGACGTACAAATCACTCCAGACTCCAAAGTCTTCATGCGCAGATGGTCTGCCAAGTGAATTCTCTGACACATTTTCTGCACAGCTAACACCTCCTTTGTTGGCCAAGTTTTTTTTTATAGATCCTGAAATCAGGATTTTTGCCAACCACCTTGAACCGGGATAAATAACGTCTGGTGTCAATAAAGGACAAAGACCCTCGGACTGTGCACCCTATAGGCCAGAGTCTCTGCTAAACCCTGATTACCGATTACATGGAAGGTGTTTTGCCCTGTGTTATATATATATATATATATCCAGACCAGACAGGATTATCCAAAACAGAAGTTGCCCGATATTGTTTATTCAGAATGCCTTGTGTGAACAGAGTGGAATGGGAATCTATGTCTCTAGGTCTCTATGAGACTTTATTGTGATTTGGATTTGGGAAAACGTATTTACATATATCCAGGTGAAACTGTTGCTCACTTGCTCTTCAGCTGTGGTCTTGACTAACAACTAAATCCCAAGCCTTTTGATTTGCACAGGATGCCCTCTGACCCTTCTTGTTTATCCCGGTCAATAAGGCCCAGGCTCTAGCTATAATTCAATAACAGAGGAGCATGGAGCACAAACTCTATGCCACTGATCTCCTCTTCTATGTGGCTCACGCTGAGACTACAATTCCACTAATCCCTCATCAGTTGCAAGAATTTGGGTTAGAGATTTTGGGCAGTAAACTGAATCCAAATGATAAGGAAGTTGAGGACCCCCCTCCACACACACACACACACACACACACACACACACACACACACACACCTGTTCCTAACATTCTGCTACAATTCACAGCTTTACTCTCCAAATCAAAGGAAACTAACTCACGATGTACTCACAAGTTAATCCTACATCTCACACATCCGAGTCTTACTTAAGAGCCATAGTTACAGTTCATTTGGGAAGCAAAAAAGTTGTTGCCTTCACTTCACTTTGTTGCCTGATACTTTTGAAATTAAGTGTTGGGATCCTTGCTGATGTTCTCTGACAAACTTTGTATTGTTTAGCTCCATGCTGAAACATGTCCATATAATGTTGTTGAGTAGTAAAGCATGTTTATCTAACTGACAACATCTGAGTGACAACAAGTGACTTTTGTTGTGGGATGTGGATTGTTCCACATCGTGGGTTGTTTTCTGTCTTTCTGCAAACTCATTGGAAATAACTTTAAGAGGAAGAAAGACAAGAACTAATAGAATGTATTACAGTTCAACTCAAGTCTTTCTGTAGCAGTACTCGAGCACATTTTCTAGGTCATTGGTCCAAGCTGAAGGACTAGTCAATTTCATTTCTTTTGCATAGGAGGAAGGAGTCATTTGCTCTGAGAGCACAAAACTTTTCAGTGGTTCAGATCCCTGCTTTAAATCAACTAAATTCACATAAAGTTACAAATAAATGAATACATTTTCTTATTACAAGAAGCATATATCAAACTATATATATATATATATATATATATATATATATATACACACGGTCCAGAGAGAGCAGATGTGAGTGGATCAGAACAGGTTTAGGGAGCAGCAGTAAGTGATGCTTGAGTGACTGCTACCACTCTTTCTTTTTACCTCGGGGTATTGTCTCTCAGACTACATATAGGTTGTCCTGCTTTACCGGTGAAGGTTGTTGGTGTGAGTATGCATGCCGAAATCAATACCTGCAGTGTAAAAGTAAAAGTAATATTATTTTTTTTAATTTTATTTATCCCACTTTCAGTGCACCCAGGACGGTTGAAGTTTAACCTATCGTACTCCCTGTTGGTTTCCTTTGAAAAGTTGGTTATATTTGATCAAAGCTCGCTGTTTGAAGCTCTGTTGTTTCGGGGGGTTAGGTCGACCCCATCGCAACCTGTCTGTTCATCTTCCTTATCCCACCTGGGTAAGGTGGTAATAAATTTCTAAATCTCAGGCATTAATTTTGTGTGCACGTGTCGTTATCAGAACTGAGTCCAAAAGACTCAGAGATTAATTCAGGAAATAACAGGATCAGTTCATAAATGGATATTTATGATGTGATATTCCGCACAGGAAGACACCGATGAAACCTACAGGCTTGACATAAGGCCTGCTGTCATTTTAAATATCACGTATCTGCAATTTTGCATATCTGAACTGTAATTCTTTATTTATTTACCTAAAAATAGAACGTATTTTTTCCATTTGTTCATATCCTATCAGACAGTTTGAAGTGTTTGACAATTACAGGCCAGACAGAGCAGACAAATGATGCTGACAGGGAGTCAGGCCGAGAGGAAGACAGAAAGAAATTGTACTCGCCGCATTTAAAATGGAAAATATCAAGAGGTATTCAACCGATTACTGTAATTTAGACAAAGCTCTCCAGGGGTACTTGACAACGCATATTAAAAAGAGTCAAATGCTTTTTGGGAAGCTAAACAGTAACAACGTCCTTTCGGCTGTGCAACATGGAAAAAACGGAGTCTACCTTACTTTCCTTTTATCTTTAATTTTTACTT
>JAFBJQ010002232.1:390203-617556 GCA_016785345.1 Trinectes maculatus
GAAGGGCTAGGTTTAATCTTTAGGCCCATCAAAGATGACAGTGCAACGGAATAATCAAAAAGCTCTACAGCCGCTCTGCAGGCAGACTGCACGGGTTATGAAGGAGGCCAAAGATAAAAGGACGCCTTTGAAAAGACATTCTATGCAAAGCCACATACAGTACGTCTCTTCCAATTTAGCCTAAACTGGTTCACTACCCCCTGACGAAACCCTGAGCACACATACACACACACTTCCAGCATGAAAGCGCCTACTCTAATGGAAAGGCACACAAGGACATGGTCATGCATGAGTGTGCAGGAATACACACCCGCGCATAAAGACATATATTTCTATATATGTGGAAGCACATGCCTGCACTTGTGCACACACAGTTACTCTGACACACACAGGCAAGGCACTTGTCATTACTCGCTCCGTCAAAGTAGATCATACAGGCATTAATTGAGAGTGCAATCATGCTCCGAGGCCACGGTTCAAAGGAGCTGATAATAAGCTGTGATAGGTCCAGTTGATGGAGAAAGCCTGGTGCGCTGCCGACATGCGCAGATGCATGCTGGGTTAATATGAATGTGTGTTTGTGCGCGTATGTGTGTGTGTTTGTCTGCGCACTTGTATTCAAATTATAATCGAGAAATCTAACACTAATAAAACCCCTGTTTGTTTGTGTGTTTGTTTAGATTCCTGTTCAGGGACATTCTCTGTCCGGGTTTTAAATTCTGAGGTTGAAGCTTGAGTCCATCTCTCCTCGGAAATATCTCCTGACTTTTTTTTTTTGTTCTCTTTCCAAGGTTCAGGTTGTTTTTTTGCGGTGATGAAACCTCATCTCTGTGCCACAACCCAAACCCAATGCCACCCCAGCCACAGATTTGGCTTTGTAGCTGTTACCAAAGCTCTATATATAAATTGTGTGCGCGTGTGTGCGCGCTTGTGTTTGTGTGTGCATGCAGAGCCACTCTAGCCGCTAACTTGTCTTGTTGCCGGCTCTGTATTCCTGGCATTGCTGTGGTCGATAAGACAGTGGCATGCAATATTAATGCAGCCTTCTACTGTGGTCGGTAAGATCCTTGGACAGCCGGCGCTACAGTTTCAGAGAGAACCGAGAACAAACAGTGAGCCTGAAACACAGAGGTGAGGACAAAGTAAAGGAGGATGGCGTAAACAGAGGAGGGAAGAGTGGAAAAAGGGAGGGAAACGAGTCCAAAGGAGGGTAAAGGTGAGAGAGAGACGGGGCGTGGAGGAAAAGAGATAAACCGGGAGAGCGGCTGGAAAACTGGAGCAATAAAGGAGAAGGGAAAGTAGCCGAAACTCCGGAGAAACAGAGGGCAGACACAGGTCAAGAGACGTAAAAGGCAGGAGAGAGCGGCGGATGAGAAAAGTAGGCAGGTAAAGTGAAATTGGAGACATGAAGGCAGCGTGAGGGAAACGAGAAATGGATGAAAGGCTGATTTAGGGGGCGAGGGAGAGAGCGAGGAGGCGAGAGTGCAGTGAAAGAGAGCCGAGCGGCACGGTGAGGCGGAGCGGCGTGAAAAACAGTAGCTTAAGGGCAGAGAGAGAGAGAGAGGGAGAGAGAGAGAGAGAGTGCTGGGGGAAGAGGTTAAGAAAGTGAGGGATTGTAAGGACTGATGAGAAAAGTGAGGGATGCGGTGCGACGGCTGCGCTCCCGATAATGAGCGGTGCTGAGGACAGCTGAGCAGGCAGATGGAGAGCGTAATTACACACTGTAAGGTCATATAATATCAATACAGTCATTAAATCCCGCTCATACTTTACGTGTGCGCACGCTGAGGCCGTGTGGGAGAACCATGAAATGTATGTTTTCCACTTACACTCTTGTCAACTCCAAGATATACTGCACGTGCACGTATTAGCATTCACCCTGACGTGACCTCTTTAGCCGTTGCCTGGCAACTTTTGAAGCAATTAAAAGCTCGTAACCTGACAGAACATATGTGTTTTTGGGGGGAAAAAAAACAGTTTACACGACTCTGCTCTGACCCTGACCCAAATTTCCCAGTTTTTTTATATTGCGCTCAGCTTTTAATGTAGGATCCTCATGAGAAAGTTTTCAGAAGTTAGTTCCTCTTAAGTGGACTCGATTTCTCCGGGGACGTCTCAGCTCCTTTTGGATTTCCCTCTCTTGCTATATTTCTGACTGTATATTCCTGCTGCAGCCAACTCTCCTGGTGCGTTCAGTTAAGGAACTGCGGGATGATTTAAGTGTCAGCGGGTGGTGATTTATTCATGGTCCGTCGGTAGGTCAGCGATTGCAGACCAAGAGCAAAGAAAGAAAAGAGGCGCTGTCGAGCTCAAGTCTGATGACATTTGGAAGAAACAGATGCTAAATTATGGTCTTGCATCATGCAAATTCCTGGTGCTGTGAAGTTCACTGGTATGTCAGCAGGTCTTTGCGCGCTGCAGTTTTTGTAGGTGCTTGGTCGCACTATTAGTTTGCAGACAAAGAAGGAAAGGTGTGTATGTGTCTATGTGTGTGTATGTATGTGGAGGGGACCAGCAATAAATTTGCATTTGAGTAATTCTGATTTCCTGCTCTGATTTTTCATTGCTGTCTGCCAAAGTTGTTTTCAGGGATAGAGAGTTATGTACGGGAGGGGTGTGGGGGGGACGCATAACTCAAACCCATTATGGGTTGCTTTTAGCATCAAGTAACACTGGGCGAAGTACACTGGTGCTGCACTTGATGATGCATTATCAACTCTCAAGTGGGTGAATTGTGGCTTTGGCTGGATACATAGCCGTTTTACAAAGTCAGGGCAGTTGTTAATTCGAGAGAATGTTTTGGTTTTTTTTTTTATATAGAAAGAATATTTCGGATTTCAGTCCACATTGTGCAGGGAAAAAAAGTGTTATCTGGTTTGGACCATGTAGCAATTGTAGAGATCGGCAGAGTTTAACAATGTGTTCTGTAACAATGGAAAGAGAAATGAATAGATGGTTGTATTTCAATGCTCAACATGAGCCTTGAACGTTACCTTGACATCGGCCTTTGTAGCAAAAATCCACAAGGAAAGAGATTCAGTTCTTGATTAAGAAAAAAAAGAAACATCTGTAAGACCTGATTAAATAGACATTTAAAAAAAAAAAACATACATAGGAGTTCAGTTTAATGATTCACTCACAACCTCTTCATTCAATAGCTTTGGTTTCGAACTCCAACACACAGCAAACACAACACAAATTAGAGAAACAGACACACATCACCAATCTCCATTTGTTCTATTTTCCCCTCAAGCCCACAAGTGTTCTGTTTTCTCTTTTCCATCTGAGTACTCATATCACTGCCATCACTGCATCTGTCTACTCACGCTGACACTCCAAACCAGCACGCTGAATGACCACCCCACGCTGCCTCGTGCCAGCGTCTGAAATGGATAGATCTGCACACCAAATAACACCAATTAAAAAAGTTTTTTAACGCTGACTTTGAGGAGGAGCCGTGAACTTCAGTCATCACAACAGTAAACAAGAGTAAATAAAGGCCATTATCCAGAACTATTTGCTGCCCTACTCTTTGGTTTTGTTTTCTTTGTTTGTTGGTTTTTTTTTTAAGTCCGACCCTAGTCCCGCACAATACTGTGCATGTAGCTTAGCAGCTACAGATCCGCTGGCCATTGTTGTGTTTTTCCCTTCTATCAAATAGATTGTTGTCCAAATGAAGTTGAGTGAGTGTGTGTAGTAAATTACCTGAAAATATTACACAGACTGATGATTGTACTGATTATTCTAAATGTTTAAATTAGATCTAGGCCTGATCCTAGACCATTGTGTAGAAATAGCTCCTGGCATTAAAGCAGTTGTAGACCTTACATATTGGATAGATTTGAATCTGTTTGCTAAGGTACTAGCTTTTAAAAAAAACATAATGTGTGCAGCATGTGAGTCTGAATCTCTGAAGTCAGTCGGCCATATTCACAAGTGTCAATACAAAATGTCATTGATCAGCTGAATGAAAGATTGACATTGACATTAACAATATATCCCCATGTTAAAAAAAACTCATTCTCACATTGTGATTTTTTGCCTTTGCTTCTAACACACAGGAATCCCGTTTACCCAATAACACCGGTGTATTTTGTCAGTAGAACATCAGCAGTTGAAACTATCACTGTGCCGTCAAATGTCAATTTGTTGTGAGACATTTAGGAAGTTATTGCTTTTCCCAAACATTCCGGCTGGCCACAGTAAGTCGCGAGGAAGGAAAAAGTACAAACTTCTTAAAAAGCCTCGCAGCGCTGCAGGAGATCATCATTTGATAGTGAAAATATTAGAATTGGGGAGTATAACTGCTCCACTTGCCGTCATTGCCAACAGACATGCTTCCTGTCTGGCACTGAACAAAATACTTCTCTCCTCATCATTTCAGCACTCTTGGCAAGTTGCCATTCTGTCAAATCGAGCTGGCTAATGAATGAGCATGTCAGTCATACAATAAAGCCTGTGCCCAGGGATTAGCAGAACCACACACTGCATGTGGATACCCTCCTGCATTGTGACAGAGAATTGACAGACTGCTCACAATCACCCTTCAGCTTTCCGAACAAAATATTTTTAATAAACCAAAGGGATAGCGGGGACATGGCTGAGTGCTTTTCGCCGAGCTGACAGTGAGGCCACCAGCGCAGCTGGTACCTATGTGAATGCAAAATCAAGATATTGGAAACTCCACAAAGCAGCGGTAGACAGAGGACAGTTTGAGGAAAATGTCCTGACAGTCGGTTTAATGAAGTAGCGGTTGCCGGGATAGAAAGGTCAGATGTTTTGTGGAATACTTTCAGGAGGTGTTGGCTCTGCAGATTGGCTCCAGAAACCCCTTCTACATGATTAAGGCCTTATTCAGTGGAGACTATGAATGCACTATTCACCCATTGATTTATACTACATTTGTAAGTACTTCACATCCTCTGTGCAGCTTCTGTCTCATTTGATTGGATAGCTCTAAATAGCAGGACACATATTGACATTTACAGATGGAGATTAAATATAATTATTGGTTGTCGTGTTATAATGAGGTGTTTTTTAACCACACTGACCCCGTGGCTTGCGACGCTGCTATATAACATATTGAAAAGACGATGGAAGTGAAGGTTAGGCATGATTGCGCTACCTTATATGATCTATACATGTTCTGTCAAAATGCATCAGTATGTGTGAGTCTCAGATCTTTCCAGAGAATGAAAAAAGGGTATTTTTCTTCCCTTTTCTTTTTTCCCCCCTCTGCTCATTTTCAAATCTATACAACCCTACGCACAGAGACCACTTTGTTTTCTTCCACTTTAAACAAATCTGACAAAGTGAAGATAGCTGTTTGAATAATGCACTCGCTGCAGCGCTCCGCTGAGCCCTAGGGAACGTATTTATTCTAACTTTTAATGAATTTCCAAGTGTAATATTTCAACTGTTCAAAATACTTAGCGTCGCATCTTTTCCGGTCCCTTCTTTCCCTATCTGAGAACACGTCTGTTTAAGTACTGATGCGGGTTAACATATTGATATCAAACCATTTAGACTCCACTTTACTTGATAAACCAGAGCGGCTACCTGACATTTAATTCTCTGCTGTTCCGCTTGTTGTTTTTGTCCTTTTTTTAATCATGTCATATTAAGTCCTCTGCCCTTTTTAACAATCTTTCTTTTATCTCACAGCATCATATCCACCAGTCATTTCTCAGTCACAGCTCTGATGCCTTCTGTCCTTAGCTCTGTCAGCTCTGGGAGACCTTAGCACCACCCAGCATCAATTTCTCGACGCTGGTCACCTCATGCCCATCAAACTTCAATCGAGTAGACAAATAAAAGCACAAACATAAGATCCCATTCACCCACTGCGTCAGTTGGCTTGTTAAGTCAGGAAGACCCCATCATAGTGCCTGGAGATGTGCACTGCCACCAGTGCTCTGGTCAGCAATTAATCTAAAATGGCCCACCTTAATCAACGCTCCCGTCGCCCCTGGTTACCGCGCTGACCTGCTCCAAAACAGATTGGCTCCTGCTATTGGATGTTATGTCATCTTTGTGAGACCTCAGCACAGTTAGTAATAAATTACTAGTGACAGGGTCAAACTTGTAACAGTAAGTGAGGAGAAGACTAATAAGATTAAATTAAGTGATATACCAGATGTGATTACAGAGGATCCATAAATGAGAAGACATTTGTAAGCCATGGATGGGTCAAATTGTGCGCTTGTGGTACAGAATATCCTACATGGATAGAAAAAGTGTTTTTAACACATAACATGTCAGTTCATCTATGATCAATCCCTATAGCTAACCATATAGGATATTATTAGAAACATCTGTCCAGCTGCACATTAATTCATTGATCCAATCAACCAATCGTGTGGCAGCTGGACATTGGATAAAATCATGCAGATTGAAATCAGAAGCTTTGGTTTGCTCAGTAGAATGAGGTAAAAATGTGATTTCATTGACACGGACAGAGATATAATTATGAGCGCCAGATGGGTTAGTTGGAGTTTTTCAAAAACTTGCTGGTCTCTTGGGATTTTTTACGCATAACGCAATTAACAAAGCGTCTAGTGAGCAGCAGTTCTGGGGCCAATGAAAAAAAAAGCCAACGGGTCCCACAACTGTCAGCCGGGGACACTTCAGTGGACATAAACTCACCAATAGTGGACAGCTGAAGGCTAGAAACATGTAACCCAGTCTCATGAATGTGGATTTTTTTTTCTATGGCTGCAGATGGTACAGTCAAGATTTGGCATAAACACCATGAATCTGTGGACCCAGCCTGCCCTGTGTACACACGTCCAGGTTGATAGTGGTGGTATAATGATGTGGGCAGTGTTTTGCCTTTGTGCACTTGAGATCCATTAATATCAGTCAGTCACTGACTGAATGCCACAGCCTCTGAGTATTGTCGATGACCACGTGCATCTGTTCAGTGACACATTTAACTGTCTTCTCATTGCTCCCTCAAGTCTATTTGCAGTATGAACGTGCAGCTGAGCAACAGATTGTGTCGACACTAACCAGAATCATAAAGAGATCTTGTGATATTCATGCGATGACAAACAGGATTTTGATTTTATATTTTGGCATTTCTTAGAAATGCTAATAAGACGGCTATAGAGCTGGGCATGTCGTTTTTTATGGTATATAAACATATATACCTGAAAGATTAGTATAAAAAATTCAACAAACAACTCCTCAGATAATGATTTGTCATGATTTTGGTCACACGTTGACACATTGTCTATAATTTCCCTTTATGTGACTAATTCCTGGTTAAAAGAATGACATACATACATGACACCTACCCAAAAGAGAAGCTAAAACCAACAACGCACAGATGTACTTATACCAACAGGAGTACGAAGTTTGACTAGTTCAAAGTGAGGAAACAGGAAACAGTTCGATTCCCAAAGAACTACATACAAAAGATTGTTGCTATACAACATAACCTTTATAATCACCAAAAATGCAGATGGGGAGTTAAATAAAATCCTCTCATTGTTCCAGAAATATAATTTTTTATTTTTTTTTAGTGACACTGTCTATCTCATAGTGCTATGTGGTTTGACACATTTGTTCCATTTTGCAAGCCAACCTCAAAACATTAGCTCCACTTAATGTAAATATCCAATGATACATATGTTGGAGCTGCTGGCTTCCTTGTCAAGCTTGACAAGTTTGGCAGTGAGACAAATTCCTGCCATGCATTGTTGAGTTCTCCCTTTTACTCTGAATGGCTGTTAGGCCTTTTAAACAGCGGCGGTAATTAGCATGTCGTTTCTTGGCTGTCAGATTCTCTGTATATGTCGCTATATGTCTTGAAGCATGCACTATGGGATCAGGAAAAAAAATCTTACTTCGAATGAAAATCAAATAATTTTTCTGCTTTCTTAAAATA
Source organism: Trinectes maculatus (assembly GCA_016785345.1). Classification (NCBI taxonomy): domain Eukaryota; kingdom Metazoa; phylum Chordata; class Actinopteri; order Pleuronectiformes; family Achiridae; genus Trinectes; species Trinectes maculatus. The sequence goes on from JAFBJQ010002232.1 coordinate 398,095, forward strand.
TTTTTTGCAAAAGGAAACATAATCATCATTTTAATAAATCATCATTATAATCTCATTTTAATGCCAGTACACATGCCAGTGTAATATGGCAGTTAGGGATGTAGATGTGGCGCTCTAGTGGGCGAGCACACATAAGTGTAATAGTTAAATGGTAATTCTGGCCACATGTGCAGCATTCCCCGACATGAACACGCAGCATATTGTTCGGCTTGTCCCAAGTTCTTCTCCTCACCGTTCCTTACCTTCTGTTCACTTTGACAGTGTGCCAGGAGCAATAGCATCTCGATTCAGTCCTCTCCTCCGTCTCACATGTAGCATGGTAATTATTAATAAAGACAAGATGTGCACAGTGTAGGTCTGCTTTGTCTGGTGGCACATGAACTGTTGCTTTAACATGTCAGGAGCTGCTGCAGCAGTGAGATGGTGTGAGGGATGCGAGTGGACCTGAGGCTAATTGCCCCAGTAGCAGTTGAAATTTGCTCAGTACTGCAGTTCATTCATGTTTAATGTTGTCTTTTAATTGGATTTTATTATTATTATTATTATTATTATTATTATTATTATTATTATTATTATTATTATTATTGTTGTTGTTGTTGTTGTAGTTTCTAAATCGTCATCATCATCGTCCTGAGGACTCATCATCATTTGCTGACATGCTTAGCAGTTGACTGTCACACTAAAACACATTTGCTTACAGTTTGCTGTCATGACAATAAACCGTTTTGTAGGAAGTGACATGACTGAAAAGATGTAGTTACGTCAGGTGTGGCTAACAAGCATCACATTTCTGTCACATACCCAGATGGTGCTACCAACATTCTTCAGCCGCCGAGAAATGTCTGGCATTCGCTTGCTCGACAGTCATTTTCACCATATTTCACATAATACGTTATGTATTACATAATGTGGGTGAACTATATTTGATTCGCAAACATTATTATATTTAATAAGATACACCAGGTTTACTTTAGGGCACCCGCACACAGTTTAATTAAAGACCCTTTCATATGCACACAAACATATGAACAAATGGATTTCACTCATGAATAAATCAATCCCCTGCCATTGTATCTTAGAATGATAAAATGATTGAAAGTTCAGGTCCAGGTTCTATCAGGTTTAGGAAGCGACAGCACAAACCACCCTGACCTCTATATATGTGAGCGTCACACCACATCCTGCACTGGGTATTGTGCACTGTGAAATCAGCCAATATACATATTATCCTTTCTGCTTTGTCAAGATGTGAGTTCTGCGGCTAACAACACTTTGCCAACCAACTTGCTCGCATCCCAAAAACAACGAAGTATTGTAAAATAAAACTGGGTGAAAGGTTTCAGCAGAGACCTCTGGCTGCCTCCATCCTGCACTCACTCAGTCTGCACAGATGAATGGTTGGTCTTGACGTCTCGGCATGCGTTTTTAATCTACAGAATACCCCTTTAGTGTAGTTTTTTTTTCAGTGTGCAGGTCTCAGAGGACAAGCACCAGTTTTTTTATACAGTTTCTCTAAAGGTAAAACAAGGCCACATGCTCACGGCTCACTATTCACAGTGAATGACAAAGGGCGTCTCATTCATTGATAATCAGTTTGAGATTTATGGCAGTGACAGATGTGCGTATGTGTATGTTTTGCACAAACTGGAGACAAGTGCCTGTTTAAGCTGAGTTTATCATTTGCAGTGACAAAAAGGCATCGTACGGTCAAAGTAAATGCAGAATAAATGCATCTCGACGATCTGGAGTTGACTGTATGTTGAATATATTTTCTGTAGCAGTTCCAGATGAAAAGCCAGCCTGTGGTTTATCAGTGAATCACATAAGGCTTTGGATGTGGAGCAGCAGCAACATACTGTATGCATTCTGACTGTGATGTGGCCTGAACAGAAAGCGCGTATGTGCGTCTGCGAGACGCGCGTCTCACAGTGGAAGCTTCACAGAAAGCTGACCATTACAGGTCTTTAAAAACGACGCTTTGGCCATTACATGCTGCTCCCAGGCAGCATAACACGAGCCAATGCAGTTATCCCCTGCTGAGATATGATTGTGGCTTGTCATGGAAGCGTGGTGCAAAAAAAAAATGTGGGGCTTGTGGGGAGGAGGCGGAAAATGTCAGCACCTATAGACAGACCAACTGACAGTGTGTGCACGCACACACACACACACACACACACACACACACACACAGAGAGAGAGAGAGAGATTGAGGACAAAAAGACACACAAGCCACCTAATGCCTCCAGTGTTACTGGCTTTTAATTTTACAGTTTAGCACTTTGGTTTATCGCCTATAAATTGCAGCCTTATTTAGTATATTTGGGGTAAAATACCAGATGCATTTAAACTGGAGTAAAAAACACAAGACATGCAGGAATAAGGAGTAATGGCTTTTTGCTCAGGACGACCTGTCAGCTTCAGTGCGTAGGATGATATGAAGGCACATTTATTTAACATTTGCCTGTTTCCTCTCTGTGTGCAAATACAGACCATAATAAGCACTTACTTATGTTTTTTTTTCTGCATGAGGATATTCTGCGAACACCTGGCCATTAACAGTTTTATCTCAAATAAGTAAGTCGTTGTCCTTAAAGTACTTACAGTATACAGGGGGTCCTTGAGTTATGACGGAGATCCGTTCCTGAGAATGTGTCGCAACCGAATTTCGACGCAAGTCGGAACATACATTCATTGTGCCATTGTGCATACATTGTGCCACTAGATGTCGCTATAACACCACCCTACAATAAGAGTTTACTATGGTGAATTGCCTTTTGTCAATGTAGGGGTTGAGATCACGAGTGTAATGAGCATTTCCTTTAGATTTCTGTTATAAACTGTGTAGACCCTGTGTTGTGAATAAACCTACATACAGTATTGCCACGATCCCGAACACATCTGTGTCCGTGTGCATCTCCTTACCGGCTGCCGCTGCACCCCTCCCCCCCCCAAATGTTGTCTTGCCTCAACTTGTGTAGTAAAAATTATTGTCAGGTATCAGTTTTCATCTGTTTCTTCTATGTAAATATACATGCTTTTACTCGTAGATGCTCTATTTCCCATCATAGAATAACAAGTACATTTAGTAAATTGGCAAATTTAAGTTGCACAGCAGTGAGTTGTGTGACTTAACTACCGCTGGGTTTTTTTATCACCATGGTGATTGCTGAGTAGATGCAGAATTTGTTTGCACTGAGCTAGTGAAATAACAGCTAACCGATACCCAGTTTGTCAGAGTCTTAGTGAATGAATCTCGTGTTCAGTGTTGCTGTTGACAAGTGATTGTCGACCATCTGTTGACTGGAAACTTCAACTTAGCATTAGTTATTTGTCTCCCAGCCTGAGACAAGCCTGGTGCTACAGAATAAAACCACACGTGGCTCTCTTTTCGTTAATTTAATTAACTAACTATTGGATGGATGGATGGATGGATGGATGGATGGATGGATGGATGGATGGATGGATAGATGGATGGATAGATAGATAGATAGATAGATAGATAGATAGATAGATAGATAGATAGATAGATAGATAGATAGATAGATAGATAGATAGATAGATAGATAGATAAAATTTCGGTGAATATGCTTGAACATATTTTGAGATATTTCTGCTTGTGTTTGTTTCTCTGCCGTTGATTCTGAGCAGAACCGGTGCATCTCCCTGGACCTCAGTGTTCGTCAAGATGTAAGCACTCACTTTAGCATGGGCCTGTTGATCGCTGTAGTTGTTTGCTCTAATGGATTTCCCATGTTGTAATTTAATGGCTATAATCTAAAGTCTCATTTGTTACCGTTTCATATTTCCATTCGCCGTGACTGTCTTCACTGTATTAGGTGCAGTTTCATCTGGTTTATTGCATGAGTCTAATTGAAAAGAGTTCTGCCTCAGCACTATTTCTGTCTAAACCTGGGTGCATGCATGATGAGGGTGGGGCCCACAAATGGACGTATTGTGTTTTGTAATAATAGATAATGGAAGTAATCTTTTCTAGCGGGGAAAGAGAGGGCTGACAGGGACGGCGAGAACGCAAAACATGACACGACAAAGCCTGTGATAAAGGTAAATAAAAGGTAAAAGCTGTAGACTGTTGATTGATTTTGTTGATGATGAGTAATTTTGTAAATAAAAGTTTTAATAACCTGCAGTGTCAGTGCATGCTGCATGAGTAATCACTACAATGTCCACCTGATACAATTAAATACCTCCAGTCTCTCTGATTATTTACCGCAGATAATGATTATAATTCATCCGGAGGACAACAGGAATGTCTGGACAAGATGTTGTTGCAGCTTGATCATATCCTTGCTGTCACACCAAAACTCATGGTGGCGCTAGAGAACTAAAATCGGAGGTACTACTGACAATAAAAATACTTAAAATGGGTGACATGCGTTCTAAAAAAACATTTGTTTGTTTGTTTGTTTGTGTGGCTGATCCCACCGGAGCAGCTTAACCTTATGCTATATCACTAGATCAGCACCAAACTCTGTGACACATGGCGAGACAGAGGGATACATGGACGGGGGCAAAGGATCTTTGAGTGGGGTCATTGCACCATTTGACACGGCTGTGTCATAAGCCGCGTCCGCAAGCATGGCAAATCCATACTGTTGATATACAGATGCAGCACTGAGAACATATTGTCGCTCTGGCAAATAGGAACCCCAGCTGCAGTTTTACAGTGATACCATTAAAGTATGAAAAATCATGGCCAGCATGTGTGTAACTGGTAATTAAAATCCTGTCATTCTGCAGCACTTGAGAGATGAGTTTGAGTGAATTATCAGTCAGATTCTATTGCAGAATGATTTCTTCTTTTGTGTGCACACCTCCGTTTTCCTGCACAGAAATGTTGCGTAGACCTGTGTGTGCGGCTTTAACCCGAGGTAATAAAGACTCTTTCATGAGAGTCTGAAAAAGCTTTAATTCAAGAGCGACGCTCTACAAATAACTTTGATATATGTAAGAATACGTGTCATGCCCTGAGGTGACCTGGTGTAAAGTGAAATTACATGCACAACAAGAGCCTGTTGCGTGTCCTCTTAGTTTGTTATGATAGTTTGAAGATTCTTTCATACGTGCACAGTGCTTACTGAGCTGAATGAACAGTGGTGGAATGATTTTCTCTTCAGCCAGCCTTATTTTATCTTCCTTTTTTTTGCTGTCAAGCTTTTCCACTCGCTTTTTCTTGGGCCCTGGCATAACAAGAAACAGTGATCAATAAGGACTCTGAACGTTATAGTCAGCGTTTGTGGCGAATCTTTAGATACGTGTCGACTTGTACGCTCACTACACCCACACTTTGGCTGCCTGTCCTCCCTCCGCGCTCCTCTGTACACAGGAGATATGTGCCATTTGTGCATTTTCTTGCGAAGGTGTTTGCCGAATGGAGCCGAGTCCAAAAGGCCTGCCAAAAGTGGCTGCACATGCTGTAGTTGTATTAAGCTCGCTTTCATGTAAGAGCTGCACACGAATACGAGTTAACAGGTTTGTCTTGGCACAAGAATAAAGAGGGGACAGAAGTATTTACACGGTGGCACTGGACTCATCCACCTCTGCGTTTAAGTCACAAAGCAGCATTGAATCTTGCAGCTAGTGCAGTGACACTGGTTATTTGGGTCTATTATTAAACACGCAAAGGACCAGTTCCTGTGTAGGAGCCATGATTTGCACCATGATGCTGTGACTCGAGTGCCCTCTGTTTGCATTATCTTTAAATTAGTAAATACCTACATTGCGGGTGAGTCGGTGAACAGATGAATAAATAAGCCCTATAAAAATATAATTTGAGGGGAACATTGTCAAAAGTGCAAGCTATTGCTAAAGGGAACGAGAGTCCAGAGTAGATTTGTTTCCATGGAGACCCCTCTTTGTTAGCCACGAGAGTTGTCTAGCAATTTTGCAGTAAGTGTACCATGGCACTGCTGTGTATTTGTGTATGTGGGTGTATATGTGTGTGTGCGTGTGCGCTCATGAATGCATGTGTTGACAGGATTGTGAAGGTGCATGCGCGGCTGCTACCAGTTCACAGCAGCGAGCCCCAGAGACTGCACTATTCTCCATTAAAGGATCACTGTTGCATATTCAGATGATCTGTCCCACGGGGGCCATTAAAAATCATGTTTCGGAAGGAGCCAGCAATCTCACACCGCTGTTAATGAGCTATGGTTATGGCTTTATTAAAACTAACACTTGTTAGCCGGTCTTTATGTGGACATCCTCATCGAGAGTTGAACAAAATTTAAAAAAAAAATAGAACAGCGAGGGGAGTTGCATCACGTTGCTCCGTGTGCGTCTACGTCGGCGTAGTTGTACACAGATGTAAATTTATGGACGTGCACTCGCCCCATTGCCAATCAATTTTAAATAGGCGGCGTGCATTAACTGCTCGGTGTCGGCGTGCTCCCTGATATTTTGGGAACAGATATGTGCTGCCAACCCTGTAAGTGATACGAGACACTTGACAGCATTGTAATTCAGCGTGATGGGAAGCTAGCCATCCGCCGACTAGTGACAGAGCTCTTATTGTGGTGCAGCAGCTGAAAGCCTGTTGACGACCATTTCCATGCATTAGAGAGAACCACTGTACTTTAGTTCCATTAAAACGGCGTCTCTGCAGCCGCTCCTGAGCTAACAGCAGGGCACCGTATTTTAGATCTGATAGGGAGATTAGAAAACACAGCCAACCTGATGCAGTGATACACAAACGCATGTCCTGTTAAACAATGTATGGAAACAGGTGAATTTGAATTGAGTGCAATGCTAAATCAGTTTAATTCAAATTTTTGTTGTTTTTTTAAATTCTTTGTAATCGCTTTAAACAGTTTTGAATTTGAGGCATCCAGGCAAACTTACTGATCATCTGATCTTACTGTCACCGTGTGTGTGTGTGTGTGTGTGTGTGTGTGTGTATGTGTGTATGTCCCCTCATTGATACATTTCCCCACAACCTGCTTCTGCTTTAAACCAGATCAATACAGACAAATTACTGGAAGTTTATTTAGCTGAATCAACAACTTTGTCTGAATGGATTCACTCAGTTTTCTCAGTTTATTAAACCCCTTTGTTAATAATCATTATGCAATTACCCTCATTACAATGGGACCATCTGGCTGAATAAGCAGATGAGGCTTATACACACTGTTTGCTTTGGCTGACTATTCAAGTCGTGACGGTATGAAGGCAGGTGTTTGACATTTCTAATGAACAAAGAGCCAGAATTTTACTTTGAATAACTCGGCTTGTTCGTGAGATCATCAGCTGTCCGGATGGTACACCTGAGAGTCAGCTACAAGATGCTGATCTCTTAAGCAGTCGATTTCCTGCCTTAGTGACATGGAACGCAGGATCATGGAAGCATAAACGTTCTCTTCCCCTCCACAGCGTGGTTTCCTCATTTCCTCCGAGTTGGGTTCAGGGTTAGTGGGACAGGGCTCAAGTGAGGGGGCCACCATCGTCATCACATCTGCAGTTCTACACATTCACAAATTGATGGCCTCGACAGCGCTCCTGCTGGTGTTTCCAACCAACAGCAGGAACGCCATGGCAATCCAGCATGTGCTGCCGAAACGGTTATGCCAGAGGCAGCATGGTCCACATGGAGGCAGATTAAAACCTGCCTGGTGCTAGGCCACCACTGTGAACATGCCAAACAAAGTCCAACTGGGCCTTTGGTGCTGTAGAAAAGTAGATGAGGCTTTTATTTACCTCAAATCCAGGGAGAAGCAGGTCTTTATTTCAGATTTTATTTCAGAGTTTGATCGGGAACAGGTTTAAATTCCAGATTGTTCTCCTCAATTTATTTTTTCATATTGTAGGATGACATTTTCACGGTTTTGATCTTCTCTTGCTAACTGTGGATTTTATATCCAACACTTCCTCCCCGTTTACAAACCCCACTGCACTAACTCTGTCAATACAAATTTAACACAAATGCTTTAAATGAATCAATAGTAGTCATATTATTTTCTTCTTTTTTTTCGCGATAAGCCACAGCTCAGGCTTTTCACAATGAAAGTGGCTGCTTAATCGTAATCTACAAGTCCAGTGAGATGGTTTCACCATTAAGGCTGATATGATATATGACAGCAAGGGATCAATAATAATTCCAATAAGTGGCGATTAAATATGCAGCAAATGACAATGTGATTTTATTAAGTTGGTCAGAACATTGGCATTGTTAGGAAAAAAATGTGACTGCTTTTTTAGTTTCCCCTAATGAACCATTCGATCAGTTGAAAAGAAACTCTGCAGTACACTGAGAGTGTTATAGAATCATATAGCATTGAAATATACAGTGTATGATACGGCATTAATCTTTATTATGCATGTACATCCCTGAGCGCTAGTCGCATGACTCTTGGGATGGCAGTGCCTTCGTCCACCACTGTGGACTAGACTGAAGCATTTGAAAAATATTACAAGCTATTCAACCATTCATGTTCCCCAGAGGAAAAATCCCACTTACTTTAATGATCTCCTAACTTGGTGAACTAACTTCGACTTAGTGAAATGTCTTGACAACTATTGGCTGAACGGCCATTCATTTTGGCACAGAACTAAATAGCCCTCAGGGTAAACTGTAATAACTTCGTGCCATTAAATTTTTATCCAGTAGTGTAAATTGTACCTGCAAAACTGGCATCCCCATTGGCATAAGCTGTATTTTCTGTTTTGTACCTAACAGCTAGTATTAAGTAAGTATTAAGCCTAAGTAAGAATGGCTGAAAACTTCCCAGCTAAGCATTTAAAATCAGCCAGCTGCAGCCTCATAGACCAAAAACCACACCCACATGTTATTTACACCTGACATATATTTGCGGTGAAAGACCAAACCAGGCCTAACACTGCCAAGTTTTGATGTTTGTACTTATGTGTTCACTTCTCACTTGCTAATATGTATGCATCTGTGTGCACAGCTTTACACCGGCTTCATATTCATTCTCACGCCATATGGGCTGGAAAACAGGTTTCTCACTTTTGAAGAAAACCACTTACAAACTGTCACTGTTCATAATTGGATGTGCGAGGGGAAAAAATGCTCCGTGAAATCACAGAGGCGTAATTATTCATCTTTATTTATTAATATGCTTTGGTTTACATCTGATTGCTTTTTAATAGAATAGTTCCATTAAGATTGCACTGGATCTGTTTTGGGGTTTTTTTGTTTGTTTTTTTATTTTTTCATTCCACTGCGTCGGGTATAAATTTGAACCCCAAACAGGGCTGGGCATTAGGCAGAGCAGAATGTGGTCCTTAGCTTGCATTACTTTGAATTACTCCCAGTATGAAAGGTACGTTGATATATATTCACTTTGACGGTCTTCCTGCAACTAGGCTCCAATTGATGGGAAATTGGAGCATTGCATCCCTCATTGCTCGACTCGCCTCCCTCTCTCATGTGGAAAATCAGTGGCTGAGACGCAGCTGTCAATCATGCAGGAAGAGTGACTTCAGCCTGTGATGCTTATCAATAATGAAATGGGCAATTTAACAGCCTCTAGGTCTCCCTCTCTCCCTCTCCGACTCTGGAATGGAACAATTTGCTGTAATGCTGGCATATAGTCTGCCATTTATACTGCCAGCCAGAGACTTTGTTGGCTTCTTACAGCAGCCCATGGTTTATCCCTCCATATGTGAACACGTGTCATATATTGCACTGAGGTTGCCCCTGTCTTAGCTTGAACACCTCTCGTCTGATGTGTGCATTACCCTTGTCATAACGCAAAAGCCTATTTAAGACTGGCAGCTTGCAGTGATGGATGCCAGCTCGAGCAGATCGAGCATTTGTATGCCATGAAACAAATAGCGCTGCTGCACTCAGTCAGGACGGATAAGACCATGAAACCATAATAGCATGAAAGTTTTTTCACATTTACTCAACGGTGAATTATTAATTTTCCTGTTCCACCAGTTTCCTGTCGAAATCAGCCTGTTGCCAGCGCACTTCATATTCTCTGGTTTCTTATTGATAGATGACCAGGCTGTGAAGGCAAATGATTGGCCCTCGCTTCGCTCTTTTAAATGTTCATCAAATATCCCGTTTGGGATATTTGTCCTGGGTTGTACTGTTCTGCACCTGTCAGCAGCAAATGCAAAACACAGGGTTGACTTAAGATTGAGTCAGCGTTTCCATTTTTATATGCACAATATTAATGAGGCCACATACAGTCAGTGCAGCAGCAGTGTTAGCCCGTGCAACCTAATACATTTCTTCTCACAGCTGCCCAGTGACTTGTCCGGTTGCAGCGTCGGGCGCGTGCTTGTGAGCTTTGGGACTCGGCGAATGTCGGCGAACTCGCTCAGCGGCATTGTTTCCCTTTCACCAAGAATCTATTAGCTTCGACAAAAGTCCTGCACGCTCTGCGATGTGAGATGCCTCCTCGGTTTCCTTTGAATCGAACTGATTGGATATGAAATGGCTTCAAGGGCAAACAGACGATAAGCATGAGGACGGTATTCAGAGGTATTCAGGTTTATTTCATGATATCATTGACTCCTGCTTGCACGTCCCCCACAGGGTGATTAAGGCACCTGGTGAGAGATGATTATAAGGTCTTGACTGAGTACAGGTGTCAGCAGCCGGAGCTGTATGGACTAACGGGGGCTTATTAGACAGGGAAGGAGAGTGTTGATTCCTGAGTGTATTGGTCACACACACACAAACCTGAAACACCACCCTTTTGTGTTCAGCATGCCTGGCTTGGCTGGTGTTAGTGTTTGCTATGCTTAAGCAGACTTCTCTCTTTGGAGACTGGCAGCGTCTGCACACATTGTCTCTCTCTGTCAAGTGAGACGGCAGCAAGACGTGTGCGGAGCGAGTGATGGGGAGGGAGCGACAGAGGTGGAGTAGGAAGCAAAAAAAGGGTGGGGGGGTGGTGGTGAAGGGAGAATTGGTTCAGTTAAAAACATGGAGAGGGAGGTGTGATAGGGGAAGAAGTTAAGATGAAATGATATATGGAGAAGTGGGGAATGAAAGAGAGAGCAATAAAAAGCAGGAGAAGTGAATCACATGTGGATTTGGATCTGAGTGAGGTTAAAAAGGGACAGATGAGCGAATGGAACCGTCTCAGATCCGAGTCCAGCAAGAACATCTGTAAACCAACTCCGCTCTCGCCGTCATACAAGATGCACAGAGAGCAGCACGATCAACACCCTCTTTTGTATGTGACGCTGCAACACGCTCACGTCAACAGCCTCGAATTCTCCTTTAGCTTTGTTTTTTTTTATTTGGGTCGAAGAAGTGGGAGCTGAGCCAGAATCATGGGGTAAGAAGTGCCACTGGAACTTCAAAGCGGTTCAACATGATGCAAGTGGAGGCAATTTAATGCCAAACCGCAGCAACGCGGCCTCGAGAAGCAGGTATTTTAGCAGAGGGCAACAAATTCTGCTCGACAGCGTGGGCAGAAACCTCTGGCTGTCTCAGACTAATCCTCCTGATATTCAGAATCAGGCTCGCAATCAGGTTGGGCTTGATTTAAATTCCATTACGATGACTCCTCCTCAGCTCCTTTGTGGGAGTCATGTTGTAAGACTAACATTTGAATGAGCTGAAATTGGGGTGCAATCGTGTGACACCAGATAAATTGCCTCCGCAGATGGGAAATGAAATGATAGCATGAACTCGTGATTAGAACGAAGACAAGGAAAGGGCACTTCTGTTTTTTTTTTTATAGAAGTGCAGAGGAGGCAAAGCACTGGAACAAAGAGATAGCATGTTTTTGCAATGCTGAAAAATACTGATAAAATCCTAATAATCCTAATGTGCCCTCCTCATGTGCCCATGTGATTGTCCAGAGGTGGAAACTTCACAGGCAAACGTCATTTAAACATCATCTGAAGCCTTGTTGTTTAATTATAAATGAAACATTCGTCTCCACAAACCGCCTCCAGTTATCACGTTGTGGAATGAATTTCAAACATGAAAAAGCCGGTATCATTGACGTGGCCTGCACGAGGTCCGCTCTCCTTAGAGATTAGTCATCTATCAGTAGTTGTCGGAAATTATTAGTTTCTCCATCTGCGACTGATTGACATGAAAGTAAAGCGGGGGAAACGAGGCAGCAGCAGGGAAAAAACAAAAACAGAGGCTGCACAGATCGGAGCTATTTGCTGTGCCCACATGCATCACAGCACTTTGTTGTTTGCCATTGTAGGCCGGTGTTTTGAAGAAAGCTGACCTGCATATGCACAAGGAGAAGCTTTTGTACACTAATTTACCATAATTTGCTGCGAGCAGTTTTCAAAGGCTGGGGTAAGGAACCCAGCGCTTTGAGATAAGCGGCCCTTTGTTTTTAATCAAAGCCTCGGTTTGAATGCGGAAATGTTGCAAACGACTGGATTCAAATGAAAATGCGGTTCGGGCAGCAGCAGCGGCAGCTCTTGAGGAATCACCTCACAACCCCAACTATGTAGGGGAAAGCTGTGACGCCATAATGAACTTTTAAATGCATTTTGCTTGTTTGCCTTTATATTCTGTCTTCTTCATCCTAAGGTATGGCGTAGTATTTATATTCTTTGCAGGAAGTGATCTGAGCTGGTCTTTCCGAACTGAATGGTTAAATGGGATGCTATGGATTTGAGATCTGAAGTTTCCTGTCGGCCTTTGTCAGTTGTGACCTTGACAACAGGCTGGTGTGCAGCTATAAGCAGAAAGCACTTACACCAAGTGCGTAAGGAGCCGAAGCCTGGTCCTTGGTGACAGACTGAATAGAAGCTGTGTTTGTTTCATTTGAATGGAGAGATTTTTCACAGCTGTAGTAAAACGGCAATATGGATGAGTACCGTCAGACATTGTGGGACCTAAAAATTACAAATACAGCAGTTATTTTGGCTTATATAGTATAATTGAACATGTAGTATAACAGCCTTTTCAGCTTTTTTGCATATTTATTGTGTAAGTCAGCATATATTTGTTCTGTGTTTTCATATTGCACCATTAAAACTATCCTAAAAAAGCCATTAGCTGTTACTCTGGAGCACAAGAATTATTCATCAGCAACAATCACTACTTGACTTTGATTCTGAAGAACAGTTGAAAACACGATGGCTCTGGGGTTGTTGTTGGACACCTGTCCTCCCACTGTCTCACCACGCACAGTTTCTATGACACCAGTCTCTTTTTCTGTGTGTCAGCTCGCACAGTCTCTCGCTGTTATTTGAACTCTTCACTTCACCGTGGACAGGGGTTGTAATGAAATCAGTTGGTACTGGGTTTCCATCCCAATCATCATGCCAGTGTCACTACGAGAACAAGTTCAGATTGTATCACAGCGACTCGGTGCCAGATTGTTCTTGTGCTTGTTAAAGGGGTCAGTGTTTATAGGAGCTAAATGGAAAAAGAAAAAACAAAATGTTGACATGGAGTGAAGTGGGCATTTACCCTTGCGCTGGTGTGTCCCTGTCGCTGTGCAATTACTCGGCCAAAAAGCTAGTGGGCAGTAGGGATTTTCATGTTCTTTGTATATTAAAACAATGGCAAATAAAAGCGTGCATACCATGTTGAAACTGATTCTGGGAAACGTCAGACAACAATTTACAAGCAGGCTAGAAATGGAAAGATGTCATTGGAGATGATGCGTACGATACTGATGCAATGGTACGATGAGTAGTAACACGTCAAGGGAGGTGCACATCAGGTAGAGGTAGAAGCTGGCTGGCCTTTAGAGAGACTAGACCTCTGCAGCCTGCTCCTTATCTGCTCAGGGCTAACAGCTCGAGGCTACGTGAGCTGCTACTATCAACACACATCCCGTTCACCCACTGAACTGTCAGAAATTGGATTGCATTGTGGGTAAAAGATGGGCACCGTGTTTTGACAGGAAGGAAGAAGAATTGTGTTGAATGAAAACAGTGATATCTCAGGTTCTGCTGCTGCTGGTGGTGGACTGTGGTTATAGGTCCTCCCAGACTCTGTTTGACATGACCAGATCACTCTAGCTGTCAAAGATTTGGGGATGATGAATTTGCGTCCGTGAAAATGAGTTAGCCACACAAGGCTCTGTCCAGTAAAACCATGTAGATGAAATTAGGTTTGATAATTCACTGGACTTATCTCCATGCTGAGAAGGTCCAGTCTCCTAAGAGAGAGCCTTCAGCCTCAGCACACCTTGTGTCTGGCAGGATGATGTATAGCTGTGCTAACTGCTGGACCACTTCAAACAGTATTCCCAATTAATAATATCCCCATTGTCCCAGAGGAGGGATTCAACTCCTGTTGACTGGTCCGAGCTCAAACATTCAAGCTTTCTTCTTCATAAATGTCAACTCTTGTCAACCCAAACCCTGTCTATGTAATGTATCAGAGCAAGGACAGCATAAGTCGCTTTGAACTCGCCTTCATTGTCCTGTGGCTCATGTTGAAAAGGTCTGCAGCCCCGACAGTGTATCCACACTATCTCGCTCTGTATCTCTGAAGGTCTTTTAGAAGTCGCCACTAACTAGAAGCTGGGGAATAGAGTGTCTGGGCTGACGGGGAAGGGGGGTGGGGTCCACCCCATGAGGCTCCGTCAGTCCCTGACGCTCACACCTCATACAGATTCCCTTTCATCTGGACTATTAGCATCAGGTAACACAGCAGCCCACTGCTTTGAAGTCAACGCAGATATCAAAGCATCGGGAAGAGACAGGGAAGGGGGACGTAGATGAAGGGTGCATTTAGATATGACTGCCACAGTGCATATAAATGAGCAGACTGCCGAGTGAAACCTGCACGGTCTCAGTACTGATACCTCGACTGACAGCGCTTATGACTCAGCTCCATCCTCTCATTAAAACTGTACAACAGTGAATCAAGAAACCTGTATGGTGATGGGCTGTGAGAAAAGAGTCAAACGGCAAAAGTAGCCGCCACTATGGCAGTGGCCGGCTCAGACAGCTACATTTTCAGCGGTGTCAAAGGTGTCGGGGGGGAACGTTGTGAACATGTCAGATATGCTGCTGGCACTGGAAAAGTTCATCTGCAAGTGTTAAAGAAAACCAGGCTTATGTGGCAGCGCTCCAGATGTGTTTCTCACACACCACTTTGTGCTAAGGCTTGTCTCGGAGTGGTGAGCACACGTATATATATATATATATGTATATATATATATATATATATACATATATATATGTGTGTGTGTGTGTAGCAGTTGAAGGCTGAATCACTCTTTCTGCAGCCTCGTGCATTATAGACTCCACATGTTGTATGAATACATGCTCTGTAAAGTGTCCTTTGAAATATGTGAGATGGACCAAAAAGATGCAATGAACACAGCAGGCACGTCTCTCCGGACAAAAATCTGGAACACGTGTTGTATGTCACCGAGCACGTGCTGTTACGATAACCTTCACGGTCGTTAAAGTAGTCATTTGACTATGTGATGCTTCAATATCGTGTTGCGATCGAAGGCCGGTTCGGTCCAGCGATTTGTCATTTGCTGTTTTGCCGCTTTTCAAGAGGAGGGAGAGTCATCGCTGTTTCATTTCTCTGATAATGTTCATCTTGTGTGTCAGATTGCATGTTACATCTGAACACGCTCTGTTTGGAAATAATGCTGCAGCTGTCCAATAGACTCCACTTCATTCCACTAATCGCTTCAGTTAATAAAGATGATTGAGGTCAAAAGTTCTCTCCTAGGCTACTGGATGTGAGTGTGTGGATGAGAAAGAACATGATTGTGTGTGTCTGTGTGTGTGCGTTGTCGATCTGTATTCTGTCCGTCACTTTGAATACGGGAAGGGGAATCGTTTTGCTGATTGTGACGTTCGCCACAGCTGCATTAAAACAATGAGTCATTCACCAAAAGCTGCAATTATTGGTATTAAAGCCACGTGCACCCAAACCATCCACAGCATGGTGCATCATGTCAGCCACTCACCCCAGGAGGAAACAACATGCGCTTACACACACTATGTGTAAAGCAATCACTTAAACACATACACTCACACACACATATATATGTATATGTAAACTGCAGCTTTGAGTATGTAGTGGGAGTACAGCACAAATGAGGAGGATGGAGTCAGAGCTCTGTTTCCTGTTTTACTCTCCTGCCCTCAAGCCCCCACCTCACTCCCAAAAATGTTTTAGTTGAAGTGATATTAGGCGAGAAGCAAGTGTGGGCGGTGATTTTTGGTTAAATGCGGGGGTAATCAGCTTAATGCAGAGTTGAAGGGCTGATGGGACACCAGCCAAATCTCTGGGCTATTAAAGTCCCACCATGTCCCCGGCTCTGACCTCATCCTCAGCTTGGTTCACTCTCTCTTTGTCAGCCTCGCTTCATCTCACATCATCTCCCATTCTCTACTAAAGATCCTGGGATATGGTCGTCATGACGAACACTCGTATGCCGCCTGTGCTTGTTCACAATGAGCCAGAATTAAAGGCGTGACGCGTGACACAACAGCAACCGTCCAGCTGTTGCAGCTCAGACGTCAGTTCATCTCTGCCCCCCTTATTCAGTGTACATACAATTTTTTGAAAAACCAGAGGAAGAATAAAGGTTTAACATCCTCCTGGTTCCAAATTCATTTCAACATCAGCTATGCCACTTCCTATCCTTACATACCTTTTAGATTTGTGTTCCGATTCTCCTTTCCTTTCCCACCTACCCACTTATCCATCCATCCCTTTGGACTGGATAGCATCGTCCGTTCCTCACCCCCTTTTCTTCTCATCTCTTTGCGCTGGCCGTCACTCATGTCAGTGAGCGATGGCGAGATGAGGTGATTTGACTAGAAGGAGAAGGAGAGAGGCCAGTGGATGGTGTCCTGCTGCGATGGCGCTTCACAGGAAAGGCTGAAATAATCACACATGAAATACAGTACATTAGTAAATGCTGACATCAGATCAGCCCCATGGGAGCCGTTGGTTAGTTTTTTTTAGCATCTATATTTACACACTTTATTTCTCCTGTAATGCCTGTTGGCATTTCTATGACTCCCCTCCTGTATCTCTTCCATGGCTCAGTCTTCATCTGCGTCTCCCTCATCCACATCCTGCCTTGTCCTTTGTGCTACACTTTTACTCTGTCAGGAAAAAGCACAATAACATTATATAACCTGTCTCTCTAATTCCTTCTGCATTACGATTCCAACTCTCCACTCCCCCGTGCCACTTTACTCCCTCCATTTCCATCCTCTTCGATCCCTCCGTCAAACTCCGTCACCCTTTTTTTTTCACTGCATCAACCGTTTTTTTCTTTCTTTCCCTAATCAACTTCTTCTTCATCTTCGTTTCATTCCCTCTTCTATTTTATTCTCCCGCAGGCCTCACTCGCCTCCCGTTACAGTGCACTATCAATATTGCAAAGAGAACCACTGCCGGCTGCTCAGGTTCAACCACTCGCATCAATTCTAAATTCCCCTAATTCATCTCCATGGGCCACAGCAGACACACACACACACACACACACACACATGCACAGAAAAGTAACACCCAAATTCAACACATTTGGAAAATACACAGAAACAAAAGCACGTGTGCGTGCACTTGCAAGCTGGAACAAACTCACACAAGTAAACATACACACAGTGGCACACACACCCATAACCTCACTGCCAAACATCTGTTGGCACATCTATAATTTCAGCTGAACCTCGGTATGCCATCGAGATGCACACATTGCCAGCTGGGCCAACACTTCTGCCAGCATCACAGCTGCACTGTGCGCGTTTGTCTGTGTGACTGTGTGTGTGTGTGTTTATGCGCGTGTTTGTGTGCATATTGAGTAAAAAGAACAACAACAACAATCAGACTACTCTCTTTCATACACCTAGTTTGTGTCTATACTGCTGTTGCTGTCTGTTGGTCTCCGTGGCGTGTCACTGTGAGCCAACTTGACTTGTTAGCAGAGCATCCTTTCTTTCACTGAAAAGCTTTGATCTGCAGCCAATCACCATGACACTAGCTGCCATCCTGGGATGGGTATCATGTAATCAAAGGCAGATAGATTCTGTTTATCTTGCTTGCAGTGTGTCTTTAGTGGTGCCACACACAAAACCAGCTTGTGTAAAATTGCCCAACGTCGCACCTCCAGTTTACACAGCAGCATAAAATATAGTGTCATATAACATGAAACTCACTCTAACTGTAGTCACATGGCAAATTGTTAATCTTTTCAAAAAGGAATAAAACAAATAAATCTTAAAAAGAGCTAAAAAAAAAGCAAAGTAGATTTTCTGAGATATGGACTTCTCAGGGATCACAGTATTATTTATATTCCTTTACATAACTGAAGTATATTCACTGATATACCAATAAAAAAGTTGTTTCCCTCACACTTACACAGTTAAACGAAAATGTCATCTTTGGAATGGGAAATCTATGACTATAATCACAGTTAGATCTATCTGAATTAGCTTTGTGTGTTGTCTGTACAATTATGTTGTCAAGTTCATATGCTCATTGTTATTGTGGTCAATAATGACTGGATCTGAGCAGTAATTACTTGCCACTATAAAATTATTACTCACAAATAAATATTGCATCATATTTTTTATATCAGTAATTAGTTTTTATTTTCCATAATTTATACCTTTTCCATAATTGATACCTTTTATCTACTCCCATTTGAAATGCATTTGCAACAGTTGTCCATGTCCTTCATGCAGGGGGGCTGTACCCATGTCTGGATCCATGTACCCAAGTACTCAGAGGGACTGTACCCATGTCTGGATCCATGTACCCATGTACTCAGAGGGACTGTACCCACGTCTGGATCCATGTACCCATGTAACCAGGGGGGCCGTACCCATATCTGGATCTATCTAACCATGTACCCAGGGGGACTGTACCCATGTCTGGATCCATGTACCCATGTACTCAGAGGTACTGTACCCATGTTTGGATCCATGTACCCATGTACCCAGGGGGACTGTACCAATGTCTGTGATGGACCCTGGCTTCTGTCATCCAAGAAGATGACGAGGTGTGGATTCAAGCTTTGGAAAACTAGTAAGTGGACCATTGAGTTGAGGACATGTTTTTACACATGCTACTCCATGTTTAATAATAAGCTACATGCGGTTTTGTTTTGATCCACACACATAGAACTCAAATATAGGAACCCCAAGATAGCTTTTACAGGATTGTATTATCTATGGATTTGGTTTTACTTATTACTTGGAAATGAAGTCTGCCTCTATGTAAAGCAAACACACATCTACTTTAGCCAGTTCTGCTTCTTATGAACACACAGTGAGAGAAATTTCTCACAGTGTGGATGACCTGTATAATGAGTAGCATAAATAGACTCATGTTGATGCCATCTTCAGATTAACAAAAGAAACCTGGTATTGTCCTGTAATATTACACATGTATTGCATTGTATGCATTGTACAGATATCATGCCGATGTGTTGCATAGTGTGTGGTGCACGGAATAAGGTACGATATTGATTTGCATGAAAGTACATAGCCGTGGCCATCAAATCTAGAGGGTGTCTGTGAGATTGGATGTGTATTTCAGAGATATAAGTATTGACTTCATATTTCAGCATTCATACCTTGAGGTCCTCTCAGTGATTGGCAGGCTCGGTTTTATTTTAATTATACCTTTAGGTGCTGCTGTTGGTATTTAATTGCAAAACAGCTAAAATAGTACATGCTGCAATGTGATCTCAGGAGACTGTGGCTTATAGTTGGTGTGTTTTGCTCTTGTGTGAAGGAGAAGGGAGGATTGTTCAACTTTTTCCAAGTCACCAAGATAGCCACTGATCGTATGAAACTTTGGGCCCGTTAGTATCTGTGTGAGCTTGGATGAAGACAAGCGCATGTAAAGACCAGTCAGAGAAGCTGTGAAGTCTGGGCAGATCTGGAGAAGCTGGGGAAAGAGATCTAGGCAGGGAGACAGACCATGGATGGATAGGAAAAGGATATTTGTCACGTTATTCCTTTTCAAAGCCGTTTCTAATCTCTGTATGTTTACTGTGAAGAAATGTGCAGAGCTGCCAATAAATGGCTCCACCATACGGGCTGCAACCAGGTCGCCAAAAGAGCATTTAAATATTTGAAAGCCATCTTAATGTCAGAAGTCGAGCAGGAAATGCCCTGTTTGATGTGAGTCCTGTGACGTTATGTCACGCACACGGCTGCATGGAGAGCTGCCTGAAGTGAGAGAGAGAGAGAGAGAGAGAGAAGCAAAATGTTGAGAGATACAAACATGGCATTAAGCCACATTAAAGAAGATTAGGGCAAGCAATCAAGTGCTGGTTGTCATGGAAACATCATGCCTAAACTGTTATTAAGTGGAGCTGGGTTTGCTGGCCAAGTCTACCATTTCTACAGTGGGGATAAGCTAAATGTTATCTACCTCCCCACCCTCCTCCCCTCAGCTTTCTGTCTATAATTCGGGATAACATGACAATCTACATCCCAGATAATCTTTGTCCTCTGAATGTATTTATACTTGTTCTGCTTATTTATGGAAACGTGGATTGCTGGAAGAAGGTCTTTCCTGTGGTTTCTATTCACCAACACTTTTAGTATTAAGGGGTTAGAGGTCAGTTTAAGCGCGACACGAGGGCTGGTCGTGTGTTATTTGGGGAAGTCATGAGCAGTATTATTTCACCTCGAGGTTCACACCATTATAAGTAACCTTTTATTATGCAGGCTTGTGCTCCCCGGTGCTGTAACAGGAATTTGCCCCAATTCCTACTGTGCCAAAGAAAAAAGAAGGTGAGATGCTTTTCAGCTTTCCAATTTGGCTCTTGAAATGCAGCGAGCTAAACGCAGGCTTAAAAGTGAGCGCTAAGCCAGAGAGACCCGCGGGTCGAGTCGCTAGCACAGAGAGGGAGAGCGCAAGGGAACATGAGGACATCGCTGTGCGTCCCTGCATATTGAAATTGAAAAATGTCATTTTCAGCTAACTGCTCATGAACGAATACAGCATGTTATAGACCCATTATACCACCAGGACAGTGCTGAGCTTCAAAGCAAATGGTGTGCTGTGTGGTGAAACATATCAGATACGTAACACGCGCGGACACTTGCCCCAACTGATCTCGTACATGGTTTGTATTGAAATCAGCGTTTGTTGTCTGAAATGGTAAAAACAAAATGAATTGTAGTGCGGCGTACGATATGCACCGTGCACATACTACGTATTAGCATATATATGAATAACAAATTAAAAGTAGCAATAAAAACAAAAAGACTATTAAGTCTAACAACCATAAAACACGGTGCTCAATGAAAACATCTCAGTGAAACTGGTCTGGTCTGGTAAAATTATTAATATAATCTGCTAATTTGTCCAGCTGTGTTACGGATATGTGTAAAAGAACTCTGAATGGAAACTGGAGTAAATTTACTGGAATTTAGTTTACGTTATCGAAGCAATGATGCCCAAAAGGTGGTGGATTCAGTCATTCTTCCATTCTCCAAACACAACCTGTCAGTTTTGTTCATACTGGAACGTAAGTCTTATAGTCCAGAGCAACGTTTGGTGGTTTGATGGACCGGTATCCTGATAAGTGACAACGAAATACGCCAGCCAATCACAGTGCAACATACAGAGACAAACAACCAATCACACTCACATTCGCACCTACAGACAATTTAGACTCTCTGATCCCCAATCTGCACGTCTTTGGAAGTCGGAGCATCTAACGATAATCGCCCAATTTATTTAATCTACTTCCGTACAGGTAGCTTTCTATTTCACACAGAGGAAAGAGCACCTGAGAACTTGCTGTGCATTGATGCAGGGGAAGTTTGAACCTCACGAATTAAACCTTTTTATGAGTCAGTCCTTTAACTGTATCAAACATTTGAATATTTGAAGTCTGAGGCTTTGATGCTGTGTACCCCGAAGGTCGTGCTGGCATTGGAAGCAATTAGTGGATTTTATCTTCCCAAAATATTTAGCCGTAGGCCAAATGAGTGTAGCAGAAATAAATGAACAGAGATGAATTGTTTAGTTTAATGAGAACACACTAGTACAGCAAAAGTAGCTGTGCCAGGAAAAGTATCCATAGGCAAACAAGTGTAATGATACGAATACAGGAATGTGTGTCAAGCGCAGTAAATATATGCAGGAGCTGGTTATCACCCAGCACTTTAAGGCTGCTTTATTCTATATTTTTACATTAGCAAATGATCAGTTGACTGAATGTTGTGAAAAGCGTTTCTGAAAAATATAATTAACCCTGCGTCTCACATCACTCTCTTTTTTTTACGTCAATCCGTTAACTTTGATTGCTAATCTGCAGTCACCTTTCAAAGCTACAACACGATGCTCTGCCAATCAGCACCAGAGCATTTAGCAGCAATTGAATCAAATCTTTTTTTTTTTTTTTTTTTGGTAGTTGGAAATCAAATACAGCTGAGGGGAGGGCAAATATTGGCCTTGTGTTCATCAGGTAGACACAAACAGGAATGTTGCTATGTACCTGCTAAATGTGTAAATAAGCAACTGTTTGCTTACAAGTTTGACAAATTGACTTTAGAGGATGACTGCATGTCAGTTTTCTGTTTTCTGACTCTACGTTTTGTTACAACACTTGAGTAGTTTAGTTTTGACTTGCTGACATGGCAACAGCTGATGCAAAAGCCAAGGAGGCGAGACAACATGAGAGCTTTTGTTTGGAAATGTAAGGTTTCCCTGTATCTGACATGCAGGACGTAACCGGTGCAGAGCTGGTGCACACTCCACAAACAGAACAACCAAATGTCAAACACTGTGAACGGGAATAATATGCAACAGCACCGCGGGTCATAGATTATCCACACTTTTATTTTCTTCTCTTAGCGTATTATTAGGTCAACAAACCAAATTCCCCACCTGCTCATCAGGCATTGCACTGAAGTGTCGACCTTGCTCATCCAGGAAGTAGCTTTGGCTACTACAAATTGAATTGGGAGGATTAATATTCCGCTCGGGCCCCTTTGCACATGAGCGGGGCTCCACGCGAGGAAGTGGTGAGAGACCTAGAGTGTGCTGTCAGCACATGTGCAGGGCCCCTTCCATCTGTGTGATTGGGGCCCGCAGCGGTACTAATGACCCCCCTCCCCTTCTCCTTACGCTGCCATGGAAACCAGTTCAGTGAAGGGTCTCACTGCAGGAGCGAAAGTTCCCAGTACAGTGTTTGTGTGCTGTATCCATGTGTACTGTGTGTATGTGTGTGTGTATGCGCGTGTGCAGAATTTCCGTCCCGTGTTTGTGTGCGCGTACGACAATATGCTTGTATCTGTATTACAAAGGAGCAGAGCATGCAAATGCTGCCCTTTCATAACCATATGAGCTCAGCAGTATGTACTACAATGCACTGACTGCCATGTAGTGACAGAGGTCACCTGTCTGCAATCTGAGGACTGTGCCATCATTTAGGCTCCTCCCCCTTCTATTGCCCTAATAGGTGTTTTCTCAGAGGTACCTTTTCCTTACTGCCATCTGCTGGCACCACCTGCATACTGATTAGTTAATGAACACGGCCAACAACGGGCTAGGCACCTGTTAAAAAACACGTATTATACAGGACGTCTACAGTGCTGAAGTCTGTCACTGGATTGCATATATATATATATATATATATATATGTGTATATATATATATATGTATATATATATATATATATATACACACACAGTATATATGCCCTCTGTTCACTGATAAGATCAGGAACTGAGACGATGGAGATCCTTCTCTCATATGGGTCAAGGAGAGGGCAAGTGGGCAAAATTACAACAGTTCTTTCATTTGGATGTTTCCCACGTGTAAGTCATTTTCAAATACCTGTCAAGGAGAACTGCCAAGGTCAAGACAAGAGCTGGAAAACCAAGATGCCCTCTGTTCACTGATAACATCAGGAACTGAGACGATGGAGATCCTTCTCTCATATGGGTCAAGGAGAGGGATCGTAAGTGGGCAAATTTACAACAGTTCTTTCATTTGGATGTTTCCCACGTGTAAGTCATTTTCAAATACCTGTCAAGGAGAACTGCCAAGGTCAAGACAAGAGCTGGAAAACCAAGACAACATTCAGATAAAACTTCACATCTGCTCAACAAAGGCAAAGCCAAGCCAAGTGAAGGCTGCAGGGGGGTTATATCTGATACAGGAGAGTTGGTGCACAGCTCCACTGTACAGCACCGGAGCAACAACTCAGTCCACATGGACGAGTCATCAGGAGGAAACAGTACCTACGCCAGTGAGCAACATCTGGATAAACCAGAGGAACAGTCCCTGACAATCCCCTGACTGGAACACCACTGAAAATCTGTCGGGAAATCTTAATATCCAGGACGAGTGAATTGTTTCTGTTATATAGAATAACATGGATATTTTCTATATGTGTGTGTGTGTACACTGTTTGAGGGTAACCCTTTATAACCCCTGCTGCAACTAGAGATTGAGAACAGGGTTAGACGCTCTTCTTATATTTATATTATATTTATACACAGACATGCGCACCAGGAGATAAACCCCTCTCGTGAATGTAAGATCAGTGGATCAGCAGTGAGAAAGGATGGCTTAACAGCAACTCATGTGACCTGGGGCCATAAAGGAAGATGTAAAAATTAGACAAAAATATATAGTTTTAGTCTAAAACCAGCCTGCAGCTTCTCCACCCCCACCCCCACCCTATACACACACACACACACACGGAGACATAAACCATTATCATGAAACATCTGTCTGCCCTGTTGACCCCCTGCAGCTCAGGTCAAATAAGGCCGATTACGCTGTAATGACATGGATGGAAAGATACAGATTGACGTGAGCCCGTGTGTGTGTGCGCGTGTTGTGTTTTTTATGAGGTGTCATGTGATGTGTGTATTGGACCATAGGGCTGCAGCAGTATAATCTGGATAGTCACATATCTGCCACAGACACAGGAACACAGCACCAGTATGATCACTCATGTGTCGTTTCAAAACAGTGTTGCACCACAGCTGTGAGGCAAATACAGTCGTGGCCATCATAGCATGGCCAGTTGTGTTGGTTCATCAGGAGACCTGTATTGTAGCACTGCCTAAATGTATAATAGCAGATGCAAATTTGTTTTTGTGCAGATATTGTGTGAAACACACACACAGTTTATCAACTGAGCTGTCTGAATGTTTTTAAATTGGACCAAAATCATTAGAAAAACAACTGCTATAGTTCTGCCTTTATACAGATTACAATCAAAGCTTTGTGTATCTGCTTTTGAATAGACTTGCAGTGTAATTGGTGGGAACAAGAGGTCACAAAAAAGTTTTTAGAGGATGGTCATGAAACCCAACTTTTTCCTCAATTTTTCCTCAATTCAGAAATCAAATTATCACATCAGATTGTCAAAATAGCCATTACCCGGTGTATTGTTGTTAATCATTGTTAAAATTGGCCGTAGCTGTTATTCTGGTTTGCTTTGGCTGGAAAATATCTTTGTTGTGTGCGCTTCATCAAAGTTCTTAATTAGATTGTCAAAGAATATCTATTTGGTTATTAAATCTGGGGGAAAAGGGCTTTTTTTTTTTCTTCTGCCAAGGAGGCTATGTCTTTAGTCCTGTTTGCTGGCAAGAAACCTTAAAAACTTGTTAACAAAGTCCAATTAAATTTGGTGAAAAGTTGGGCCACAGGCCAAGGAATAAACTTTTTTACACCCAGAATTGTGAGATTTCTGGCTTTTTCCCTCATTAACATCTCCAGTTGAAAGCATCTAACACATGCATCCTATGATCGGTTGTCATTTCTTGTGTTAAATTTGTGCCGTCCTTTCATATGCATATTTGGAATCTATAAAGACTGTCTGACTGTGGCACCCCGTTGGATTCTTATATGAAATGTTAATTATGTGACTCAGCATATCATAGGTGTTTGAGCACTGGCAATCTGCCACAGGAAAACATCCGATCCAGCCCATTCGCATGGAGGTGGTATCGGTCCAGGGGATATTTACATTTCAAACTGAACTAGATTTAGTGACTTGCAAACATTGCACTTAATGTTGTTATCATCTCTGCTTACATTGTGTATGGCCCCCTAATGAGACTTTCGTAATCATGAATTTAGCTGCTTTTGTTTTCACCTCTGTGAAAGAATACCACGCTAATGAAGATCAGCCTCATGCTGTGGCGTTTGTAGTTTGGCTTTGATGGCTTTCATGCAACTCGATGTGAATTATTGTTTCTGGAGGCATCTATCCGAGTTCCCCCCGGGGCTCAGCTGTCTGGTGCTCAGTGCTGCCAATGCCATATACCCCGATTGCAGGGTTTGACTACCAGCTCCCGCTGTGCTCTCACATCTGTCTTTATTACTCTCCCTCCTGTCACTCCTTTCCAGCTGCTAGCAGCAAACACTAATAAATTAACAAGCACCAAACCCCCCGTTTTTTTGTTGTTTTTTTTAACAGAAGGCCTATTCATGTCTGGCATTCTTCTCAGGTGATCCGGCCACAAGTGGAGGTGTGAATGCACCCAAGACACATCAACACGTTTATTGTGGCCCCATCACTCAGAACACAGTTAGTGGTCATTAGATCATTTCAAACATTGGCACTACGGCTACAGTTATCTGAAAACTCACAGACATGCCGTCATTGGTGAGTTATGGTACCTGCATGTCCGTGTACATACAGTATGTTTGATTTGACCCAATTTAGTCCATCAACTGGTCATTTGATCACCCAGAGGTCTTTTTAATGCCAGGCATGGCATAGAAAGTGGATCGAAATGTTGTTTTATGTTTTGTGTCAGACACATTTGTTTGAAATAAAGTAAGTAAAATATGTTTATTCCATAGAGACATACACCAGAGCTCTGCTAACCACTGTACTGTACAATAATAAGCCGATGAGCTGTAGCTAGTGCAGCTCTTGATCGTTTTCTTTTTCGCCTCATAGTATGTGATCTGTAGCCCCTCAGGCTCAAAGCCCTGTGTTTGGAACTGTTCGCTAAGTGACTGCTACAAGCTAAGCGGCAGTCATGTCTTTGCCTATGTACATAAATCTGATTAGAGCATGAACAAGATGTTAAATGCGGTGTCCATGTTCATTCACATCAACTATCCGCACACTGCGAGCTGTAAATACTGAGGTCCTCACTGTGTGAGTAACAAAGGTACAATTTCATGTAAAATCCATTGCATCGTGCAGAGTATTGATTTTGTTTGAAAGCAGATTAATTTCCTCTGAATGTGCATCATTGCATACATCACTCCTCACTGGCCAAACTATAGGATTCTGCGGTTCCGGACTGTTTTCTCCTAAGGTCCTCGGGGTGAAGTTAGATATGCTGTCGATAAAAGCTGATGGATCAAGTCAGAGTGTACGAGCAGGAAGAAACAAAGAGACAAAGATGCATTTTTCATTATGTATTTAAAAGGTGTTGCAAGGTGCAAAAGACGCAGGTGCGAGTTATCGCAGTTATTAAAGTCGCAAACCTTACGGAGGCTGCCAGGTTCACGTGTGCAGCTCCCAAGTTTATCACTTCAATTAAAAGTAAAGCCTTTTTTATGATCGTACGACGGCGGGAATAATTTATTAAATGTGTTGACCTCTTTTTTACCAGGTTGGATTCACCTTTGAACCAGATGAGATAAAAAAAAATAAAAATCCATAGTTATTTTTTTAACAGTCATAAACACAGCCATAGGCAAGAACACCGTTAATCAGACCACTGCGAGCCTCGCCCACAAATCCCCATCAATATTTCATATTTACCACACTATTTATCCACTTCGTTCATCATTTATGAATGTTATTTATGAATGTCGCAGTGCACATGCAGAGGATTTTTGTGTGTTTATACAGCTTTTGTAAGTGTGCCATTTAGATAATGTCACGGCAGCCTATAAGCTCCTCTGGCATCTCTGTAACTGCTGGTATGCAGCCGTCAACAAGGCGATTCTCTCTGAATAAACAAGCGTCCACTCTTCTCAACACTCGACCTTTAATTATTCATATGGAGCTGAATGGGACATTGTTTATCAAGTCTATGGCACCGGGGACCTTGTGCTCTGGGCTGTGCACCTTTGTGTGCGTCTGTGTGTGTGTGTATGTGTGTGTGTGTGCATTATAAGAACGCAAGCAGGAGAGTGAAGAAAGAAAGATATTGAACTAGCAAACGCACAGGCGGCCAACTTTCTAATTGGTAATTAAAATACCTTTGACAAACTAGCTGTAGCTGTCTGCTTGCTATTGGTATGGTAATGAGAGGTTGAAGAGGTAAAGTGCGTTCCCACCACAGGGAGGGGGGCGGTGAAGAGAGAGCGAGTCTGTGTGTGTTTGTCATGAAGAACACTACATGTTTTAGCATGTATAAGTAGGCTCTGAGTCTGACTCCATGTGACCCCGAGGTGCCATCACCCACTCACACAATATTAAGGGCCACAAGCTCAACCTGTCATTAAAAGCAAGGTGTTAATTAAGAAATGTAATTGAACTGTGGTAATACAATTAAAATGAAACAGTCGTCACGTAATGATAGTCATGAAGTTGTTTTTGAGTAAAGCTTGAGTCTACATTAGTAAGACTCTTTATTACATGAGTGTACATGCTGTTTTTCCTTTTCCCTATAAAACAGGTTCTTCAGAGAAAAATGCAGATTACACTGGAAATGTATAAAGCACAATGACACAAATCTATATTTAATCTATATTCAACCGATCAGTGTCAGGAAATACTTGTTTTAGCTGTATTTTGGATATAAGATGCTTCTTATTGAAGTTTATTTGAATTTTTGTGTTGGTGTTAGTGATAGTGACACAAGAGTGTCCAAGAACTTTTTTTAATGTCCAGATTATGTCCATACATAAAAAGAACTGTCCATTCTTACTTATACAGGCTTAGTTTCACTGTGCACCATTAAAAAGGTGTATACATTACATTTATTATCAAATACTATTAATATTTGCATGTAGCCTGTACTTCACGGAATAGCCTTTTTCTTGAGCATCCTCTTGAACAAAAGTATTTTGAGAAACTCAATCTCTCAAGTGCATGTAAACAACTTTTTCATAAAAGTCACAGCTGTAACTTCACTAGGTTGGAACAACAGTATAAGCATATTGCTGCCAGCTCTGCTTAAGACTGATATGAAAGTTGTTACATTAACTGAAAAGGCCACAGCACTCACAGTGTTAAGGGAATTAAATGGGGAGAAAAAAACAACAATTACAGAGATTACATGTTTGGTGGGAAGGTACATTTTTTACATACCACAGAGCTACACACACACACACACACACACCTGATTGTGCAGAGAAACATATGACATCATAAGAAATTAAGGGTTCTAATATGAACTCTGTCTGTGCATTTTTATTTGTGAATGTCACATCTCAAACCACATGGCATTTCAAGTCTAACAGCAGGTCATCAGGTTTGAGCAAGTTAAAGGCCACATTAGTAAGAGTACCGTAATTAGTAATTAATAACAATGGAGACTGCAATGCTATGCCACAGGTGTATTTTTAGACTTCCACCATAATTATGAGATCAGTAGAAATCTTGTGGAAAGTTTCCTTTGTAAGGATGGACTTTTCCGTTTTTTTTCCTTTATATCAAGGTGTGTATTTGCAAAGGTCTGGACTTGCCTCCTCTTCCTCAGCATCAACAGGTTCACACCAACGCATCAACAGGTTGTCAGTGTTGCAGTGAGGAGTGCAGGCCACAGGCTGGCACATGGCTATTTGATCATTCTCTGCACATCCATGCAGAAAGCCATCCTGGATAAGCACACACTTTAAAGATAACGTCCTTGTATCATTAAAATATTAATAGGCTTTCAATGGGCTCGAACCTACGTTTATTATTGTGCAAATTAGCCAATTTCCCCCTATCTGTGCTGTCGTTAGAGCTGGCATGTTTAGTTGTCTGAACATAATTAGAATTATTGTACTGTAAGGAAAGCAGAAGAGGATGGGGGGGGGGGGCTCATCATTTGTTCTCTGTAGAGTGGAACAAGCTCTTTGGTGGACGTTTCCTTTGAGAAAAAAAGAAACATCCTTTCTTTCTTCCCATCCTGCAGATTTATGGATCATCCCAGTTTCCCCCTGCTTTCTTTCTGTTCCACACTAAACTATTGGCGCGTTTTACCTCGGTGGGGGAGTTGCTCTGCTCCAGGCGAGGGTGGAGGAGTGAGTGAGAACGTGACACACAATAGCAAATACTCTAGCTTGGACATGCAGGAAGTACAATCAATGTGAGACAAATCAATTTCAATATCAGGGATCTTTTGGGGCCCTCAAGCCCTGATGCAGTGACCCCAAGGCAGCTGTGATGTATACTGCTCAGCTCAGTGTGTGTATGTGTGTGCGTTTGGGAAAAAAAGCTTCCACAAAAGCAGATGCATTGTGGGCCATATTGTTGCTAGGCTAATAAATTTCCTGAGTTCTGCATACAGTGCATCTCATAAGGTGCCCCCTTCTAATTAGTCATAATTTATTTTCCTTTTTTATTATGTCTACATGTTGTCGCGGGCATTATTTACGATGTCTACATGTCCCATTATTGTAAACACAATTTGACAAGAATGTCTAATTCCTTTATCGGGATTTTCTTTAATATTTGCAAATGTTTTGCTGGATTCAAAGATGAACTGATGAGAATTTGGTGGTCAAAGGTTAAGGCCACTGTGACCTCACAAATTCAGTTGTTTGCCATGTTTAAGTTCATACATCTTAGGAACCCCCATGGGGCGTCTTTTCAGATGTAGTCCAGACAACCATTTTGAGGCCAGGATGACCTGATTAGAATTTGATGGTCAGAGATCAAGGTCACGGACTTGTAAATGCATAATTTTAAGGACCGCCTCCAGAGAATCATTTCAAATTTAGCACAAATGAATCACATATGAACCATTCAGATGTGGATGGCCAAAGGTCAAAGGGCCAGGCCTTGGTGGCTTCTCAAAACAAATTCTTTGCTTCTTGAATACGTTATATCATTTTTGCCTTTCGGAAATTTCTTCAACTGTCGAATATATACCTGCAGGACAGTAATGGCAGTTCAGCGTTATAAACGGCGAAGACTGTTGGTTTGAATTTATAATATTTCAAAAAATGTTTCAAACTGGAATATTTCAATAACTCTCTCTTAGCCTTTTTCAGGGTTGTTTAATGCCCCAGCCAAATCAACAGTGCCCTCATAAATACCCTGAATCTCAGGTAACATCTCAAGGCTTCTTTTTTGCCTGACCACTAGTTCAAGCTTTCTGCCTGTCAGCTTTCTGGCATATTATTGTATGCCAGAAAGCTGACAGGCAGATTGGGATGGGCCTTGTACAAGCTAAACTGTCATACTTAGGAGGGACATGACCTTCTAGTCATATTTCTCATAGTTATGTGCTTTGGGAAGCGACTGAGACAATGACATTATTTGTATAAGCTTTGACTTTGATTTTCCTTGCCAAGGTGCCTGAGTTCACATTCCGTGATTATTAATAGTCTTGGATATTCAAATATTTGAGTAGAACTGCTGATTGCTCTTACTGACAGGTGCCAGTCAGTGTGGTTGGAATTGGGAATCAGAATGGGATACTTTGTTGCACAGATGACTGAGGATGAGCAGGCCCAGGAGCAGACTGTGACCTACTAGTTGTTGTTGGTTGTTATGTATCATACCTGGTGAGGGGGTGTCCGGGGAAACTCTCAAAGAACTGCGTACAAGGTTAAGCAGATCGATGGCGAAGCTACCATGATGCCACAGGGATCCAGACCTGGATACAGGATCCACAACTATCACCAATGCCCATGTCCAGTGACTGGTGTTCCTGGTGTCACCGCTGATATATGTCTATCTACACAAAAAATGATCAGAGGACATTCAGGGTATGCCAGTGGCAATGGTTTGTCAAGACCAATGCCTTTAAGAGTTGACATCACAAGTGCACATGTCCCATGTCTGTTGTAAGACGATGTTAGTTTCAGTTGGCTGTATCCAAGATGACAGTATCAGATTCTGCTGTCAAAGCTCTCTATCCACAGAGACGTCAGTCATCTCTCTCCCTGGTGACAGATGACCTGTGCAATATACCCACATTCTTCTTTGTATCTGCACAGCACTTCTCTCTCCTTTTTTGTGCTGTCATCCTCTCTGTTTGCTTGTCTCTTACCATCATCCCGAACCCTTCCACTCTTACATCATATTTTCTTTATTACCCCTCATTAATTCCACCTCGCTCTTGCTTTTGCAGCTCACCTGCTTGCTCTGTATTTCCCTCACCACCACAAAATTATTTATTTTTTCCTCATTCTCCTTATCTGCCCGTCTGTTCCGTTTTGCAGTCACTCCATGTTGCCTCGATCCCACTCTGCCATCCCTACATCTTTAAATTTCCATCAGTTGTCACTGCGGTTCTACTCGCTTCGGAGGCACTCAGGCAGGATCCAACCCGTTGAAGGCCATCTGTTAGCCGATCTGACACGGCTCAGTATGGCTGTAACACTGGGTAACACTGGCACTGGCACAGTCCAGTGTCTGGCTAGGACAGTGCAACCAGATAGCCAAAAGACTGGCAGCTTTCACACTGTGCGTAAACAGTGTGATTGTTCTTTTGCAGGCACCTGGCAAAGATGATCAAGATGTCTTGTGGTACAAGAATAAAGTGAATTGATGTGGGACAAGAGCGTAGTCCCCATACACATTATCCTTTACTCCATTCTTCTTCACCCTTTCTCCATCTCTTCCACCTCCAGGTGAAAACCACCTCAACATTATTAGAGTATTACATGCCGACAAAGTGTCCATTTTGCCCTCCTTTGCAATCAGGTTAGCCGCGCAAAAAGGTGTGAAATTGCTTACGGCTTTGTGAACCATATCTGTGGTCTTGTGTTAATCCTGGTTTCTGGAGCCAAACCCGGCAAGAACTGCTTTCTTTCCAAACACACGGAGCATGCAAAATAGGCAGAGGGCTGCAAGTGAAAAGCATACAAAGCCAAAACCAAAAAAAGTATGAATTGAGGATAGTGTTCCTACAGTGATTCAAACTCAAATTCTCTTACCCTAGCATGTGTTTAGTGTGTGAGTTTAGACTTAATGATTAAACAGTGTGGGATTTCTCACATCAAGGTCAGTTTACTGGTCATGGACTCGGTAATGGAACATTTGTGTAATGTTCTCAGAGAAAATAGCCTAGATGATGTCATCTTCAAAACAGAAAGCCTGTGTTGCAAACTGTTAAAATATATTAGCCCGGTGGGGAAAATATGAAGGCTGGCATCATGTAATATATAGGACCTTAACCTATAGGACCATTTCTATTGCTTGATCCCCAACTTGGAAATAAAGGTCATAATCTCTATCAAAATTCATGCATGTATACTGACTTTCCAAGCAAAAGAATACAAGCCTCAGATTGCATCAGTGTTAATCAGGAGGTGCAGATCATGATGAGACTATAACAAATGTCAACAGAAGCCATGTAGTAGCACTCTCTTACTAATGAGTCACTAATGCAGATAATAGAAGTAATCACTATTCATTCTATGCTCTCCTCACCATTTAGTTTGACGAGAGTCTATTATTCACATTAGAGTGTATATAATGTGATTAGGATTGTGATTAAGCATCTATTATAGTCCTCTTAGGTAGCTTGTTAACAAAGTGGGGTTAGTTTCAGAGACGAGAAATGAGATGGTACTCGTGTGGGACTCCCAGCCTAACTTGTTGCAACCACACACACACACACACACACACACAAACAACAAATTAATCATAAACACGGCCAAAACACACCACAAGTCACTGGTGACTTGTTTAAAAACACTTGTGGCCGAGCAGCTTAAAATCTTTTTATTGATTTGCTGTTAAACCTAAGTTGATGATCACGTCACAAAAGATGATAATCAGTATGATTTGAAATTACATCACAAACCAAACCTAGAGGATATTATATATATCTTCTATGTTATCTTAGCAGATCTCAATGTGTGTAAACGGTGAACTATTAGCTACTTAATCAACTGTGATCAAATAGTTTCTTCTGGAGCTATGATCAAGAGAAGACAGATTCTCACCTCCTTATTAAAAGTGTTGACATTTAACATGCAGCTTCAATCATAAGATAATTATCTTCAGAGTCTTAAAGCGCTTAAGGTAATACTGCATAGTTTGTCTGTTACTAAACCTGGCCTCCCTTACCACACTTACCACACAGAATCCAATTTATTAGAGACAGAGTGACTTACTCTGTGTTCCTTAGTCATCTTAAATAATGAAACAGCTCATAATGTGCAGTGCTGTTGCAGGTTATCCTTGGAAAGAGTTGGGATTAACTGTCACAGGTGTTCTCACAAGGAAAACAGAGCTAACGTGTGTTTTGATCTCTACAAGCAGAAACCATGGAAAAATCCCATAAGGACATTGTGCCAACTTCAATCAGAGCTACCATGTTGCCTCATTCATCTGATTTATCCACCAGTCAATACATATAAAAGTAAATGTGAGTGAATAAAGGGATATTTCCTTTTATTTAGGATCAACCAGGCTTTTATTGAATTTGTTTACACCCCAGGTTGAATTATGTAGTCAGCAAGCTACAAGAAAATAGCATGGCCTTGGAGATGGACAGTGGTATTGTTTTTGAGAGGGGAAGTAAAACCATTGTAACTTGGGGCTTGCATGATTGGCAACAGATACTTCAACATAATAAAAATATCCACTCATTTTCTACCCAACGACTGCTGAACGTCAAGTCATAGTTAAAATTAACAGTTTTTCTCAAACATCTTTTCAAACCTTCATCTTGTTCCAGAAACATTCAGCTCTTTGGAATATGGTCATCATGGTGAGCTTTCCAGACAACCAATAGGGCTAAAACCACAAATCATTATCATCTTTACATTAGCGCTTGGACACAGTGGACACAACATAGGAAGTGCTTCATGTTGTAATCAAATTTTAGTGATGTTGTGATGTGGGTTTTGTAACCCTCAGACAGAGCCAGGTTTTACCCCAGTGTCTAGATACTCTATATCTCCTTAGCACCAGGATGGTGTTGGTGCAGAGCCAGTTCTGAACTGGCTCGTTTGGAGAAAGTACTTTTGCATATTTCAGAAGAGGTGATTATTGCTGAGTTCACACTTCAAACCAAGGAAGTGGTGGCAGTAACACAAAAACTGTGTTGTATTTGTTTGCTTGCCAACTGCCAGTAACCCTTACAGGGGACCTGTTCAGTTCCAGCTTTATATTTTTAGTCCAAGAGTCCACTACAGTAGCCTTTCATGATGCACAGTTTGAAAAAAAAATCATGCAATCATGCACTGAACCCTCCGTCTGAAATGAGCCTTTGCATTTTCAAGGCCCTCCTCTTAAAAGGCCACTTTCTGCTGATCTGCCATAATCTTAAAGTGCGTCGGGGGCGGGGTCAAGGGCTGGTGAGTCCTTGTCCTTTTGACAAGGACAAGTGAGTTTTTGTATAAGTCTGAATGGGGAGCCGGTTGGGTCGTTGTACTTCTTGGGTGTGATTTTCTGGAGCTACATGGAGCAGGTGTCCATATATATAGACCCCTGCATGGTGTGTACATCTGTTTTGCATCATCTGGAGAAACTGTCTGAAACTAAATGTTCAGAGACTATTATTAGTCACAGGAATTACGAAGACATGCCTTTGCCTCATTATTTGACACTGTAGCATGAATCTAAAATTCGGTAATGTCAAATTAGTGATTCAAGAGAAAAATGCAATAATAGAGCCTTTTTAAATGACGAGAAATAAATGAAAAGGAACATTGTGTTGAAGTTGCCAATAATTTATACTGGAAAGAAATGTATAAGTTATTACCTCTTGCATAAGGGTTCAGCTTGTGATGCTAAAAGGGTGTTTCTGCTCTTTTGCTTCTGCTGATGGATATAAATGTGTTGGACAAAAATAATAGATGTACCTATATAATGCAATATGCTCCAATGGACTGCAGCCTCTAAAGTGACCATAAAACTCAATCAGGACATTTCTAACACTTTAAAGTATAGTTTATTATAGGATTGTCGTATAGGACTACAGTATTTTAAGGTATGTGTACCTAAAAAACTTCCAACTGGCAGTATATTGCCTCTCATTGAATGAAAGTAGAATCATCAACCTCAAAAGATGTTAGATGATTAAATCCAGATTTTATACTTTGAGCATTGCCTGAGTACCATACCATTCAATAAAGTCAGTTACAAACCAAGGATACCGGGCGGGTTTGAAATCCTTTATTTAACAAAAAAAGAACAATTTACCTAATAGTTCTACTGATGTGTTTGAGACTATTAAGGCCAGGTATTAATTAAACCTGTGCTCTCTCGTGAACTGTCTCTGTTTGTGTTTGTAAATCCCTGTGAAGCATGAATGAGGTGGAGGACAGATGACAAATGGTCCAACTGTTGGTGGAGTTCAGGCCGAAGATGTAGCAGATCACAGACATCTTCTGCTCCTTCCCTTTAATCAAACATAGGCTCACCTCATATTGTGTATAGCAGATAATGATTAATACATCCATCCATCCATTATTTACCACTTATCCGTTGAGGATCGCTGGGTAAATTGGGGCCAGTCCCAGTCAACAGCCTACCACACAGCAGCATACGGGGACAAGCCACCAGTAACACATACTTTTACAAATTTCTACACTTTTTCAACTCGACCCTAATCTGCATGTCTTTGGACTGTGTGAGGAAGCTGGAGTATCCAGAGAAAACCCACACAGACATGGGAAAACTATAAAAACTCCCTGCAGGGATTCAAACCAGACAGCCTCTTTCTTCTTACATTGAATGAATACAGTATTAATCACATATGTAATACCAGAATATTGAAATACGGTCAAAATGGATTTCTCCATTGGGTGTTGGGGCTTAGCCTTAGACATAGGTTAAGGAGTTCAAACATCCGGAGGGAGCAGACATATGACTCAAATGTCTCCCGGGTGCATTCAGAGAGACGTGTTCTGGATCATGCCCATCCAGTAAGGGACTTCCTGGTAGACCCGTAACGCACTGATTATATATCCCACCTGGCCTGGGAAAACCTCGGCATCCCCTAGCAGGAGCTGCAAAGCATGACTGGGGAGCTGAAGTTCTGGGATACTCATCTTTAAACTCAGTTTGCCTGTATGAGATTCTCAGGCTGGGAGTTCCACAGCTGAGGGGCACAAAGGACCAGCAACTTTTAAAGACAAATCTGGATTTTGAAACCCTTAGTAATCAGGCTCATAGTAACATGTTAATAGATTGCAGATATAGGCAGCAACCTGGCTGTTCAAGGCTTTAAAAAGAAGAAGTTACATCTATTAGAGCCTGTTGTCCATTTGGCACCGTGTTAAGGTCATGGGAAACAAGGTAAACAGTGTCTCAGCTGACTAACATTTGCTGTGGCTATGTCTGTATTCCGCCATCCTCACATGCTCGACTTGAGATATCCAGCTCTCGAGTGGCAACTTTAAGCCTTTGATTCGAAGATGGGTTTTTTTCCCCTCTGGGTGGTGGGCCGCTCCACAAAGTCATAACGCAGCACAATGGGCTCCTTGTTGTCAGATGATTAGGTTTGTGTGTGTGTGTGTGTGTGTGTGTGCATGTTGTGTAGTTTGTCTGACAGCGGTTTCAAATAACAATACATGTCAGAGCGGGTGAATAAGTAGTCTGACTGGCAGAGCCTTTTGTCTTCCAGACCTTTTCAGCATTGTGAGAGAATGTCAGTGTGTTGATTGGGGATTTGCCGGAAGGACCACAGATTGATGGAAAACTGAGCTTTATTCAGTTAAAAAAAAAAGCTTTCACTTTTTTTTGCAGGCTAAAATGACTTTACTTCATCGTGTGTAGTGACTGTGCATCTGTGTGTGTGTGTGCGAATGTGGATGTTCTCGCACCCTGAGTGATGGGTTATTGTTATTGACAGTGTGTGGCCATCAAAGCCAAACAGACTGATGAGTATCTTTCGCTTTCTCTACACACATTTACTTGCCTCCACCGACATCTTGCCAAACTCTGTTAACACATCCTCAGCGCGACTCTCTTTTGGCACTTGAGTTGTTTTTTTTCCTCATCCAGGAAGAACGAAACGTAAAAAGAACAAATATCCGGTAACAAGAACATACTCAACAGCTAATAACTCTTGAAATACTAATTTGCGTGTTATTGTTTTCCGCACCCTCCTCTGGCATTGTTCCAGCTCGAGCAGCAGAGGGCAGGGGGAGTGCGACGTGGAAGCAAACCTCTCTTTATGAGACAAAGGGGAAGTGGAGAGAGGGAGAAAAGGTGAATGTGACTCATTAAATTAGACGTAGCTTTGCTTGAGGGCGGCTACGGGGGAAGAAGTGCAGGAAGACGGGAAGTGAGGGGAGCGGAGGGGTTGGGGTGAGGAGGGGAGGCAGGAGATTTAAAAGCGTTTCGGGTCAGGGAAATCAAAGCCCCGGGGCTTAGCCGAAACCAAACATGTCCCATCCAATGAGGTGCGAGCGCAGAGACAAGCTCTGACCTCTGACCCTCAACCTCTCGGTGTTTCGGTAGAGGTCGTGGGGTCAGATCTACCTCTCTTTGGCATGTCTAGCCCTGAGGGGAGTGTTTTAAAGCAGACAGGGATGTATTGGCGGAGGAGGGGGATAATGGCTGCTAACACACTTGTTATTGTGTGTAGTTTGAAGGTGGAGCCCTTTAGGCTGTGTCTAAGCTCTGAGGGAGGTTTAGTTTGCATGTGACGAGGTGGTAGGTTGGTTTGTGCCTGGATTGGATAATGAGCAGTAATAAGTGGAGCTTTCTGGTAAATGTGATTTACGCTCATTTCTGTAAAGGGCGAACGCATTACATTGTTCCCACTTGTATATATTGGTTATTACTGTTGCTACATCGAATTTACTGACACCGGGGATTTATGATGTGGGCCACTTAACCAGCATCACCTTCAATTTATCGACTTTCAAAATGTTTCTCGCCGGACATAAACCTGGTGTCCAGCCAGGAAAATGTAAAGCGCGACAGGACACGACTGGAAGGAGAAGCAAAGCAAAGTACTGAAACAGCAAGCAGATTCCGTTCGTTATGTTCAAATTTGTATCATTATTTATTTACTTCTCTGTCATTTACTGTTCTGTCACACATTCTTTTAGCTCTCATTCCACTGTATCATCACATCACATGAATCAGGAATCAATTTATCCCCATATTTCCAAAACAACTAAATCCTCTTCTTCTTTGTGTTTACAGCTGAGAGCAATTAGGTGTGCTGGATTTGACTCGGTGGCAGCACTGTGTCTGCGCCCGCCTCAGGGCTTTCTTGATGTGAATGGGATTATTGTTGCAATGACATGAAGCCACTCATATACTGTGCGTGCACACACATACACACACGCTCACACTCTTTGTGCAGTTTTATAAATGTGTTTATTGCCAAGGTATGGTGTTACATTGGTAGTGCATGATCAATTAGTGATCAATAAGTTCTTAGGTGAGCTCAGTAAGCAGTCCACAGGAGACAGCACATGGATACTGTATGTGACCACACACAGGCTCCTGGCTCTGTGTGTGTGTGTGTGTGTGTGTGTGTGTGTGTTGTAAATGCAGCTTGCAGGCACAAAGTCGGGTTTAATTGTCTTAATAAGTATTCGATGAGGTCACTGTGTGAAATCTGACCTGAACCAGGTCGAGGAATTAAAAGAGAAAGATGAATGAGAGAAGTGAATAAGGATAATGGAAGAACAGAAAATGAACTGAAATGGGTCAATTCTGAAAGTAGTCAGAAAAAGATGTAAGAATGTGACGACAAGTCCTCTACCTGCATTAGACTCTCAGTCGTATTGATTATGGGATTTGTAGTTCAGTCAAAGTTGAGACATAGAGGTTAAAACTGGGCTAAACTTGACAATAGCTAAATGACGCTATTGTCATTGTGCTGCACATCAGTATCTTTATATTCTCCAAGCAGCATTTTTATCCTTTGGGACTTTGCTGTATATTTTATATAATTAGACATGAGCATTTAGAAGGACACAGCCAAAGCCCCAGCATTGGAGCTGGGGGGGAGGCAAAGACACAAATCTAAACTCTAATATGGAACATGCACAGTATAGGAATCTTTAAATCTAAGACAGGCAGCTTGTTCTGTTAAAAAAAACTTTAACTTGGGACAAGGAGATGGCCTTTACCTGCTAACGTGCACTCATAAAAATCACCACTCAGCTGTGCTCTACTTTGAAATATTGTAATCTCCAGATGTCTAAGCTGGGCTGTAAAGTCAGTGTGGTAATCATTTATTTTAAATTCCAGTTTCTTTCAAAATAATCTCCTCAAATGTTTCCTTTAAAAAAAACATATCATTTGACAGAAAGTTTGTACATTGAAAATAAAGAATAATGATTCCATAAACGTCAATTTACTTAGAAATGTTACTTTAGCACACGTTGAGCCAGCGACTCAGATGGCAGCACATTAGATGAAAATGTTTCTATGAAACAAACATTTCAGCAATTCAACAAAGAATTGCTTCCAATAATATTTGAAGAATAACAAATATACTTTTTAATAGAATATAATAAATAGATAGTATTTGGACAATAACAATATGATAATAGATAATACATATATTTTATAAACCCACTGTCAAACACTGTCAATTTTCAACCAATGTTGCTGTCTTTGGATGAGATAAAAAGTAAATTAGTAATAACATGTATTTCAAGTATCTCTAAATGTTACTATTTATTCACACATGCAAAAATATTCCCAAATAAGTTTGCCCATCATATGTTGTGTCTTAAAATTTGACATTTCCTCTATGTTCAAAGATGTGAAACTGAGAGCAGATACCAACTTAGCATGTGCTGCAATCATCAGTAACCATCAGTATAATGAGTAGTCAAGGGTGGAACGCCAGAGCGAAAAGAAAAAAGAAGTAACGAGGAAAAAAAGATCTTAGCTGACTCAAATTGTAATTCTCAGGTCCTCCTCCTTTCCCTCTCCTTTCTCTCTCTCTCATGTGTCAGTCTCTTTTAAAGCTCTCTCTCTCTCTCTCTCTCTCTCTCTCTCTGCATGTCCGCCTCATCCCTCATCTCTTTTATCTGCCTGCTTCACCCGCTCATCTTCACATCTTCCTCATTTACAATTGCTCCACTCCTCTGGGGAGCGTTAACCTCGGTCGTCCGTTCGCTGGGCCCCGGGGCCATGATTAGAGAGAGAGAGAGAGAGTGAGAGAGAGAGAGACAGAGCGTGATAGATAGACAGAGGAAGTGAGTCTTGCTGAAAAGGTGGGAGGGGAGGGGCCTGGCATGTCTGCAATGCGCACAAGCCAGACGCAGCCAGTGACCCACCAATCAACCCTAAAACACACACACACACACACACACACACACACACACACCCACACACACACACGTTCCAGACTTCTGCATAGGCCTCCCTACAAAAAGCTTGGTTCTACAGTACAAAAAGTAGTTTGTAGTAGTTTGTAGATGCCCAAATCAAACCCAAGACACTTTTTTTTTTGCATTCACACTGCAGTTACATATCTCTGAACAGCTGTGACTTTCTAAAACAAGGTTGTAGTAGTCACTTCCATTGCTTTGCTCACTAGTTGCCTGCTTCTGACAAGAAATCTCATGTTTCAGAATGTGGACGATCAGGAACTCGGGTGTATGCAACGTAGACTGGTCTCAGTGCAGTGTGGGCATGATGGTGTCAGAGGTGCTTAATGCTGTGTCTGGAGGTGGCAGGGGCTGGGTG
This sequence comes from Trinectes maculatus, assembly GCA_016785345.1. NCBI lineage: Eukaryota > Metazoa > Chordata > Actinopteri > Pleuronectiformes > Achiridae > Trinectes > Trinectes maculatus. The sequence goes on from JAFBJQ010002232.1 coordinate 439,692, forward strand.
ATGGACAGCAGGGCTGTCTGACATTCCAAAAAACTAAGTAATTACAAATGTATAAACTTGGGAAACAAATCCAGCATTAATCATCCACGGCTATTAGTGCCTCTGAAGTGAAATAGTGTTGTTGTTTTTTTAAAAAAGGCTGTGCAAATATGAAAACTGTTTAACCTGACAGAAACATTTTCTAGTGTACTGTGAAATGTCTGAGGATAACAACATGTCACTGCATTTAATGTACCAAAGATGGGATTTGTTGTACAAATGGTGCATATGTGTTTTTACACTACATCAGTGAAAACAAAATAATACTGGTAATAAAAAAAACTAAAACACACATGCACCGACAGTGTAACCACACACACACACACTGCCAACATGCGAGGGCTTGCACATCATACATGGCCTCTTCACACCTCCGTCTTTACTGTCTCCATCCACCATATCATAGCTCTCATCATACTCCATCCCCCAGTTTCCCAAGAGAAAATAAAAACGATGGAGAGAGACAGCGAAAGATCATCCTTCTTATTTACTGAACGGATTTGTTCATCTTTCCCTCCTACTAGCATCCCTTTCTCTAATGCTCTTTAGCTCTGCTTTCTTCACCTCTCCCGCCTGCCTGCAGACCTGCCGCCCTTTCCCCCGATCATCCTTTTTCTTTTTCAAATGTCAGTCCTTATTTCAGACCTCCTCAAATCTCCTTTCCTGCCATCAGGCCACTCTGATCATTCTCTCCTGCCCCCCTTTCCCCGGCCTCCCACTTCTCCCTCCCTCACTGTTTCCTGACCTCCATCCTCCCTGTGCTCATCCCTCCAGAGTTGAGGCCATCTGTTCCTGCAGGAGAACCAAGTGCACCCAATGCCAGCCAGGATGTGTGTGTTGATGCATGTGTGTGTCAATTTATTAGTATGTGCGTTAACATGCGACTGCATATTCCTCTGAGAGGAGCTCTGAAAGAAAAAACACACACGCACACACACACATATATATAAAGCTACATATTCATGATAGTAAGGGTTGAATCCCATTTCTACCTTTTATGAAATTATCTCCATCCGTGATGGATTGCTGCATAAACAAAATTAACTAGACGTCTAAAGCATGATGGATGCGTATGGATTACATCCACATGATTACAGCTAATAAAGCCTGATACCTGTGTGCGCTCAGTATTTCTGTGCCTATGTGAGTAATTTTGTGTTTGCATGCGTGTTCACCTGGCTGCATGTGTATGTGGTGACAGTTAGAGTTCAGGCCCTCAGCGCGCTCGCTGCTTGATTAGGAAGTAAACAATGTTTATTCAGGAGCAGCTGTCTATGGGAGACGGCTGTGTGTGTGTGGGTGCACACACACACACACATATACCTTCAGAAAGATGAAGGTGAAGCCTTGGAAAAGAGAGAGAGACTGATTAGTGTCAGTGTGAAGCCAGGGAGCAGAGCCCCCAGTGGAGTATACACATGCACATACACACACACGCAACGAAAAAAAAAATAGATGCAGTACGTTCATATGTAGCTATGTCTCTATTTCTGCAGAGACAGCACTCACACTTCAGATGACCACTGTGATCAAGTTTCAATTCTGCAGTATTGAGACTCATGGGTGTCATACAAGTGGAACGTGCATGGCCGTGCTGACTCGGCAGTCCTTAAGCGTGACAGAATGTCGAACTGTCCCCAAACCTGACTGCTGCTTTCACTCTCCACACAATAACGTGTGAAACCGCTACAATCCTTTCATTTCCCACCGTCATTACATTACACTCTGAAGACGCGTAATAGTGATTTTCATTTAGCTGTGAAAAAGATAAACAATAAAAGTCACAGTTTGTCATGTCTAATAGACATCAGACAGGAGGTGCCAAAAAAAAAAACTCACAGAATGATGTTCTCAGCATCAGTGTGAGTTTAAGAAAAGAAAATATAAGCTCTGGGAATTCTGCCTTTCCAACCAAAACTCCCATGATTTTCCATCATGTCCACCCACTTTCCTCCCGCACAGCATTCCTGATTTCCCCTCCCGTCTCAGGAGCAGCAGCTGTGCTCATTCCTCCTCAGGGTGAATCCACCAGGAGAAGAAGGCCTCGTTTACAGGAATGACCCAGTTTATCAGAGACAGCCCTCACACTATTGATGGATCTAATTAAAATCTGTGTACAAATCTTATAAAGGCCAGTGGTAATCATATTTACCGTGTGAGCTCCCAGTCATCCTTCCACAATGTTAAACCAGGATAATCCTCCACATTCACCACAAAGAGCCTTTTTTTTTCAGCCAGTTTGATGCTGTCACTTTCTTTTTTGCGCCTGTGTATATTTTTCTTTGCTGTGACAGCATTGTTCTCCATTATTTCCCTTTTCAGTGTATTGTACGGAGTCGACATTGATTCAGGCGTTTCTAAGAGGACACAATTGTAAATTCAGCATTGTAAACATCAGCATGAAAACACAAGTCAAACAGTGTAATAAAAAGCACTGTGGAAAAAAAAGCTGTCATTTTATGGTGTTCATTAGAGTTTCTGGATAATCCAGCGTTGTGCACAAGTAAACAATTGATTTGACTCCGATGCTCTGTGTGTGTGTGTGTGTGTGTGTGTGCGTCTCCCTGTGAGCCCTGAATTGGAAAACAGTAGGGCAGCCACGACCAATTTCACTCTCTGGCCTAAATGTATTGTAAAGACAAGCATCTGTTTAAACGGCGCACAACTTCTTTCACGGCACCTCTGCTAATAGCAGATTTTATTGTGCCACAAAATTACAAACAGATAGTTAGAACCACTCTCATGCTACCAACCATTGTCGGAGTGTGTGTGTGTGTTTGTGAGAGTCATATTGGTCTGTGCTGAGCACAGGGGCACTTGCTTCATATGGAAATTAGCTAATTTCGTTGTATATCCAATGTGGATTGAGTTGTTTCTAATGGACTGGGAAACTAGCTCCCAAAGCTTCAAACAAAACTCAGCGACTCTGGAGCCTCTGTCTGAAAATGTCCATTTCCCTCTGCTGGTCGGCAAACAAATGAACTCCCATTTTGACAAAGCGAATGAGCCAAGCCACGTTTATTTCTGTAGGCCGTGGCAGCGAAACAAAAAAACAGGAAATCAAAATGCATTTAACTGTTCTGTTAAGCTGACACAAAGTAAATGTGTGCTTTTTACTTTTTGACGATAGAACCTTTGTGGTTTGAGGCAAATATCTGGTGCTTCAGCTTTGTTGACCGTCCAACCTCTTATGGCCACTTTCCTGTCCTGGTATTAACATCTGTCTCAGGTGAATCCCTGCCGGACTCATAGTAAATGAGGTCACCATCAGTTCAGCTCATTGATTCCTGAAGTGAATCAATGCACAACATGCAGCACTACAAAATAATGTTTTGATTTCTAGTTGAAGTAGTTTGTCAAGAGATAGAAAATGTGTTTGTCAATTTAGGCGCAATTCAGTGTAGAGGAAACACTGACAAGTGTAATAACACTCTTGGTTTATTGTGTTACTGTAGCAGGTCAGAGGTCATCAGCTGACGAGTGTTGCCCGGTGGACATATGCTTTCAGACTGTCTAGTATCTTGGGTGTGCTGACACCTGTATTTGGAGCAGGCCACTTGTGATTGGATCTCGCAAAACACAGATGCTAATCCCAGGCCTGAACAGGGTTATCTATTTATTCTATCTATTATTCTATTGATCCTTTTATTCTGTATCATGCAGTACACTGTAGCTGTTTGCAAAGGTGCAGTAACGCCCCAGCATTATGCTAACATGGCAATATAACAACATGTTTGGGTGTGTCTGTCTATTAAAAGAAAGGCTCCTCAATAAAAAAAAATAAAAACCCAACAGCTTCTTATTAGTTGCTACACAGGATACAACACGACTCCCTGGGAGTTTGACTTTCTGCTTCGTAGACAGAGGGGTTGCTGGCCCATAACTGATCTTCTCCTTGGCTGACACAAAATCAAAGCGTCTTTCTTGCACGACGCTAATGTCTCATGTAGACGCCTCGATTTATCGCAGCCAAATAGTTCCATGCCACGTCCAGGATTTGTGCGGCTCTTTACACTAAGGCGAGATTCACAGCTCTGATGCGTTAACACAAGGTGTGGCATTGACTCGCGCCTTTACACACGCGTCGCAGTTATTTATTCTGCAGTGCATTGACTGTCTGTCACACTTTGAACCTCTCAGCATCTTTAAGTGCTCGTAGCCGCTTTGTTTTTATCAGGCAGCGGCGCAACCGTCCCCTCACTGACATGTAGGTCAGCTCAGGGCCTCATATTTTAAATTGGGTTTGAACGCGATCATTCATAGCTATTCTTTGTACGACTGTAAGACAGCTTTTTTTTATTATGTTAACTCCACTAGACCAAATGAAGTCACTTTACATGAGGGTTGAGGGTTTATGTGCAAAAACTGAGCTTTTATGTTGTGGGAGAAAAGTGGTCTTTTTTATACTGTATTATAATTTCATAATTCAGTCATTTCATTATTGTCGTCGCTGTCTGATTATTATTATTGTAATTACTTTTTGGCTGCAAACTGTCTTGTGTCTTGTAGCTTCGTTGCACCTCTCGTTCTCTCTTGCATCGCCTGTTTCACCCCCCCACACATGTTCCTCTGCAAATATGAGCTCGGAGCACAAGTGAACAGTCTTAATTAAAAAGGTTGTTGGAACAGGGGCTAAAAGTCCTGATAACATGATGTCGCTCAGTGTGATAGCACGGCTCAGGCTGAAATTAAACACTGACACACACAGATGAAGCACAGCCCCAAACACGAGTTCCTGGTTCATACAACCACCTCACACTTCTAATAAATCACCCCCCCCATCCCCACCCCCACCCACCCCGCTCAGCGACACACCTACTGATCAAACGCTGGTAATTGGCAGGTCTATTTTCAGTGATGTGAAATGATTGACCACAGCTAAATGCATTCCGGGGACCAGAGCAGGCAACACCGAATCATATTTGAAAGTGCAGGCCGAGGCGAGTTGTTAATACAGTCGGTGTGCTCGCCACATTGGCCGTAATGATACCTGATTGCTGCAATTATAGGTCACCAAAATGAGTCCGGAATGGTTACGTTTGTGTGCAGCGCACAGTGCCGTTAAGACAAAGTAATTATAGTGGGATAGTTTCACATCAGTGAAGATGTTAGCTGTGGAAGGCCTGGTTCGGCATTTAAATCATTATTGGGTTCAGCGGGCTTCTTCTCAAAATGTAAATTCCCCTCCACCAAAGAAAACAAACTGTATTCCAGTCAATCTGCTAACTTTGGAGCCACATTTAAGTTCTTCATTGATATTTGCCCCACTGATCTTTCATCTATCGGTTACCTCCAAACTTAGGCAAACCTGTTAAAACTGTACACTACAGATCCATTACAATCATGGTCTGCTGCAACTCGTTATGTAGATGATGAGGATGAAGGCGCTGCATCTCATTAACTCTGTGTCTCTGTTCTTTTATCTCGATGCAGCATGTGTCTCTGACCGTGGACAGCAGAGCAGTGTTTTCAGCTTGTCTAGGTCCCTCTCCTCCCCCACAACCCCCCTCCCCCAACCCCCACCACCCCCGTTTCTCTCCTCTGGGCCCAACCGGTCGAGACAGATGGCCTCCCACCCTGAATCCGGTTCTGTCAGAGGTTTCTTCCTGTTAAAAGGGAGATTTTTTCCTCTTCGCTGTCGCCAACTGTTGGGTCTCGCTCTGTAACACTGTAAGGTCCTGAACTCACTTTGGCACAGTGTCCTGTAATGATTCCATGCAATAGAAATGAAATTTAAATGAACTGAGTTAAGCCAGGAGAGGAGAATAAGTGAAGTAATGGGTGCTTTGTGCCCCGTGTTAATGGGCCACTTCGTTAAATTCATTATGAAATGTTGGAATTTGAGGGAGAAAAAAAAAACACAGATGTCCTTCGGTTTATCTGTTATGCGTCTCTCGGGGGGGAGGGGGTGGACTGGCGTGATGACTGGTTCCCTACACAGCGTTTGGGTCCACAGTCTAAACCATAGTTCTGGTTGCAGTAGCCTTGTTTAGACAGACTGAGCAGTGTAAACACTGGGAGTGGAAGCCACCTCCCTATCGCCCCCTGTCCCTGAGATCAGCCTTGCTAAAACCCTGCTTTCTTCTCCAGGGTTGGCTCATACCTTGCCAGGAGCCAACTAATATATATGTAGATATGCAATATAATATATTGTTTACCTCTTCCACATACCCTTCCTCGTATACGCTCTTCCTGCCACCACATCTGGCACGCCAGTTTATTTTATTCCAGCCACATCAAACATGGAGTGGGGAAGTCATTAATGTGGGGTGAGGTCACCCCCTCCTCACTCCTCTGTTTCTCCCGCACACGCTCAGTCGAGAACTGATCACTAAGAGAGTCACTAAGCACGAGTTCTTCTCTTATGGTTTGTCTTTACTTCTCTCAATTTCTATGTTACTCACTTGTCTTCTCTCTCTCTCTCTTTCTCACACACCCACACACACACACAAACATAGACATGCAGTTAAGATACAACACAAAATTGCCGATCCTCGTCTCTTCCTTCCCAGGGAGGAAGCCCCTCGGGTATTGAAGTATGTTCGTGCTGGCACGAGGGCCGGAACAACAGATGGGAACATTTCTCCCAGGTGAAGGAAGTATCAGAGGTCCTCTATCAGCCGGATTGCAGAAACAGACACACAAACAGACACACAAACAGAGGTGGCGTTTCTGAAAACACAACACTAATCGCAAAATTGTCACCAAATCTAGCTTGCATGAAGATGTACTGATTTGTTCTGAAGGAAGCTGCTCTCTCACTGCGAGGACATGCTGTGATAGCTTGTTAAGTGTTATTTTCAGCTGTAGCTGTGAATGGAAAAGTCATTTAGACCTTTTATTTATTTATAGAGGAAAAGGGCAAATGTAGGTGATATCAAAAAACATGGCGCCAGATACCAGCATCAATCTTTCTACTCCTAAAGTTCAGCTAAGTATGTCCAGAAAGAATGGAACTTCGAACTGTATTGAAAACAAGGGGATTTCATAGGATGACAGCATCTGTCCAACATCAGGCTCCTCAGCCAGTATTGTCTGAAGGGAGAAAAATACACAACAAGAGCCACCAGCTTTTCACTGCTCACAAGTTCTTCTTTAAATTCGTAGGATTCAGGATTCTCACATCTAAATCCAGTAATAAAAGCGGTTCATGTTTAAAGGTGCACATTTGGCTTTAAAGTCTATGTTGTGTACTTTCTAGAGCTGAATGTCACATCAGCCCACATGGAGTGTCTTTATTTATTTATTTCTTCAATGACTGTGACCTTATAGTCAGTGCTGGTTGTGGTGAAGCTACTGATGTATGGATTTTGTTTGGTGGTAATGGCCAGATGGTCTCCATGGTCACCTCAGAGGAGAACATGGTGGTGAGAGCTCTGTTTGAACAACTTACGCCGACCTTGGATTATTAGCATTGAGGCAGGTCTCTGCCGACTGCCCACCATGGCACATCAGAGGAACTCATCCTTGTACACGCGTTGCTACCTTCCACTGCAAAAAGCAAGAAAAGACGACAGGCTGCATTGCACACTGGTTGGATGACTGTGTGTACATGGCTAAAGTGTTATTTTAGTGGGTTTGCTTCTTTTATTCTGGAAAAGTTTTTCTTTAACCAAAGAAAAACCTCTGCAAATAAACCAATTAGTGTTTGTTTCCGCCAAAATGTCAAATTGTTGCTTTATGCAGAATTGTTTTCAATTGTATTAATAATCCAATACATTTTAGCCACATGCCAGAAAATGCTGATTTTAGTTTAGTTTAGTTTTTCTCCTGCATGCGCTCATGCGGAGATTAGAACTGGTTGGAAAGACGATTTGAATCGACAATTGGCATTTTGACAATTCGGTTTATCGAGGAAATTGATATTGTAAACAGCACGTCAAAAAAAACATATTTCTTTGAAGTAAATCTAATGATCCAGTTATTTTTGGACATAAAACAAACTGTTACTCTTCGTGGTTTAATGATGAACCAGTGTCAGTGAGACTTCTATCTTCCTCCTGTCCTTTTCATAGTACCTTCATGTGAAAGTAAAAAAACATGTTTTGGTCTTTGGTATTAGATGAAGAGCTTAAGATGTTTGTCAGCGACAGTCTTACTCAAGTTTATTTTATTCTTTTTTTAGCATAAAAATGAATATTAACTATGTGGGGGCACATGGCGAATCAAACTGTGGCATCACAGATATTAAATTAATAATTGAAATGTTGAGAGTTGATTCCTTATCCAGACAACTAGCCAAATAAACAAATTTTAAAAAGAAAATAATTATAAATATGTGAAAGTAAAAAACAAAGAGAGGAAAACATAAAAGATTTTGCTAGATTTCTCGTGACAGGCGAGTCAAACTGCTTAAAAAACCCAACGCAGCAGCCCAGTGTCAAACTAATATCAAATGTTGACATCGTTAAAATGCAAAACACAACTTCATTTCATCGCCGCGCCTCATCTTTTGTTTCCTGCAGAATGTTGTTGTGATTTATCTTTAACCCTGCCTCACCTCGCCCAAGTGTTTGTCTTTTCAGCCGCGAGTCGACTGACTCCCAGGTCACCACGAAGTGGATCTCCCTGAGAAAAGATATTTAACTTTTGCATATTTAGGCATTTTATTCAAACAGGGAGTCGGCTTTGTTGGGAAAATATAGGGCAACTACAAACAAAACAAATCTCCAGGTGTCCTTTTCGTTAATCGTGGGATGAACCAAACTGCGCGGGGGAAGATACAAACTGTTACGACGCAGTTTGGAAGGACATTCCATTTAATTAGTGAATCCTCCGGTCAGCTCGCGTTACAAAGCTCCTGCAAGCTCCTTATGAGTGTGTCGCAATAACAGAAGCATATGAAAAGAATAAAGCAGTTGTTTGGTGGCCAATGTGGCCTTCTGCAAAACACTGCTTGCAAGTTGTTTTTGAAAAGCATTGGTAACAAAAAGAAAGAGAGAGCGCGCCAGAGAGAGAGATAGAGAGAGAGAGAGACTTGGGCGAGCGATGGTTCACAGATTGCAGTGTTTATATCATAATAAATTTGCCATAACACAATCAAAAGCCTTCAACTGTTGAGAAACTTAATTCATTATAATAAACTTGGGAATTTATTTATTTATTTGTTTGTTTATTTATTTATTTCTGCTCTGGCAACTGATTTTGCATTTCCACTCATCCTTTGGTGAATGCACACAGCTCTCGTTGCCATGAAAGAGACAGGGAGGTGTTTGGAGTGTAGGCCTCTGAGGGAGACAGGCTCTGTGGCTGACAACCCAGGCGTTTTGTATGGAGCAGACTAACTAATACACTCACTCACACAGGAAGATACAGCAATGTGCTCGCACAGACACAGACACGCTCGGTGGCACCTGCACTCACTCGCAAGCAAACGAATGCAAACACAGTGACAGGTGAGGTCATGTGTATTCACACATGTAGACACACACAAACACACACACACACACACACACACACACACACACACACACACACACACATTCACGTCTACCCCAGCTTCTCCTGTTGATCAGAGACTGTTACAGTGTCACCTCACTCCCCAGCTCCATCCCCTCAGGAGATCGCTCTCTGTCACTGACGCCAGAGGTGTGTGTGTGTCTGTGTGTGCGCGTGTGTGTGCGCACATCTCGGGAAGCGAGAGGATTGTTTCCTCCTTGTGGAAAATATTTACTGTTCCATCAAGCCTCCTCCAGCGAGGAAACAGACGTGCGCACAGTGTAATATCCAGCAAGCAAGAGTTAATCACATCAGCATCAGTTTAACTGCCTATGAAAGTAAAATAAAGTTAGCAGCTCAGATCTATTTAGCATCGCCTCCCACAAAGTCAACTTAAGATGAAGGGGAAAAAAAATAAAATAAAATGTCCTCTCCGGAGCGATGGTTCAAAGTGTCGAATTTTTACATCTTGTTTTACAGCTTTGGCTGAACAGGGCCAAGAAAAAAGAGGCATGTGGCGGTTAATATTACATTGTTTCTCAGCTGAGAAGGACATAATTCTTTTCATCTCTCCCACGGCCCAGGGAAATGTGGATTCTGCACACAGAGCAACAAAGAAGGCGCCGACTCCAGTAGTCCCTCTGTTTTGACATCTCCAGGCAGAATGCCACAGCTGAGCTAATGGTGTGCTACATGATAAAATGTAGGTTTATGAGGGATTAGCCGGCAGTGTGTGCGTAACACACACACGCGCACGCACACACAAGCAAGCGCAAGCACAAGCGTGTGTGCACGGACACTAGAGATTCCCCAAGTTTAGTGATGCATTAGTGGCTGTTTTCGACAGCTTAGAGTAGAGCTTATACCCCGTGCTCCAGCTCCCCACCACCACTGGCAATGTTATGCACACACATGCACTCACACACGCACACACGCACACGAGCCACAGATACCAGTACGGCAGGGGTTTAGTTAAAGACTGGAATTCTCAGTCACAGATGGTCAGGTCAGTGAGATTGGGAGGGATGGTGGTGGTGGTGGTGGGTGGGTGGTGGCGGGATGTTGCAGAGGATGCTCTGTGTGTGGCGTTCATCCCCTTTTCCATAGTGCAGGGTTCAAAGGGAGAAGAAGCAGAGGGAAGATGAAGGAAGGGAGATGTGGCTTGGGGAAGACAAAGTGGGCCAGAGATTGGGGGCGGATGGATCGGGGCTGATAAAGATAACAAGGAGGTGAGGGGGGTGGGGGGTGAGATGGGGGGTGAGAGTGGCAGACATAAGAGTGCCTCAAAAGAAGCAAAGCAAAGAAACTACACACAGGGGCAGGGCCAAAGGTGTGCACCAAGGTTCCTGGGCTCCCTGTGGAATCGGATTGTCCACCTGTGCTGCCCCCTCTACCAAATACCAGCTTCTCCATGGAAGCTTGACGTCCAAACTACTCTCCCTCTGGTCATATATCTCATATCTTCTTGGTCTGTTATGACTCATTCTCACTCGCAGCACTCGCTACACTTTATTTTTAATTAAATTACATTTCAATCACCGTTGCTATTATGGTCTCCCTCTCCGGTAATTATGAGTTGTGTTGCGACAGCTTCTCCTTCCAACATGAAGACAGCCGTTATGTTTGATGCGCCCTCCGACTGGAACCCTTCAACCTGTAACGGCTGGGTTCATATAATCCTTCCACTTGTTCAGAACACTTTTTGGATCGCTTGTGAAAACAGCTTCTCTATCATCATGCTTTATTGCTAACATTGGTTGTAATATGAAATCTGACATTCATGGTGTGCTAAGTATCCCCTTGGTATCTATTTATGTGTTTATTAATAATCCCATTTTTTTGTCAAATCTAATTGTGTTCACATTGTTTTATTAACACTGAGGAGCACTTGAAAATGTACATCTCCGGGGGTTATTATTAATGATTTCCACATAAATGCATTATTGATTTGTTATTAAATCCCAAATAGGAAGCAGGAAACACACCCATGCAATCTGACAAACTGAAGCTGGGATCTTCCTGTGCTCATAGCCAGATGTTAAGGCAGTCCATAGCTCAGCTAGTATTTATCCATTGAAGACATTAAAAAAAAAATCCTTTTCCATTAAAAAAATCTTGATTGTAAACTCATACTACATAGTATCCCTGCAATGTAGATATTTTCCCACATAGACACAGGCCTTAACTGTGTGTGTGCGCGTGTGTGTGTGTCATCAGTTGTCAAAATAACTCTCCCCTCCTACAGTATGTCAAGTGACAAATTAAACACAGAGTTGTTTTGTTTTTTGAATAAGTGTGTAGGACATAAACACTTACACACTGAGCTAAGAGCTTAACAAACAGTGGAATCTTCTTAAATCTATACTAATCCATTATCCTCTGGGTGTGCGGTGTCTGTAGAATCAGCCTCTGTGTCTGTTGTGCTGTGCTCACGCTGTTGTTGCTGTTAATGTAACTGTAGTTATATATACTGTCGAAGAATATCTGCTCTCATGTAGGATCAGTCTTTTGAGGGACTTTGCTCTGTGTTCATTTAATGTTTCTTCAGCTCCCAGTTGAATTGACATCACTGACATCAACAAATTACCCTTCATGTCTTCCATTGCACGTGTTTGCACATATTCATGTCTGTGCATTAAGATAAAGCTGTGTGGGTGACGAGGCAGCATCTGTTGCACCAATTAAAGATGATTATGATGTTGACAAAGGTATCCAGCAGATAGCGCTTCTCAGCAGGATGTGTATCTATGTATATATGTATACATATACACACACACGCACACACACACACACAGAGACACATACCAAAACCTTTATATCGAGTGGGTTGTATTTTGCTGGAGTTAGTCTGTCACATGTTACACTATTGAAGCTGCAGGCTTGTTGATTGTTGGGCAGCTGTAGTTATTAATGAGTCCGAAATGCCGCGCACAAATAATTAATTAATGGCTGAATATTGGACGTGTGCCCTCATCGATGAAAAGCACTTAACCTCCCTGAGCAGATGAAAGAACTGTGTGTGTTTGTAGATGTTGCACTAGCATCTAAAGAACACTGGGGCGGATGAGGTCCCACTGAAGACGTGTGTCTCAGAATATAACTGAGACACACTATATGGTTTAAATCATTCATGATAACCAGTGCCTTTCTGTGTTGTTGTTTTCATTGTACATTTTGTGTCTTTGGCTTTTAGACTATTAGTCAGACAAAACAAGAAAAAGACGTTTGGTAAAGGTGAGTTTAATGTGGATTTGTTAATTGATTTCATTTGCTCAACAAATGAAGAGGTTGACGTCTGAATGGAGGCTGGTGGGTCTCGTAGTCATGTAGCTCAAAATAAAATAAACGTGTGAAACACAAAAGGCCAAGTGAGGATAGGCGATAATAGAAGCAATAGGCATCAGCAGTTAGCTAGCTGGTGCACGGCACCTCTCACATTTAGACACCTTTTCACAACTGTACTCATTAAACCTTCATTACACCTACTCTATGTATCAAGCATGCTGCTGCTGTCATGAGTAAAGGTGGTATATAACTCAAAGGCTGTCATGTTGGCTACAACCTGCTTCCAGCGTCTATGTTAGCACTGGTCTGGTTCTATGAGCTGTATGTGCATATATAGGCCGGATTCTAGGAAGTAGAGATGTCCGAAATCATCGGCCGATATTGGCATTAAAATATAATATCAGAAATTATCGCTATCAGTTTTTACTTTTTTAATGACACAATTGTATGATATATAGTTTTTGAGATACTTTTGTTTTGTTTTGTTTACTTTTGTTTGTTTACCCAAAATGTTTTACGTTTTTTTTGGGAGGGGGAACCAGGATATATCGGTATCAGTTGATATCTGTATCGGAAATTAATAGTTCGATATCGGTATATCGGAGAGCGGTAAAAAAGCCAATATCGAACATCTGTAGTAGGAACACATGCTGTTGCTTTATAATACCCAAGAGTCATGTGGGGATAATGTGAAGCGGCTGTGTTTATGACAAACTCTTAGCACTGAGAGCTCTTTCAGTGGAGACATTATCTTGACCTTTTGGCTGAGGACTGTTTGAAGTATTCATATGGATATCATAAAGAAATGAACAGCTTGAACGTGTGTATTTTTTCTATTCGACTCCCTTCCTCTGTCCTGCTCCCCTTCTTTTTGTATTTGCTAATCCATCCCATTAATGTTAACTATGACTCATGCAGAATTCACTGCTCAGTGTTTACTCATGCTGAGTCAATTTAAATACAAAACATACATTAAGAGTTTCTTCCTCTGGATGGTGCTTTTTTTTCCATCATGTAAAAAGTAGCTCATCTCCACGTTTACTTAAATTTGATGTACACTGGAAATTCATCTCTTCCATCACGCTTCTATCTCTTCCATCCCCGCCTCATCTATTATTCATATCCCTTTCTACTTTATCCGTCTCTAACATAAACTTGCTCCACTTGAGCTGTAAACAGATACGCGTTGCCCCTCCTCCGCATCTATTTACTCATATTTGCATCGCCCTGTCCTTTTCAAAAAGCAACACATTTGTTTTTCACAATGCAACTCATCTTGTTTTTTCCAGGCCTATCCGTTTTCACAGCAATTAGGAGCCACCTGTGCCGGCATGCTGTTGCTACTGATGCTATTACCTGCTTTCCTTATGCTTATCATTACATCTGATACTAAAGGAAAATCAATAGGAAATAAGGCTACATCACAGTGCCAACATGGGAAAGCAACCACCCTGGAAAGCTGAACGAAAACTCTTTGTGAATACATTACAGACCTAAATGAACACAACCCAGCCAATCGTTGTCTCAGGATATTGAATGAGAATCCATTTAATCCTCCAGCATACTGTTTCCTCCAGTATATCTAACATTTAAAATCTCAACCTGCAGTTTGACTTGACTATGGTAAACAGGTGACCTTACCTTAAGTCCATATCAAAGTTGATTTTTATGGTTGACTTAATCTGTGTTTCCAAAGGTCAGTACTTTGCTCATTTTAATAAGCTGGTTCATTAATTGTGTAATGCTTAATTAAAGGGGACATGCCTTTAGGTAAGGCAAGCAGGTTTTTAGGTAACAGTAAATGAGAAAATCATTATTATGCAGTTTTTGGGAAGTAAATTCAAAGCAAAGCAGAAGCAAGAAGTTAGCCAGGCCTTAGACAGAGCCTTATATAATATAAGATGAGGGGGACACAAAACAAAACTAAAAGTCAAACGGACTGGTCAAAATCACCACACCATAGCAATTAATCTGCTTTTACTCCTCATTGTTGCTGTTTCTTGTTTTTATTTTCTATGCAACCAGCTGCAGTGCACTGAGAAGACAATCTGCTTCCTGTTTACAAAGGCACGTGCACACGACCGCTGTAGGTTGAACGGTCACCTGATTCAGCTGCGTTAGCAGGGACAGTGATTAGTTTCTGATACACACTCATCTGCAAAGCCTGATTAATTTAGCTTGGGAAGACTGAAACAGAAACAAGTAGTAGCATGAACACGACAACAGTCAACCAGGTTGTACTGCAACCTACCCCCTGTCTTACTGCTGCGCTAAACTGGTCACATGCTGTAGCTTCATATTTAGAGGAAATGCATGAGAAATCTTATAAAGAAGAAGCCTCTTGTTTTTCCTTGGTCTTTTCAAACTTTATTAGGAAATTAGTTTTGTCATCCTCACTTTACCTCTTTATGGAGTCACTCCAGAGTGATAAGAGTGCAGTGATCAATCACTGGGCACAGTGGTGCACCAAAGACAATAAAAAAATATGCATAAGTGTGGCAGTGCTTCAGAGATACACCATCCTGTAGTCTTCCAGTGTTTTGATGTTTGATGCATCTTTGATCTTGTTGGCTGCTCCACTAAACTGGATGGCACCAAGTCGAATTCTTACCTGTGCCAATGCTTACGCAATTGTCAGGATATGCCAGTTCCACAAGTCAAGGAAGTTCATGGTGAATATTTTTTTTCAGGTCTCATTTATTACTCATCAGGAGATGATTAATGACTTATAATAGCCCAACAAATCACAGCATATTAGCAGCACAGCTTGCTATCTTTTTTACTTACCATTGAAACTGACCCTGTACCATTTCCGCAACAGTGGCGTTTCGTGATTGTAGAGATTAAGTAAATGATGGATCCGTTTTTCCGTTATTTTACCTTGTACCTGATGACCTGTTATTTAACTGTATTATCAGTTCTTTTTTTTAAATAAATCATATAGCCACCTCTTCAGGCAGAGTTAAAATAACTGACCTTAAAGGAAATATCCATTGTGAATCATTCAATCTGGAGAAAAATACTGTTTTTTTTTTGTCTATGTAGCAACATAGACCAACAACACAGTGCATCAGTGATGGTTTGGCAGCACTTGGAAGTAAAACACGTGTTTTGACGTCACCAGTTGACATATCAGCTGTGAATCAGATGCAAATATGTGAAATTTGAGGGGACTTGTTTTTTTTTTGTATCTATCAGAAGAAAGAAACTGCACAGTTTATTAAGTACACTGTATAGTGGAGCAGTGTGTGCAGCTGGAGCAGCAGGAGATGAGCGGCATGGTAATATATTTACTGTAATAATGTTTATTACATTTATTACACTAATACCAGCACTGCGTCCAAAATGACTCCCTCATTGACTTATCCACAATTCCCTTTATACAAGAAACCCAATTTATTCTGGCTAACTCTTTGAATAAGGGACTTATGAATAAACATCGCATCATCTCTGACAGGTGTGAAGTCACATGACATTATAGTCACTGGGATTGGCAGCCAAGAATAGGATCTTTGACATGGACACAACTTTAAATATTCGGGCTTTGTTATGGCCTATATAGTTCACACATTTCATCCTGAGAATTTCAAATGGTTTATGTTTGTTGTGTTAGAACGTGATCTGTTGTGAGTAAGGTATTGTACAACTTCTGCCATTCCAAGAGGCATTCCAAGATTTTCCAAGAGGCATCCATCTAGGTCGTCCAACTTGTTGTACCGACCTCTCAGGTACACGGAACATAGTGAGTGTGTTTATGTGTGTGTCAGT
Source organism: Trinectes maculatus (assembly GCA_016785345.1). Taxonomy (NCBI): domain Eukaryota; kingdom Metazoa; phylum Chordata; class Actinopteri; order Pleuronectiformes; family Achiridae; genus Trinectes; species Trinectes maculatus. The sequence continues at coordinate 456,222 of JAFBJQ010002232.1, forward strand.
GAGAGACTGAGGTAGAGAGAGAACAATTTAAAGGTCACTGTCACAATGCCGGCGACTTAGGAGTGTGTATTTCACACAGCCTGACCCAGCATAAAACCAAGGCAATTAAAGCCCAGCCACGGACTGGGGAATCGACACGGCACAGCAGTAGAGCGATTCAATATGGCCCTGGTTGCACAGAGTAAACACCAAGGGAGACACCGAGGGAGAGGCTGAGGCAACTGGCAGTGAAAGAGGGGACTAGGTTATGCAAATGACCCTGGCCTCTGACAAAAGAGAGTCAATGAAGTTCTTCCACACTGACGGGAGCAGAAAGTTAACTACACAAACAAGTCACTGGAGCTGTGAACCCATCCCCTCCTTCACTCCACTGTCTCTTTCTCTAGCCTGATTTGTCCAACTGGGGCCCGTCTCGGCATCTCTCTGCTGACCTGGATAATCAGGCATTTGTTGATCCTGTAATCGTGCATTTGATTTTGAAATCAAACCTGCCACATATTCATCTTCAGGTATATCGTCACTTATATTAGAGACCACATCTTGTGTCGCCATCCATCCGTCATCTTCTTTTATTTTGCATTCAGCCCGGCGACCCTGTTATCTCTGCCCGAAGAGCGCGGCTGACTTGAGAGAGAGCGACAGGACGTCTGGGTACATGTGGGTATATTTTCATGCCATTCTGATGGGAGAGTCTTGGCCTGGTTTTCAAAGCCTGGTGCCAGATGGTGGGAGCAACTTGTGAGGCAAAGGAGGAGAGAGAGAGAGAGAGAGAGAGAGAAAAGAAAGAAAGCAAGCTTGACTCCATAATGCCAAGACCAGATGAGAAGACATAACCTAAATCACACATGCTCATGCACACACACACACACACACAGCGACGTCCAATCTAGCATCTTGATCACAGCTTCAAAAGAACACTTAAAGAGGTTCTTTCACAGTGGCCTAAGATAAGTTGAGACATGGAATTGTTGGAATATAAAACCATCTGTTCATCTGACTCAAAGGATCATGTATTTATATTTACAATACAGTTGCAACAGCAGTCGTACTACACATTTTCCTCACTATCCTGTATTTTTCATGTGTTTTTTTCTTTCATTACATAATGAGGTCTGTTTTAATTTTGGGGGGGCAGAAATAAAATGTGCTGCAGTGTCCTGGGTACTCACTTAAACCTTTTACTACTGCAGCATAGTTCATCCATGCTATAGATTTCTGTAATCCATGGAATCCATTTGGTGAGGGACCAGTTTGCTAGTTTTGTGTAGGCCCACGTAGCAGTGTTGGTTTAGGTGGCAAAGAATATACTATACCCTTCCTATACATGACATATTACAATCAACTGTTTCATCATAGTGCATGTGCTGTAGGATGGAAAGATTTGTAGGTAGTGCAGTAAAGTATATAAAAGTATAAACATTAGGCAGCAGTATTTGCATCTGACTGACAATTGGATTATGGCTTTAGCTGGATTTATAAATTATACTGTGTCTAAGACCTTACATATATACCCAGACGAGTCCTTTCAGCTTGATTAAAACGAACCCAAATCTGATTATTATATTGATGATGTTTAAGAGTTTCGACTTTTTTAAAAAGATCGTGTTTATGTCTCTCACAGGTGGATTATTATAAAATGATACCCCTCTTATACTGTCTGAACAAATTGGAGCAGCATGTTGAACAATCATCAAACACCAATAGAGGGAGTAGTGTTGATTCCTCCATTACTCCAGGATACATCTCCAGTCTTTACCTTAGCCAGACACTACGTGTTGTATTTACATAACATGTTGCCAGGTAGTGTGGTCTAATGGTCGGGAAAAAAAGCCTCGTACCATATCTGCGGCAATAAAATCTAATTGATTTCCACGCTAACTCAGAAAATTTGACCGAATCATGAAATATGCTCTGCCCACGGCAGACAAATACCTTGTCATGCACTGAATCTTTCAGGTCAATACTACGCTGAATGCAGGCCATTGTGGTTCGTGATGTTGGGATGAGCAGGTCCTTGATGGCAGAGGTGTTGTTGTCAGCCAGCATATGGCGAGGCCAGACAGCTTAGGCCCTGTTTGGCCAAATAAAGGGGTACAAGTCAGGCCAGGCAGGGTAAGCACAAAGATTATGCCGACATGACCTCATGAACAGATGATCCTGACTCCTTTGCCCCTCTCACATCCCCTCTACGCATAAGATGCTGTTGTATTCACTCCAGTTAGTTGTGTATTTGAACCCGCCAACAGATGCAGGTGGTGTGGTTTGTAGGATTATAAGGCCTGAGGTGAACTTTTGTTTCCACAGATGACTGGGATCAGACAAATCGGATGAGGTGGGCACTTGTGTTTGAAACAGTCTTAACACTGCTTTCAGATCAAGCCCAGTCTATGTGTCTGCACTTGTGCACTTTTAAGGAGGTAATTGCATTTGATAATTGCATTAGTTAATAGCAATGTTAATTTAAGATAAATTGCAGTTTTTCCTCAATCTGCCTTCCTAAAATAGAAATAGAACACACCAGACATAAATCCTGCAGCTGACTATACATACAGTGTTATGTGCATGTTTTATTAATACAATGCAATAATGTCTGTTGTTTCAAATTCTAAATGCAAAATGTAAATGTTAATGATCCCTGCGCTGTAGTACAGAGAAATTGCAGAGCAGTTTTAATCACAGGAGCTCATTGCCACTGGATTTCCTCTGTTTGTTCAGTAATTAGATTTTACAAACAGAGATGATCAGTGAAGCCAGTCAATGAACTGTATGCCACAGCAAGCAGCAATATGCACACTGCTCATGGACACAGAAAATGACCTGCCAGCTACTGAACTAAACTGAACAAATGGATGGCAGCACACTCTACAGAGTTGTCAATCATTTCAAGGCTCCGTCTGACAACCTGAGACTTTAAGGGCTTTTTGAGGGGAGCTGAGGCCACATTGCAATCTTCTGTGTGTAAAGCGATCAGAGAAAGGGGATGACAGCATCATGGTAGATTACGTGATGAGACAGCAGTTGAAGGTTATGGATGGTCAAAGTCTGACTGACCTACACACCGCTGTTAAAGCCTCATTAAAACAACATTTAAACATATAAAAATGGCAGTAATGATCAAATGTCTTGCCGTACTATTATATTTGCCTACCCTCAAGTGGGCTAATGTTACAACAATCAATAATTAATTGCAATGTCAGGCACATTTGTCACTGTTAAGAAAGCTATAGAGCTTTACAGTCGCTCCCTGATTCGCCACTTAAAGGGCTATTCAGCCATTGTGGCATATTCTACCTGTGCTATAAATCACTTAGCAACAGTGTGTTTTATTAATTACAGTTATTAATTAATGTTTTATGCTTTTATTAATGAATAATAATTTTACCGATTAATATTATTACGTTTTATTGATTTCTGTACAATGTTAAACAGGACTCAAAGTCGTCCACACAACATTCCACACTATTCCATCCAGTAGATGTTTCAGTCTGGAACAAAATGTTGCACCAACCAACAGTCAGACACTCAGTGAATATGAGTTGTAAAAAAGGTTTGACGGTTGTCTTTGTACGGCCTAGTTAACGTCGATATATTTACAGATTGCCATCTTAACACTTATATTCATTACCAGTGAAACAGCTGATAGCCTGTGATTGCATGGCTTTAAGTCTTTTTCATTATATTTTTCTTGTGTAATGTGTGATTATGTGTTGGCCTGCGTTGCCAGCTGCTGTATACGGTTGCCCTCAGGAGGATAAATTAAGATGTTTTCCTCTTACCACACGTATCATGTATCAAATCAATACATCAATACAGATCATAATAATAACTGTGCTCGATCACCTTTTCCAGAATCCACTTGATTTCACAGCCAAACACAACCACACCAGGTGGCAACTGGTATGTTGATGGTCATATGTTATCTGTATAACTGTTGAAGAGACAAAGGGTGAGACAAAACTTCTTATGAGAAGAAATATATCTTCCAAACTGTGTCTGGTCCTTTGATCAAGCCCAGTTAAACCTCTGAGTGATGGGTAGTTGGAATGTTCTGGTGCTTACATCATCAATGTGATGTACTGTTGTATTCATCCCAAATAGATATTTTCACTGGAATAGATCTGCATAAAGAAATCTAGCACTAAGACAGTAACAAATCTGACAGTTAGAAAGTGACTGTAACAAATATCAAAACTCAACTGTGTTTGCTTTGAGAAAGGTTCAAGACATTACTGCCTCCTTCTGTAATGACTGTTGTCAAAGCATTCACAGATTCATTATCAATTTATAGCTCTGCCATGAGAGGGCTTTATCTTCATTGCTATTCAAAGTGTGCTTCTGTGTTCAGCAAGGCAAATACAGCCAAGCTGAGAGTCTCTCCAGCCGCTCCTCATTTAGCTTCATACGACAAAGGGAGATGAGTTGCATTTTCGGATGCATTTATTATTCCTCCTCTCTCTTTTACTCTCCTTCTCCCGCTCGCACACACACACTCTATTCTTGCCATTAAAATCTGTGGGTATTTTTGTTCCCATTAAATGAATTATACCCATTACTCTCTCTGACAACTCTGCATTGAGTGTGCGCGCCCCGATTTAACATTGTTCTAATCCCTCTCACTATTATTGCAATAAAACATTTATCATAATAATTAACCGCTTTGACATCTAATTTAAGCTAATTAATTTGAGAGAAATAACGCTTGTGTTATACGGAGCTCTGTGGATTGCCACGAAACTTCTGCTAATCACTGCAACGCAGTTGGCCTCGATGGGCTTCAACATGCACTCTTGAGACAGAAAGACGCACGTGCACGCGCCTCGCATGTGTCACCAAGCCAATGACAGTGATCCATCTTGATAACAGCTCTAACGGCCAATCCAGTTAGGATGGTTGGGGGTGGCCATTCCTCTGCGTGCCAACATAATGAGGGACACTGCACTGCAATGCTCTATTCTTGGATTCTTAGCAGTGTAAACTAACCTGATAGAGGCAATCCAGCTTTTCAAAATCACTCCATTGTTTATCTTTTTTTTTTCTTATTACGTTTTTTTGTTTTGCATTCCTCTAGGCTGCATATTGATATTCCATAATTTGTGTATCTTTGCTATGCATTTGGCCAAAAGCTGTGTTTTGTACAGCTAGAAGTGTAGGCACGAGCAGGAGTTGGCAGATATTATTATTGGCACATTGTTTTCTTTATGGTGAGGTTAACTCTTGCATGGAGCATATCTCTTACTCAGGTATTGACTCATTTGAATTTTCAGCCCAATCTTATCAAGGGCTATCCACACACACACACACACACACACACACACACACACATATATAGCTAAGGGAGGTGATATACTCCAACTATTTCTCTGCTTTTTCCAGTGTGAATGCTTACGTACCATTTGTTGTAACATTTAGATGCATATCTTCTGTCGCTGCAGCACCATTTGGATGATATTTAACATGAAGCGTCTTCAACAGTAACCTGACAGGTGGATTTGTCATACATGCTAATCGAGTGAGGAAACACTCATTTTGTCTCACGTAGCTGGTCATTAATTAAAGTCGCTTCCAAAGTGATTTGTTAGCGCGCGCTACGGAAGCACACCAGTGATAAATACCAGTTGTCTCAAGCAGAACAGATTGTCACACTGCAAGTATGAGTTCTTATTCTAGGTGTAGGAGATGGAGAGGATGGGTAACTTTGTTGTCACTAGGCAAGCATACAGATGTAGTTGCTAAGGTGCCGTGAATGACAAAAACATTATTTGCCAGGGTAGCAGCTTGGTTGTCGGCAAAGAACTGTTAGACGTCTGGTCAATCACTTTGGACGTTCATGGTTCCCAGTGGATAAATCCTTAAAACTGTGGTGATACACTGACCTTACCTTTAGCATCAACAGTTGGTTGACATTTTTTCTAACCGAATTATTCAAGTAAAACCTCCAGCAGGTTCATTTTTATATTTATGTAAAACATCTCCAAAACAGATTGGAATTGACATTTTACGACACATTCGAGGTGCCCTGACTTATTTACCATAGCGCTACAAAGTTCCCATTAGGGACATTCACCTCTTTAAGATAAACTTTTTAGTATTGCCTGTGTTGAAATGTTGCAGTGGTTGCATTAACATTCAGATGAAAGCACTGCTGGGCCAAAGTACAGCCAACATTTCTAGAGCCTCTCCATGTTATTTTCGTCTTTTCGGTGTATCCTTAGAGATGGGGTCTTATGAAAGGAGGGTCTGTGTTTATAATACAGTCATATGGACGTCTTCTGAATTTGAATGATTTTTCTTCCCATGAAATATCTTTCCTTCAGGCAGAGTCACTCTTACACTGTATCCCGTCTTTCTCACAGGTGATTATGAAAGGTAAAACGTTTTCTTTCAGGAAACGTCCATCCCAAACTTCTTAAAGCTAAGATGTGTATGTAAGGTTTTGAATGATTTATGTATTCTTATTGTAGGCTGAGAGGGAAAGCACCAGTTTATCAGCTTTTGGAGAGCGACTTGTAGTTGAAGTTGTTTTTCCTCTCCGTTTCTTTTGCACAAAATTGCACAAAACCTTTAGAAAATGTTAAAAATGAATAAACATTAAAACATTTCAAACAAGAAAGAATTACCGTTTCGAGGACTAGCAGTTAAAAAAGTCACCGAAAATAAAAACCTCTACTCACAGGCAAAATTTCAAAGAAACAAACTAAAAATATATAAATAAGTAAAACATAACTGCTGTTTTTGTTTCCTTCTCCTGAATTAATTTCCTCTTATTTGTGAACTGGTTCCTAATTACCCAGGTTTGCTCTTTGGTTGTTTCAATAACCCTTGTCCTTATTCTTTTATTGGTTTTATGTTCTCTTGAGCACCGAAATATTTGCGGAAAACTTTCCTCTTGAGATTTTCTTTGATGAGAGTCTCTTGAGACCGCAAGAGCATTTTTTGTATGATTACAAACTAAAACTTTGGTGTTTTTAACAAATTCTGTTGTACAGAATTGGAAACGTTCAATCGGATATGGGATTTCGAGAGTCTGACCTGCAGTAGGGAATCAAAAACATGAGAGTCCAGGCTCAGCTGCTTCATTTATAACCCAGACGCACAGAGACGCGGTGGCTCAGAGCGTTCCCACTCACAGTCGTGCAATTTCATTGTGCTTTTTTAGTGCAATGACAAACATTCTGATTTGAATTTCAGTTGCCTGAAACTCCAATGTCATTCTGTAGGTTTACTCAGGTAGACTAAGCTCTGTTTTGGTGTGAACCTAAGGTCATTGAACCTTTCGTTTATCCTGCATAGATAAAAGTTTCACACACACACACCCCCGAACCTTGTCCCTATCAATGCGGTGTCCTGTTGCCATTTCCAGACATGCTTTGCCATTAGTGCCATGGAAATTGATGGGATGTGCACGTCAGTAAGTCGGCTTGGGGAGGGCACAGGTAGGGAGCAGCACAACGTGCATGGCTCTGTCTGCCAGACGTCCGTGGTTAACTGCATTAGCTGTGCCTCAGTCACAGTGTGAGACCCCACAGAGGAAGAGACTTAGCCACAGTGATCCACCCAGGAGAGAGCGAGAGATCAGCAGTGTCTACTTCTGAACTTGTGTCTGCACTGGGAAAGGACCGTGTCGCATAAATGTGTGCTTTTAATCGCTGCACGTTTGCGTTCAACATTTTTATCTTTGTCGTCTCGTTGTGTGTCTGTGCAGGTGTGTCTTTGCGGGAGGCGTCTGGAACGGCATTATTTTCGGGGGCGTGCAGAAACGGTTTGGCGTGCATGCGCGTGCACTGGAGCGTCTCGCTGTGATTGTTTTTCGGGGAGATGATTAAGGTTTATTAGTGTGGGACTGGAAAGCCCCGCTACCTGACAGTCAGATGCTGCAGCAGCTGTTGCATGAAATTCATTGACTTCATAAGGAGGGCAGGGCTGGGTTTTGGCTGCTGGGGGGGGGGGCACTGGCAGTTTTGTAAATGCTCGAGGGATAAAAGACTTTACGCTTGTGTGTCTGCCTCCATGAAGAAATCTGTGTGTCAGGTTTGCTGGGGTCCAAGCACTGGTTAAAAGAGTCTCAAGAAGATGGCACCAGGGCGTTTGACCTTGTTTGACACATTAAGGAGCAAATACATAAAATCTGTCGGTTCAGCTTGCATCACCACAGGGGACTAATGCGTAAACACATACACACACACACACACACACACACACACACACACACGCACACACACACACTCCAACACACACACACACACTCCAACAGCGTTAAATAAAGAAGACATAGTCTTAAAATTTTAGGATGTTGTGTCTCAGTTTGCAGTCGGACAGCTGGGTTGATGAAATAACTGGATTTGCTCAGCCAGCAAAGAGAATGTGGAAAACGTTGCTGATGCTTATCGCTATAGTAGCTGCTGAGCATTTATGTTAGATTTGTGTGTAACTTGACAAAAAGTCCAAAATGAAACTCTTGTCTGAAAAACACATGGGTCAGCTGGTTCACTTAATCAGTTTAATGGCTGTGAGTTTTTTTCATTTAACTTTTTTTATCAAACTGTAAAAGTAGGATGACAACAACGATTTTTTTCTACGTGTCAGGTGCATTTAATCAACACTTATTTTCAGGAAGTGTTTATAGGGTGTGGACATTAATTACGATACGACACCAACATAGTGCCTCCGTCTTCTCAGCCGAGACAATATGGACTCAAATTGAACCTTTGATGTAAGAGGTTATCAAGTGGTTTAGTTTTACAGCATGATTTTTTTCTTATTTTCCCGAAGGGAGTCTTCCCAAAGGGATCAATAAAGTTCTTGCTAATCTAATCTAAATGAGTCGGATTATCATGTATTTAGTATTACACCTGCATAAAATTGAAGCAATTGCAGTCGGTTTTAAAAACACAAGCAAAGTTCAACAGCAGAGATTGAGATGTTGTTTTGTTTCCAGTGTCAAATGAAGTAAAGCAAACAGTATAATCAAGATTATTTTTTATTCACATATATTTCTAAATGTTGGAAACCAAAACATTCTGGGACAAGTATAAATAATTAAGCAAATAACACTGTGCATAGCACTTAACAATTCCATTAGCAGAAAAAAGACCGTTTGCACCGGTCTCTCCTGAATGTCATCTTTGTGCTCCACTGTTTTTCCCTTTGAAACACAAATCGTCTTTTTCCTTCAAGGTTGCACACATGTTGCTTTGCATTGAGTAGCCTACCATAGTTACAACTATTTTTTTCCCTCTTCTTTTTATTTCCCCTTAAATTCTGCTTTAACGTTACCTTGACATTAACACACATACCTTCTCTCAGTGAATGGCTTAACTTTGTCCAACTGGAACATTAATAGAATTCTACCCTGTCTGCTGAATGTTACCATGTAAATGTCAGTCCGAAATACACTTTGATAACACGGTTTAAAGGATAAGTAAAACACGATTGGTCGTTACCTTAGCGACATTCCTGTTACCGTTAAAATGATTTTCGCATCAAGGATTTCGCATATCTTGCCGCATCTACACCAGGAATTTAAATGCGTTTTTGGTGATCATATCGCAGTCGGAGCTCGACCACATTAAAGTGCATCCGCGAAGCACCGAGGACCATGTTGAACACAAAGTGTGAATGCAAATGCGTTGTCAAACTGCATAAAAACATCTAAGTAGGTGGAAACAATGACTGCACATTTCCAAACCGGTGAGGCAGCAGCAGACGACAAAACAATCCTCTCCTCTGTTCTCATGTTATTCAGAACATCTGTGGATGGAGTAAAGTTGAGACCAACTGAAAAGCAGGCAAACTCAAATTAATCCCAGGTGCAAATGAAACCAGGTGAAAATTGTGCTGCGATGGGATCGCAATGGGAAATGCATTCAATTGACAGATGTAAATGGAGTGTCACTTGCTGGGTTTATTGTTTACTGTCATTTATGGATGACTATTAAAACACTAGACAGGTTGATTGACAGTAATGCTAATCAGATATAGCACTTGAATAATCTAGAAGTAAACAGAGGTGTTATTGCTTTCTTTTCCTGATTTTTAATGAGCTATAATGGGAAATAAACTGTCCATCAGCAAGTAAGAGCCCAGCTTAATACCAAGAAGGTGTGGTCTTAGCCATACAAACGTAACTGGGTCGAAGAGACCCCTGCTGTCACATTAAAAATAGACGTATGTACAAGGTAGTAAAATGTAAAGCCGCCATTGCTGTCACTGTGGTGACCCCGCAGTACTAAACACAACCAAATACACAGTCATGGAATGTGATAAAAGAACAATTTTAGCATTTGCAAGTGATCAAGTTCACTTTGATTAAATGAGCTAAGAAAGTTGTAACTTTAAGCGACGGCTCCTGAATGGGTAGTGATATTTAAACCTGGCTGCAAAATGCACTGACACACAAATAATGTAATTAAATGAAACAGGCAGCTCACTGCCAAAGCCAAAATGAGTTTAGAATAGATTGAAACGCTTATAATTACTTAAGGTTCAGTACATAAAGACACTTCAGATGCTTAAGTAAAACACAGCTATCATATATATATATATATATATCTTTATTGAATATGCTAATTATAATGAAAGGCCTATCTTGCACTCGGTTTAATTTGTTTTTGTGCCTTTTTTCTGCTCTCTTGCTCTCTGGTGTGTGTGGTGTGTGTGTGTGTGTGTGTGTGTGTGTGTGTGTGTGTGTGTGTGTGTGTGTGTGTGTGTGTGTGTCCGCGCCTGTGTGTGAGAGCGACGTAGCGCGTGTACTAATGAGTGTGTGTGGTGATGTATGACACAGCACCCCCCCTGCACTGACACACTGTGTTACAGTGGGACCTTTGTAATGTGGAAATAAGACATGGCTGCTGATGTCACTGGGGTTTAACTGTGGCTCGGGGGAGGAAGAGACACACACATGCGTGCACATGGAGCGTGCAGGCAACTCAAGGCATCAACAAAACTCTTCCAGCATCAGGCCCGCGGGGCGTTTTAGGGATTAAATACAACATGTAACCTTGGAGACCCGCCTCTGGTTGGCTGAACCATTTTCACTCACAGTGCTTCTGTGCGACTGTGTGTTGTTTGTCCTTTTCCGTGTTTTGTCGATAAACCCAAAAGCGCTTGATTATGCTTTAAAGCCTGAACCATGCGGCTTCAGTTCTGCCACCTAGCTGAGGACACAATTGATGTACTTTTCTTCTATCCATTCTCTTTACTCGCCAGGCCCTGAAAGGGGGTGTGAAATTAAATACGGGGGGGGGGGGGGGGGGGGGGTTTTTTTTGGGGGGTAGGTTCTTTTTATTCTGTGCTCAAGAAAAAAAAAGAAAACATAGGCAAAATGCTCCTGGCATCGAAATACCGAGAGGATCAAGGCCCTCGTTTTGTACCAAGCCATGATTCTAATGAAAACCTCCTCCCTTCAAAGAACTCCATAAACTGCCAAGACACAAGACTTCTCAGCCAATTCCTCGTTGCTGTATATTTTAATTGGCAAACCAGTGAGCAGACACAGCAGGAGATGTATAGTTACTGTAATAGGGAGTCTTTATATAATGACTCCATTTAACTGGGGTCTCGGGAGCCTTGTTGGAAAGCATTGCCTTTAGTATCGGGCTGCGTCCACTCACTCCATCATTTCTGATGCTAGTAAGTGTTAATAAGTAGGAGGAAGTCTTATCGGTTTTCACAGCATTTACTGTTACTGCAAGTAATACGCAACACCTTTCAACAGGAAACCTGTGAATTGTGTCATTGTGTGTCCCTCCCTCTCGCTGTTTCTGTGTGTGTGTGTATGCAGTATTATATAGCAGTAGATGGTCGTATAACCTTCAGTATGAAATTACTGTTCTGTATTATTGATGAAATACTGCACAATACACTTTCTCAAGTAAACTGTGCGCGCGCACACACACACGCATACACACAAGTGTCTTTGTGAATAAATACACTGTTTAGGAATCGTTACAAGATGAGACCTGAGAGATGTGATTTATTCACTGTGGGTGTATTCAAGTATTCTTTTTCTGCATGTATCATTGTGTAAAGAACCTGCACACTGAGTTATTTTAATATTTTAATTCTACCCACACAGTGCATGGTGTACACTCCCCCTCCCATATACACAGATACACACACACACACACACACACGTTTCCTGTGTCACTTCACCAGGTCCTGAGGGCTTGTTTCCTCTTGTCTCCACATGTGGTGACAGGGATGAAAGTGCCACAGGAGTGTCACACAAGGGGTTTCCAATTGTGACTAACAGTGTTAGATTTCGATTTCTCACTCCACTGCTACTGTGTCACTCGTTTTCCTTCATGTATGCGGCTGCAGTGAATATACTTTGACTCACTATAAAAACATCACACTGCAAAGAAAGTTGTCAACGACAAGTGTGTTTTCTCCCCAACACAACCGCTGAGTTAACACTAGAATTTTTGTCTAGTCCAGACCCAGTCCCAGTGACAAACACAGTATCTCTTCAACTACTCAAAGCCACCTGTGTGATGTGGTGAAGTGAGGTCAGAGGTGAGAGGAAAGTAGTGATCAAGGAAGTGGTGGTGGTGGTGGTGGGGGTGGTTCTTGGTGCTGCTGACGGGAGGAAATTGGCAAAATGAAATGGCAAACACAGGAAAGTCCATCATTCATTCATATTGTAGATGAATGAAGTAGATAAATGAATGCATTTTCTCTCATGTTGTCATCAGACATTGATTTGAGATCACTTCAGGTTGTGGAAATTCCTTAAGCCAGTGAGTAAACCCCTTTAATTCTAAGCGATGCTGATTTACTGTATTCTAAAGGCAAAATCACCACATGCTGCATTATAATGTTATTTCAGTAATGTTATTTTTTTTTTTACTACTTCCTTTTTGTAAAACAGAAATATAGCGCCATCATGTCAGACGAAGCAGAAGCCTGTCATTGCGGCACAATTAACAAATTTGAGTTCTGATTGCAATCAGCATAAAACAAGTCTTTGTAGAAAACGAGTTCACCCCGCAGTTTTCATGTACATGTACATGTGACGCCAGAGTCAGCTGACAGGCACAGGTGTATGCCAGAACTGTGATGACTGATTGTGTTGATTGGCTCCAAAACTAATCGTGTCAGCCACAGTTACCAGTTTGGTCAAACTCTTATTGCATCGTTATTGTTTACTGTCAAAAATATTGAGTCGCTTTACAAATCTGCTCTGGCTGGACTGGAAGACACTATGCGTTTATATGCGTGTGTATCAGCACATGCGTGTCTGGAGGCCGACATCCTCTTTTGCCCATCTCCCCAGGCGGAAGACCCCTGTCTCGCCTGCCATTTCTCAGCCTGACAGCTGAGAGCTAGACAGCGGAACGAGGGCGGAGGGAGGAGGAGGAGAGACAGGGCATGAATTTATGGAAGCTGGTATGGAATGAGGGAGACGGGCTAAAGGGGAGACATTCAGGTGGGGTGGATATCACCAGGCGACCCGTCCTCCCTGTGGTCTCCTCCTTGGGGACCAGGTGTTTTTGTTCTGAGGGGCCATGACTTGGAGGGGGAAAAAAATGCCTACCCTCATGTTTCGCTTGGCATCTGTGCACCTGCATCCACAGGGCCGGGAGGTCCAGGAGGGGCCCGAGACAAGGTGTCAGATAAGGTTGGGCTCCGAAGGCTGTGGAGCTTTGTTGTTACACCAGCCCGAAGCGGACCTCAGCGCCCCCACCGGCCCCCTCCCTCCCCTCCCTCCCCTACCGCCTGACACGTCCATCTGAAATGAATGCCAGGCTTTGAGTCAGCAACTCAGGCACCGTTTTATTTCCTCAGTTGTTTCCAGCTGGTTACGTGCTTTTGCTTCATTTCGCTTTTTCGCCTCGCTTTATGCAACAGCTCGGAACAAAGAAGGAATTATCTGTTACCTTTGTTCCCGTTGCACAGCTTTTACTTACCTGCTCTGGTGCACTTCATTGCTCTTTGTCTCCGTTGAATTTTAACAACATAAAAAAAATATATTAAAAATCAGTTTTTACCCCTGTATTCATGAAGACTGTCTTTCTTATCCCAGCCCCATTGCCTTCAGTGATGTTTGTTCTTTCGTAGTCATCATCCTGGCTCTGTGGTTGGCCGGTTGGTCTCGGTCAGCCATGTTGCATTAAACTGCCGCTGGAGGCTGACGTCTGTCCTCCAGTGGGTTGTTCCTGCCTCGAGGTCAGGGCGTGAGTCAGAGGCCTGATTCCGTCACCCCCGGTTACCAGCTCGGTAATTCCTATCCGGAATATAGGATGTGAGGGGATGGTGGCAAAGTGTTTCAGGCCCTGTGAGTGCATGCACCCGTGTGTGTGCATGTGCGTGTGTGTGAGAGAACATAATTATGATGTAGGCTAAAAATCCTTTGTTTTTTATTTTGTTTTTGTTTTTTCCTGTCTGGAAATGACAGAGCCCAGAGGAGTGACATCATGTCTTTGTCATCAGAGCTGTTGTTCTACATAATAATATATAATATTTAACCTCCAGTCACCTTTCACCTTCAAACCTAATGTTAGCAAACAGCTATATAATAATGTCAGTACATGCAAAGACACTGTCTACATATCTATACTTAAATGATTTAACAATTCCAGTGATTTTAATTCTAAATGTCACATCAGGCCTTATCTCTCACTGCCTTGACAACTGAACATTTTAGTGTAGCCAGCTGAAATTTCATGGATGTCATGGTGACAGTAGCTTTATTCATTGGATTATTGGATACCAAATCCAATTTACTGGAATACAGAACAATCTATAAATGTCATGAATTTCACAATGTGTTTTCCGTCCCTTTTATTCCATATTTCATAACTAGCTATAAGTATTTTATTTGACCTGTCAAATGGACTAGACCTGTTAGCCTCCTACAGAGAAGCACTTACTCATGGCATGGTCATGGCCAGTGGTGGATTTATTTTCAAGCTGAAAGACATTCACATGTTCAGTAGCATTAAGGTCTAGCTTTGACGTTGGCAAATATGTTCTTTCATAACAAAAACATCCTGAAATCAAGGTTGGTAAGCAGTGTTAGGTTTCGGGTAATGAATACAAAATCAGCCTCTTTGACCTGGCAGACAGGTTTGGAACCAATATGTGAACATTAAAAAAAGAAATTGTCAGAGAACTTTTCATTCTTGGGAGCAGATAAGAAAATTGTAGATGAAGGTCATTTTAGCCTGCGTGACTTCTGGCAAGATATGTCCACCAGGTATCAGACTGCTGTGAATGGCATCTTTAATGAGACCTGAGAAAAACGAGGGGCGACATAAATGAAAATAGCGAGTGTCCAATTTTGACATGCTTTGCTTTCTATCAACTCCAACCACAGATTAATTAACTATGTTGTCTACGACGAGAAATGTAATTAAAAATGTTTTGTCCTCTCTCAAAAATTAACATTCAAAGGAGGCATTCCCATTCGTGCTTTAATTAAAAAATAATCTTTGGACGTATGATGCCTCATTATGCATTCAAATTACTGTGTAGCTACAAGTACTTATTTTAAAGGTTACATGTTTAAAGGTCTCAATACAAATGTGCCTTTATTTATTTACTGGTAAAAAAAAAAAAAACATTACATTGAAATAAATTTGATTCCAGCTGACAAGCTGTTGCTCTGCTATAACATCTTGACATCATCCTCACACTCATCCGCGTGAAACCTACCCCGGTGCAGTAAATAAAAAGAAGAGCTATTGCTGGCAAGATAGCAGACGCTCCGATAAACGCACGAGTACGTCCAGGTCAACAGGGCGCTAAGGCTATGTGTAAGGTCAATAGGTTGTTGCAGACGGAGCCAACCAGCAGATAAGGAAAGAGATGGGAGGAAATATGGACATCAGCGTGCAGGCTGTAATAGCTGTCTGCTCTGGCCTGATGAGGTGGCAGGGGAATAGGGCCCAAGGCTGCCTGAGTGTGTGTTTTTGCGTGTGAGCATGTGTGTACCCCTGTTGACTGATGGGCTGGTGAGTGATAAGAAGGAAAAAGGCAGGAAGGAGATCAGTATGTATGTCGAGTTAGTTTGCTCCTGCCCTGTTCACATGGGCGGGCCACGGAGCGCCCATGTGTGAATGGCAGGTTGCATATATGTCTGATGAGGTGGTACCGGTGCAAGTTGATAGCTGTGTAAATGATGGTTGATGGGTTCTCTGGAAAGTCTATTTAGCCAGGGAAATGAAGTGCGTCTGCCTGGGGACGAATATGAGGGACACATTGGAAAGGCTCAGACAGTCTGCTCGGTCACCTCACTCAACCTTGGATTGAGAGAAGTGGGGAGATGGACAAGTTGATTGTGGTGTAAGGACTCTGTCAGTTCTCTGTCAACCAGAGAACCAGATCGGGTTATATCTGCTCCTGCTGGTTCTATTGCTTGCCCTGTGATGCCAGTATGTTTGGGTGCTTGAATTCGTAGTAGCACTTAAATTGGAGGGTGGGGATTCAAATTGCTCATGGTCAGTCTTGCTCGTTCAGCAATATCCAGTGGTCTGTTGTCATATCATGAATCTTTTGAGAATTCTATCAAATATTTTCAAGCATTGCCCTCAAATGAAAAAGAAATCTGATGATACATAATCTTGGCTTTTTAACTGGTACCTATAAACAAATGTAGCAATACCCTACCCTTGTTAACCCTTGTATTATAGTTCATTTCAACTGTAACGAACAACTAGTTGGAGTAAAAATTAGAATATCAATACATTAAACCATAATGGAATATTAGTATTTTTTTCTGAAGCTGAATCAGTTTCAGAGTAAGATCATTTCAATTGGAAAATATCATAGTAATATCAAAATTGAAGTAATAACACTGCAGAAAAAAGGGCGTATTGGTGTAATCTGATATGACCCGTCTTCACCTTGTTAATACAGGCTCTTTTTGTTCATGTTTCGTTTCCTCCCATGTTCCTCAGTCTCCCACACAAACATATGGAGGATTGTTTCTGCAGGAGATTTTATCACAACCCGAAAGGGCATTCAGTCCAGCTCGCAACCACTAGTTTAGTCACATGCACTGCTCACATGTATTCCTGCTGATAAAAAAAGACTAACTTGTGATAGACTTGGTTTTTAGGCTCTTCGATAAGAGACTGCTCTGTCTCCCATGACCCTGGACCTCATTCCAGCAGTATAACTGGAACCCAACCCAAGCGATCTTCTTCTGCTTCTCTTTGTCTCTTCGAACTTGTGCCAGGCCATGTGAGGATCACACTGGAGTGTTGGGGTGGGACGGAGAGGTTTAGCGGTGGCACCAGTGTTTCTGGGGGAAACGGATAGAAGGGTAGAGTGGCAGACTCCAGAAACTTTCTGATGAAACTTCCTGATGAGCTATTGAGGTCAGGGAACGAGGAAAGTGGAACAGAACCGTGGTGATTACATCTTGAAAGTCCATGATATTCTTTCGGGATAGCTGAATGAATTTTAATGAAAATAAATGTGCTACAAACAACGGCAGAAGCAACAGAAGTTCTCTGTGAGGATTTTGGCTAAGAAGCAGGTGTGTTGCTTACATATTCATTGTATTTGCCTGTAAGCGTTTCTGTAGCAACCTTCTCCTTATTGGAGAAAAACTTTTTTTTAACTCATGCTAACTCCACACCTCTAGAAATGGAATTGTTGACCATTTGTTGGTTTATTATCTGCCAAATTTATGATATTCCAGACTGAATATCATAAAATATATTGACAAGCATCATGTTGACTGTCAAGAAGCGACACGCAGATGTGAAATGTGGCGCTCTGCAAGTGACAAACAGTATTTCATGTGACAGTAAAAGTGGAGCCTGGTTCACAGTGATGAAAAAGGCCCAGTCTTGAGTGTCCTAACAGCTGGGAACGTGCAGCTTAACTGGATGAGCTGCAAGCCCAAATGCTCTTGAATCAAATTAACACTCTTCAGCGGCGTTTAGTGTTCAGTAAGACAGATTCTCTGACAGAGGCAGTGTTACGCAGTCGAGCTTTGTAGCTGAAGATGCAGAAACCTCATTCATAGCAACCTTGTTGATGCTGCGGAGCTGCTCAAACAAAACAATGTAAAAATATTCATGTAAGTCTGTTTGTTATCACAGCTGGCGAAGAGTGGATCATTAATATGCCACAGTACTGAAAAAACACTGAGGGGCAACCAAAGAAATTCCCGGTTTTCTCCCTTGCCAGCAATTAAACAGACTTTAAACTCAGTCAGCATCACTGTCATCATCATCATCATCATCATCACACAGTTCCAGCTATCAAGTTAGATTTTAGCGTGAAATATATGTGTTTGTGTAATTTCAGTAATTTGTTCAACAACCTGAGAGAGATGCTATAAAGCCTTAAATCAGTCCTGATAGAAAAAAAAATACATTACCCACACCTGCTTAACCCCACCACCACCCCCCTTATTGGCTGGTGTGAAATTTGGTGGAAACATTAATGTCCACAGGGAAAGTTGTGATGATCCTTTAAATCGGCATTTCATTCCATCATCCGCTCAAAATTTTAATCAACATTCCCAGCTAAGATGGTGATCATGTTAAAGATTCCACCTGCGTAGCATCAATATGCTTTTATTGTCCTTGTGAGCGCGTTACCGTGCTGATGTTAGCATTTAGCTCCAAGCGCACCTGTGCCAGAGTACGGCCTCGCTGAACCGCTGGCATGGCCACAGGGCCATACGTTTGTTTTACTGATCACATGCACGCTATTATTCCCAGGTGAACGTGACAAAACACACATTAGAGAACTTCAGTTACACTGTTTATTTATCACCACTTGACCTGTGTATGTGTTTGTGTGTGTGTGTGTGTGCCATATCGCACCATCACTGTGTATGGTCTGTTAATGTCTACGCTTATCTGTGTGTACCTCTCTTGTATGATTGTAAAACTTTGATTTCTAGCTCGATTGTGATAGTCCCCCCTTTCCTGTACATGGACACATATGCTGCTAGTCAAAATACACAATAGGCCAAAATAAGTCGACTGGTGTCTCCGCTACACAACAACGCGGCCCAGCGTCTGGAAACGGTGGAAAGAAACAAGTGAAAACATGTAGTCAATCAATGGTCGGTGTGAAGGGGTTTGCTTAATAGGCTGCAGCACCCCTTCTCTGTTTTAATCAATACAAGTCTTGATTGTGTAGCACTTTGTATTATTAGTTCGAATGACAATGTGAGGTGTAGAAACTAACCAATGATTACACAGTTTTCAGAAAAAGTATATTGTGTGTGTGTGTATATATATATATATATATTTATATATATATAGTTATATATAGATTTATATTCATTTATAAGCTTTTTAAAATAGCACAGTAAACACTTTGCACACATGATTAAAAACCACTGAATGTGTCTGATTGTTTATGTATAGGCCAATGGCGTTAAGAAAAAAAAAAAAACCCATCCTGGTAAAGGGTCATTTCACTTTCTCTGCAGTCAGCTCAGGAAGGAACAGGAGAACTGTTAGTCACTAGTGTAGGAATGAGAACATTCGTTTGTGATAGTTTATTGACAGACTGAACAGGAGGGTTGTTTATAGCTCCATTTATCTTAGCATCGCCTGAACACGTTCAGCTCGCCTTCCTGAAGTGGCTAAAGTGGAAAGAGGCCTGAACCCTCGCTCCGGACCTCAGGCTCCTGTCTGTAACTGTACGCTGGAATAGGTTAGAGTCTGCACACTTGAACCACACAGAAAGAACAACGGAAACAAAAAAAGAGAAGTTATATAAAGACAGTCAAGTCAAAAAACCAGAGATACAGAATTTATAGAACTGCACATCATCATCCCCTTTTCCTTCTTGTTTTTTTTTCTGTCACTTCCTCCCTGTACAACACCGTCTCTCTCTCTCTCTCTCTCTCCCTCGCTCTCTGCCTAATTGTCTGTCTCTCGCTCAGTCTCTGGCGTCCTCTCTGGCTCTCAGTCTCCGACCCCGTCCCCCTCACAGTCTCTGTACAGTTGGCTTAGTGGTGACCATAGAAATAGCTAAAGGGTTCCATGTGACGTTGGTTGTAGTTTGTACAGAAACATTAGTTGTTGTTGTTTTTTTTCATCATGTAAACAGGCACACACAGATCTCTAGAGGCTAACTCCTCAGTCAAAAAGACCAACCACCTCTGTCTGTCCAATCGGTCTCTCTCTCCTCTTGTTGTCGTCGTAGTGTCGTTGTTTTGTATTCCTCAGTTTGTGTCACCTCCTCTCCCCCCGGCTGCTGATGATGTTTATAATCTTCACATGGTGTGTTCTGGCCCTGGTCTCAGTCCCGCTGAGAGGAATAAGGCCTTGGATTGCTCCTCAGATATCTAGAGGTTTACAGCTACTCAGTATTTATTTCTCCTTTCCTCCCCCAGCAACCTCTGTCAAGGCTTTGTTACAGCTCGCCACCCGAGATAATGGAGTTTAACCAAGGTTGCTGTTGTCCGGGTTGCTTTTCATTTAGTTTTGTTTCGCTGTCTCTACCGTCGGTCTTGGTGGTCCGGTACAGTAACTCACGCTGTCTCCGACAGGTCCACGTGGAACGAGCTAGCAAATCCTTTTGCGGGCTGAAAAGACACAAAGGACACATTCGTTAAGACGGATGACACCCTTTCCCTCGAGACTTTTTAGTGACACAGTCGGCTCTAAATACCATCTCTGGAAGGATACGTGCCACGGTGGACTCTGTGATATTATTTATATACCCTAAAGGCTGGTCGCCGTACTCAAAGGCTACAACTAATTTGGGAATTGGGAAAAAACATGTCCATCAGCCAAGATAAATGATCAGAATTTGGTGGCTACATAATGCAGGCATCGAGAATACACAGGGCACTAATTGCTTCATTAATTATCTATAAATGGATCATTAAACATTTAAAAACCCTTTATCAAGGCAACGCTGGTGATCAGAGTGTTGCCATAGCTAGTATCATAGGGTGCTATTTTTAAAAAGAGAACATGACGCCTATTGGTTAACAGAGCTTGAGCCTCTGGGAGCATTCTCATATTTTTTACAGACTGATGAACAACAAAACCTTTTGTTGTGGCAGCGCGTTGTCGATTAATTTCAAGAGACCAGGAGAAATTGGAGAAATCTGAGAAATCGTAAATCAAAAAGTAAAAGGCAATAAATTTGGGGGGTGGGGGGGGGGGGGTTGGATGGAGCGAATATGGAGTGCATTCATCCTAACCCTGCGAGGCACACGAGATGAGCAGACACGCGGGCGGCTATATTTGGAGCAAAGCGGGCTCCAGCACCTAAAGGCTAAATACCAATTATTTTTCACACAGACCTGATGTGCAAGAGGAATATTGCTCGGCTCTGTTTGCCAACTTGCGAACAAGGATTAAAAAAAAAAAAGAAGCAGGTTATGGTATTCATCATTTACCTGAGAGACAGCCCACAGTCAGCATGCAGTATCATGGAGGATGGTAGTTAACATGGTGGTGACTTGACTGGAAATGACTTCTCTACTGAATGTGTATATCGAATCCATTCTCTACTCTTAGAGCTAATAGAATATTCATGTAATGTGGGAGAGCTTGGAAAGCAATTGAAAGCGGCAGATAGTTTCCCGCCATCCTTTTCAGAAGAACCCCACATCGTTTCTCTGGTAATGCGAGCTCCAGATTCCCTTTCACTCCAATGACAATTTATTCAAAAATTAATAATTGTTAATCTCGTTATTTTTCACTAAAACTTGTGTACTTGTGTGTGTGACTTCACCAGCTGAGGGATCCTGACCTCATGGTTGACAGCCCATTTCACCCACGCTTCTTTATGTCAGGTATTGATCCACAGACACGCAACTACACATACTGGAGACTTGCTTTTTAGAACAATATGGACTGGATTCCTTGAGGGAAAGAAGAAGCGTGGGTTGGGTCTTTCAGCTTTCGAGCTATTCAGTAGGGAAGTCATCGCGCTTCAGCGAAACTCCGCCGCTGAGCACACAGAAACAGATGTCCTTTACGGCGTGAGACGACCTAGCTTTTATTTCCTCACTATACACTCAGATCACGTTTTGACTTTAACCGTATGCATGTGCAGGTGTTAGGAGGAGTGTGCGAAGTGTGTTGGTGACTTTCATGTATGAGCATCAGATAAAAAAAGGATTTTGAGGGGTAAAAATTTGGAGAAAGGGGAAAACAAAGAAAAAGGGGGGCCACAGCGGCTTCACATGAGACCAATTGAAATTGCGTTTATTTTCGAATCAGCCATTTTGGTTACAGACAGTTTTAAGACTGAGGTTGGGGTTGGATTGAAAATTTTAGAGGGCGTTTTGGACAAGGGGAGTTACTAGTAATAGATTTCATTTTACATTCAACAAAACAAACTTATAATTTACAAAAGAAAACAGAAAAGCAATGGAACAATTCAACAAAATCAGTAAGTTGTGTGTTTTAAAAAAAAACTCCTTAAAAATAGAAAGAAATAATAGTTGATAAACAACATAAAAAGTCCAGATCAGAATCAAGAGGCAGATTCATTGTCCCCCTTTAGTATCTGTACTGGACCAGACCAAAGTCATAGGGTCCCAGGGAATTTTCATACTGATACTCACAGAGAAAGGTGGGTTTGTACGGTAGGGTCCCCCTATCATACTCTTTCCTCTCTAGCGTGCTGGAGCTGTACTGCTGCTGCTGCTGTTGCTGATGGAGGTGATGGTGTAGGCTGTGGTGTGACTGTGACCTTTGACCGTCCTTGCCAAAGGTGGAGAATGACCTATCGTTGGAGGAGGCAGTGGACGAGGTCATGGTGAGCTGGTCGGAGAGGTTGACGGAGGAGGGTACCTCAGTGTCGGGCAGCGTGGCGTCCATGCCTGGGACGTGCAGGTTGCTACGGTAGTCCGGCCCCTGGCGCCCGTCTGAGGGCACGAATGACGGCATCCAGCAGCGGTCGGAGTGGCCAAGAGCCTTGCACTCCTCCGTACAGTTAGAGAACAGGTCGGCCCCTGTAGAGGAGATAGAGACGGGATGAGGCATGAAAGAGAGGGAAGGTTGGAAATGAGGTTGGAAGATTTACAGGCATATGAGAGATGATAGAAACGAAAGGGGAGCGTTGGAGGAGAAGGCACAAATATTTGGAGTGGAAAGGCGAGATGGAGTGGGAGATGAGAGAAGGAGAGCAGAAGAGAGAACACAAGTTAGCAATCATTTGGCAATGTCGCGAGCAGCAAAAGTGCAGCACAAGCTATTCATCAAAGAGACAAGGCCAACATTGATGAAGCGAATTGTTTGTTTTCCTCCTCACCTCATTCATTCCGAATGAAATGTGCAATCAAAGTGATGTGGTGTGGCGAAAACATTCCACCCCCCCTCCCTCCATCCACATCCTCAGACTCACAATTGATTCAAAAACAGCAAGAGACAAAACGTGAATCCATATTCCATCATCCCCAACACACACACACACACACACAAAAAAAAGAAAACGACAATTATCTTACAGAATGCTCGACAAACCCCAAGAACATATTCACGGGCTGCTTAATCACACTGGAACGCCAATCATCCCCATACAAACCAGCAAAGTGTGTAATTGACACACAGCCAGAGCCAAAACAAAACATCAACATAGAAAAAAGATTAAATTATCATCTGAAATGATATAAAAGAATAACACACACACTCTGTGTCTCACACACACACACAGGACCAGCTTGAAAGGGGTACCAGTTATGTTAATTACAGTCTCTTAGAGAGAATAAAGAAGAGAGGACTCGGGGAAGAAGAGCATGAGAGATTATAAAGAGGCAAGACAAGGGAACAAGAGACATGAACAGTCATCATCATAATGAGACCCTGCAGAGGTTCTCCGCCTGTATGCAGGTTGGAGTCCCAGTTTTCCCGCTTTCCCGGTACAGCCGGGAAGAGTGCGTGTTAAGTTTGGGCACACGTGAAATCAAAGTCGGCCAAAAAGGCAGTTTAGTGCGAGGTGAGGAAGAGGAGGCAGAGACACAGTGGGCAACCTGCTGTCTGTGCCTCCCTGAGGCCGAGGGGGCTTCAGATCAAACGGTCCACTCAACACAAATCTATTCTCCTGATCCTTTCCACCGATAACGCCTCAGTTCCTGGATGGCTAAAAGCAATCTCACACACACACACACACACACACACACACTCAAAGCAATGTAACATAAGAGTGTAAATATCAATAGATTTACGACACAAAAGAAAAAAGACTTTTAGAGGCATCGCTGTGGAATAATCAGGAAAGACGTAGTACAGTATCATATCAGGTGAAGAAGATCTGTTTATTCCCAGGCAGCCTCTCTGTGACCCCCCTCCCACCCCCCCACATTAAGACTAAATCTCAGGACATCAGCCTGTCATTCATGGATTACGGATTATTTTTGCCTGCAGTGAAAAGTGTCACTGGTCATAAACACAGTGGTGAAAATCCACAAAACGTTTTTGTTTTTCTTGTTGGTTTGGTTTGTTTCGTTTTGATTGTTTTTTTTTCCGTCGGAGTGAAAGTTACTGGACTGTGCATTTCAGACACGCTTCTATAACACGCCGATTTAACACGTCTGAAACTAAAGCCACGCAGCACAAACGGAAACCAGTGTTTGTGAAGGGCGACATTACTGCGGCAAAATAATAACTACTGGTCTTCGGCAACAACACGGAGGTGTATTTTCCACTGGGGGCTGCGGGGACGTGTCGGCTTTACTTTTAGAAGTGAGTGAGGCTTATTTTTATCAGGAGGATCTTCTTTCTGACATCTCTCGCAGCAACATTCCCGCACCATCCATCCACCAGAGTCCAGATGAGAGAAGGGAGGACTTGATAAAAATGTTGATCTGCTCAGATGAGTCCGCTTCAGTCATTACTGTGGCACTCAAAGCAATAAGATGAAAGAGCATCGGTTAGTGAGGTGCATAGCTTTTTTAACCCTGAGTAGTGCCTGTCAGGCTACGCATGGTATATAATGTGCACGCACAACCCCAGTCAGTATATCAGTATTATAACTACAGTATGTTCTCTAGCAACGACAATACCTATAATGCAGAGATTTACACAGGATTTTCTTTGTTGTAGTTACTGTGGGGAAGAAAACACAGTAAATTATTTAAGTTGAATGTCACTAAAAGTAAAAGTGATCATTTTTACACAAACAAACAGGAGGAAGCCGCTGAATGATTAGTAGATCAATAGGTCGTGACTCATGCGAACTGTAAATGTCCAGTGCCCACCGCGATTACCAACAGCTGGCTAATTTGTCCTTTTGTGTGTGCCGCTCTAATTGTGGACCTAATATGGGCCACACGGGGAGCGACGCGGGCATGGAGACTGCGCCGTGACCGGAGAGGCGGCGGGGGCTCAGAGCTCACAGACAGGACACAGCGAGGGCCAAACAGACAGGAGGAGTCACAGATTTCACAGACAGCGGCCCAGCAGGCAGGAGAAGCAGCAAGACTGCAGGAAACATAAGGAAGGGCAAGGGACACGCAGGCAGGCACAGATGGAATAAGCAGAAGGCCAGAAAAGACAGGGGGAGACATGGGCTTGCACGGGGATATGGGAGAAGGGGGTGCGCAGAGGTGGGATTGTGATTTTTAAACACAAGAAAAGAAAACTATCCAATTAAACGTAAACTAAATATCTATCTGAACCTCATGATGACATATACCAGCCCCTCACTGTCCACAGCCTTCTATTTCACTGTTCAGCACAATGTTGGCAACGTAAATAATGAATAACAATGATCAGGAAATGCAAGGAATTATGCAAATATACGTTTGATAGACATTGTTGCAGCACAAACTCACATCCACTGCAGTCTGAATGTTGTGTGTTTAATTTAGCAGGCTGGGTTTGAATTAGGAGGTTGTGAATATGGCAGATGTCGGTTTGGTCTGTTCACCCCTGTCTTCGCTCTCTGGCCCGCAGTGTCAGCACCAGTCAGTGCTTTTGCTGCCAAAGGCTGCATTTGTTGTCATCGCCGCCTCGCGTGTGCGGGTTGTGTGTCAGCAGGCCCGTGCTCTGTGTGATCAGGTGGAATACAATACAGGGAGATTTGTGGAAATGCTAATTACGATTAGGACTGAGTGGCATTGACTTGCGCTTACCCTCCGATTCAACCTTGGAGCTCATGTATATTCATCCTACATTTAAAGGTTCAGGACGCACAAATCATTGCCATTTCTGTTAATTCCCACCTTCAAGTTACCCTTTAGCCTTTTAATGGACTTGGCGCAAATTAATTTCCGCATCGGGCGCGCGGGGGCGTTGACCTCGCGGCTCCAATCGCCTCTGTGCCGCTCCGGAGATAAAGTGGCATTAAGGAGCTGCGTCTGCTTCTTAACATACAAACAAATGAGTCAAACGGCAGAAGTGCAGGTGCAAAAGCGAACACACGGGCGTCTATGCGGGAAAGCACACGCACACGCGCGCATACAGATAAAGATGCGGATTAAGAGAAAGCTCAGTTTGCTCCATCTCTCTCATATCTGAGTACTTTCTTAAGCAGGCACAGGGGCATAGTCCTCTGGAGATGATGTGTAAATATAGTCTGCAGCACTCACTGTTTACCGTGCATCAGGCTCCAAGAAACTCGTGTCACAAGCTTCCAAACTACGCACTGATTTTTGCCTGCCGGCTCACTCCTAAAAAAGAGCGACAACAACACATATGTTTGCATGCACTGGCACACACACACACACGCACGAGCGCGCACACACACGCTTAAAAATAAGATTTCAGCGCGCAGATATGTAAATGTACACAAGTAAACAGACAGACAGGCCCGGCGCACATGACACCCAGTGGCTGCTGATCTTCACGAAGCACCTTTTCCACCTCGGGCATGAAGCAACACAACAACCAAAACAGTGACTGGCAATGACAGGTCCTGCCAGCAGCCCCATCTCTCACCGTGACCTCATCATCACACACACACACACACACACGCACACACAAGGAGATGTAAAGGATGCTGCATAATGCAAACACAGTCTACTTGTTAATAAGCAATCAGCACTACTGATTTATTTATCTGTTTTTTTATTTTTTTGCTTTGGTTACATCTCCGTGTGCTTCCGAACCCCCGCGTCGGTGTGATTCGACTAATTGCGCCTGCTGCCTGACATACATCCAACAACTGGGAGAAAGGAAATGAGGGGAAACAAATCCCGAGCAAACACCAACCCCGTGTTGGAATTCATTTTGTGGGTCTATATACCTGCTGCACTCCAGTTTGCACTCCCTCCCTCCCCGAACTCATTCACCTGTCTCTCTCTCTCTCTCTCTCTCTCTCTATTAGTCCCTCTGAGTCTCGATCCCTTCTTCTTCCATCTCTTGTTATTCTGCCTGGTTCTTCCTCTGTCGTTATCTTGCTTTCACTCTCTCTCTCAAAAAAAAAACACTCTACCTCCCTCAGGTAGATGGCGTCTTCCATCCATACGTCTGTTTTTCATCTTGTCCTCCACTGTTCCAGAGAGGATACAGACACAAAATGTCAATATTTGGACAGCAGCTCAGGACGGCAGGGGAGTAGCATGGCTTCCTTACATGAGTCGGCCAGTGAGGCTGTGATGAGTAAACCAGAGACCCCCCAGGGCCAAAACAGAGCAAGATGGCTTCCACCATATCCAGTAATGACAGACCGAGACATGGCTCGGAGTCTCTGAGAGGCAGCTCCCATCTTTAATGTTTGTTACATAGCAAATGGGCTCGGAGGAAGAGCCAAGATGGCCACTTGCCCTAACAATGTCCGTTTGATGTATATGGCCCTTTATATATTGCGGTTATTGATCTCGGGGTTGTAAGCTTTTCATCACTTGGTCTGTTCTTTGAATGCAGCGTTTCTTGATCAGACAGTAGCTCATCGACATTAAAGTCTATACACGGAGATCTTCATATAAAGATGGCTCATTTATCATCACCCCGCATATTCTTTTTTTTTTGTGTTTTGAACATCATTTGTCATCAGAAGTTGGTGACACTGTGATCCGTAGCATAATAAGTACAGGGGCATTGCGACAGGTGGTGCATCTTCAACTCCGCCCAAAATAAAAAGTCAACCTCTGCTAATCTTTAGATATTGTAATAAAACTAAAATAAATAGTAAATATAAGAATTTAGAGGTAAATTACGCGTGGCCAAAACATCGATATGACTCTCGGGAGTTTGCTGTGATTTCCATGAGTCTTTCTGCCTTATGTCTCACTTCAGTGATAAATATCCCCTCATGTCTGAGCCCTTACAGATGAGGCATACTCATATGTACCACATCCTGAAGGTGAGGATGTGTTTTTGACCTGAAAACATTCAAGCAGTCATTCAGTTCATTCATTAACGTAATACCGCGATTGCATCGCTCACCCTGCATGATGTGTGAGTGTGCAGCTTAACATTACACAACATCGTCTTATTGTCTTTTTAATTTATTCCCACACTGAACTCAGGAGGTTGAGTTGAATTTATTATTTTTTTTTTTTTTGCTGAAATTGAAATAAGACAGGTATGTTGCACTTAATGGTGTCAGTCGGTCAGTTAATTAATTTGATTGATTGTCTCTGCGACGACTTTTACTGACTTTTATTGACATTGAACAAAGGAGGCAGCTTAGGAGAGGTGACACCTCCACCTGTTGCAGGGACGCACATTGATTTCCTAATGAGGCAATGCTGTTTGTCCTATTTGCTTCCATAGATTTTGGACTTTTCCATGTCGCATTGAGATATTTGTATCTTATCCCCTGCTAGTTGGTTTTGAGAGCTGTAGTGTGAGTCTGTGTGTGCATTATAAGGTTTGTGTTTTGCTCATTTGCTCTGTTATGTGTATTTCTCCATTCCCCATTAAAGGTCCTCAATGAAACACTGTTGTTGGTAAAAACACTAAACGCGTTGGTTCCACCTTCTCATGTATGACAGTTGGCTGCTATTCTTTGTTTCTGAGTGAAAGGTCTTCAGTTATGTGGCTCATTTGTGCTATGTGGTATTTTCTTGACAGGCTGTCGCCTCAGACCCAGTTTTTTTCCAACTCGTTTCCTGAGTTATTGGTCCAAACCTGTTCTTTGTCTTGTCTGGAATCCCAGACATGAATATGTGTTACATTAATGTGACCTAAATCTATATTTCTGCACAGACCCCCACATTTTCCCATTATCTCAAAACGCCGCATGCTAAATTCCTCTGACAGCTTCCTGACATGGGAAACGGCAACATGGTGCCCACAACTAATTCATAATCAGACTTCTAATACACCATTGCCACAGTGATTTAATTGTCCCATTTGTCACGGCTCTTGTTCTCACCAAAACAAACGTCATGATAATGATCGTTTCCAGTCTCCCACCCGTCACGCAGTCGTCCACAGCTGATCGAATGTCTCTGAGGTGCCAATTTTTCCCCGTTTCGCTGATGAATATTTCATCCCGTCTTATCTGTCACCTTTTTTTGTTTTGCTTGCTCACTCTTCCCATCGTCCCCGATTAAGATGATGAGGGCAGCAATGAGGAAAACGGTGTCTAATGCGATTCAAGCAACCTGTAAAAGACAAGGTGTGGGGAGGTAAGAGGTGTAGCAGTCAATCAATATTCCTTTGGCACCTGACGCAGCTGCTCCTCGCTCGAGACACGCCACTTTCAGAAAAGCCAATTTGCCCATTTTTTAAAGGTATCCAGTGATATCCCAGCCTCACAGGCAGCGTCCTTTTGATTTAAAACCACGTCGGGAGACTTATTTTCTAAAGTGTCAGGCGAGCGGCCGTGCGGGAAGCTACGGCAGGTGTAGTTGATGATATGCCAACTGGAAATGGTTTCCTCTTGATTTGAAATATTCCTAGGCGCTCCAAAAGGGAGAGTGTGCGGCGCGGTCCCGTGAGGAAACCTTGCCTCTAACCCTCCTTTGATAATTGCTATGCAAAAGGTTCTGGAAATGAATTACTGATCAGCCGAGTGTTGCGGAGAGCCAACGTGTGGGGGGAGACAGAATGAAGGATGAGACCCTGCCACAAGCCCTGGAAGCAAACGCGAGTGTGACACACACGCACGCGTGCACGCACACACACAGAGAATGAAAGTATATTTACAGTACATGCATGCTAAAAAGGAATGTATATGCGTGTGCTCCCATGGATTTGCCTATGCACACAAACGCTGCAGAGAGAGCGGCCTATACATAATCTTATCTCAGGCTTATGACGTCTGGCTCTTTACTTAACAACATGCATTTGCACAAATGTAGCACACAACCCACATGAGGCTACCAACCATATTCTGTAACCCCATATATTTACACAATTAAAAAAAAGACACATACACACGCCGAGACATAAATGAGCAACGTGCATGCCTGTATAAATGCAATACACACATGGCTGAGTGCCAAACACTAGCTACCACTCTCTCCTCTTAAACTGGATCTCATTTAAGCTTCCCAAGGAACGCTACATCTCCAAGGAATCTCCTTTTCAACACTGACATCATCGCCAGTCTTGTTTTCTCCTACACAAACACACACCCAAGCAGATTACACACAGGTAGAATGTATACAGCGACATATTGAATCAGACGGTGGTATACCTTTACACCCGCAGGCGCACGCTCAAGCAGGCTGTCGGGCTTTGTTTACTGAGGGCTGTGAAACTCAAGCCTACCTTCTGCCCAAAATACCAGTGGCATCACCTCCCGTGGCGTACTAAGCTGTTCACTTCTAAATCCAACATGAGGAACAAATGTGGCCTTCCTTCGCGTGAAATACAGGGTGCTGCGCCAACTTGTGCGTGTTCCCGGGCCACAGCCAAACGATCCCGCTCAGAGCTAAATAAAACTAAAGGATGCATGTTACAGGCTCGTGATAGTGGTCTTTCAACTCTGCTTGTCGATATTCCACATCAATTTTAGGAATTTTCTTTCCAAGACCCGTCCTTATCGAAGTCCAGGATTACCTGTTAGCTGACTGTGCTAAGTGGAAACCACTTTTCCACAGCCAGAGCTTCCACATATGCATAAATCACATTCACATTCTGATGCAAGGCGTCTACCACAGAACGCAGATTTAACCATTCATGGGAATATTTATTTCACATAAGGATTTATTGTTGATAGAGGAAGCGCGGTGTCTTTTGGATTTCTTCCAGTTGTGCATTTCAGTTTGACCTTCGCAGCTTGTTTCATTAGCGAGGGCGGCGAGAGACACGGCCACTGCTGCCTACTGGCTCTCTGTTGCTTGCCTCATTGATAGTGAGGCCTGATGAGGTCCACTCACCATCCCACAACACCAACAGTACCTCATCTGGTTTATTTGTATTCCCGGCACTGATGTGATATTTGGCCGGTTCCGGTCGAGGCAGGGATCTTAGACGAGCCGCGTGGAACAATCCCTCAGATGGAAAAGGGCAATTCAATATGAAATGAGATTTGGTATCGCTCCGCTTTTTGTCTGACGCAACGTTGATCAATAAACAGGTACTAGCTTAATAGAATTTTAGAGAGAACAGGGGAAGGCTTGTGATAACACCTAACACCTTGTCTCAAAACGGACTATTACTGTAACATGCACCAGAGAAACTGAAGGCAGTATATATATATATAAATAAACCTGAAGTGAGCGTGTGGATCATTCCAACATTTTGCCTTTGTATTAACTTGCAATGCAAAGGAGGCTAATATGTTTGCTTAGTTGTCTCTATAACCAACAAGTGTGGGACAATTCACTGCAGGGCTGATTGAAATGCATCTCATTATATCAGTTTAGCTTCCATACCTTTTCCTTTCACTTGAGCGAGCCTATTGATTAGTGCTACTGGAGCACTGGAGGCCTCACACACCGCCGTGCTGTGAGTCGCTGTTCTGTCAGTACCACTCTGTGGTACAAGCAGCAGGGTTGGAAAGAGAGAAAGGCGAGAGGCGC
Source organism: Trinectes maculatus (assembly GCA_016785345.1). Lineage (NCBI taxonomy): Eukaryota > Metazoa > Chordata > Actinopteri > Pleuronectiformes > Achiridae > Trinectes > Trinectes maculatus. The sequence goes on from JAFBJQ010002232.1 coordinate 488,026, forward strand.
AGAAAGGGAGGAAGGTAAATTCCCCTAATATTCCTCCCTTTCATCCGGGTGTGAAATACAATCAACACCTCTGGGGCTGTTCATGCCCGCCATCCAGCGAGGAACCACCGGAGCCCAGGCCTCCGCACGCTCTCAAATTAAGGAAATTAAAAGTCACCGGTCCGCACCAACAGGTCAGCATTATCACCATTCAGCTCGCAACCACACACTATTGAAAGCAAGGCAAGCAGTGGTGTGTTCGAGTACTGAAATGGCAGTGTAATTAAGTGATGTGTGTGTGTGTGTGGGTGGGTGTGTGTGTGTGTGTGTGTGTGGAGGGTTTGGGGGGGGTGCAGAGGCACTCACCAGCCGAATGACCCCGGTTGGTGGCATCATGGTCGCTGTCGCCCTGTTCGCTGTCACCGTGACCGCTGTCTTTGGAGCTGACGATGTCTGCTTCCTGGAATGCCGAACTGGAAGAAGTTTGAAAACAGTGGAGGGACAGAGAAAGGGGGGGTGTGGGGGGGGGACAGAGACGTGCGGTGGAAGATGAAGGGAGAGGGGGAGAAGGATTTAATGAGGGGCAGAGAGACGGAAAGAGGGGGAGAGTCAGAAATCAACCCCACATTAATACAGTCACGGTGGCCGTCAGCAGTCTAAATTGGATGTTACACATGGCATGTAATGAAACCCAGCATAAGGCCTTTAATAGGTGCTGCTCTGTCAGTTATGGGACCGATGCCAAATTGAAGATGAACGTTATGGATACACTGGGAACCATGTAGCCTCTCAAAGCCACAATTAACGACGTGGAATATACCGATTCATACTGATGGCTGTAATATTCAATTTTACAGTTATGTGAACAGGATATGGATCCATGAGGCCTGTTGGATGATAGAGGTCCTCTGATGGTGGATGGGCAGAGGCTTTGCACCATAGTAATAATAAAGTGTGTGTGTGTGTGTGTGTGTGTGTGCGTGTGTGTGTGTGTGTGTGTGTGTGAGAGTGTGTGTGTGTGGGGGGGGGCGTTTAGGGGTGCTGGGTGTGTCTACCTGTTGACACGTCTGGGTCTGTCCACCAGGTAGCTGAGTTCTGCACGTTGGTGTTTTGTCTGGAAAAAAACCACACATCTGATTACATCTGGTGCCACGCGCGCACACACACACACACACACACACACACACAAACACAGATACATGTCAACGATGCTTGTTACCAAACTGTGTGAGGGGGAAGCTGTGGCACCGCGAGACGCCTAAGCGACGGCCGGTGCCGCGCGCTGCCACTTGGTGATGGAGCGAGTGCGCGAGGGGAGACGGGAGCATGGGAGAGAGAGAGAGCGCGCGCGCGTCAGGGAGGCGACTGAATGCGTAAATGATTGAGCCGCCCGACGCCGAGACTGAACAACCTTTGTTCCCGGTGCTGCCGTGCTGCCCCGTGCGTGGAATACTTAACACGCGGCAAAGGCAAGGCTGTGACTCCCTGTCTGGATCCACTCCAGCCGGGCTGGGGGGGGAAGAGCCCCAAACTCCTCGTGCAGCTCCCCGAGCAGTGCGCACAGACAGACTGCGCACAAAACAGGCCCTCACATCCCATCACTCCGCTGCTCCCTGTGCTCCTGATGATGATGTTTGACACCATGAACTCCACCACCTGCTCCACGGACAGATCTATCATTCACACTGAGCTCCTGGAGCAGCGCGCGAGGAGCCAAAGAAAGAAATTCGCTCCTGTTCTGCAGCTCCTTCACACAAAGTTTATACAGATTCACCCAACACGTTAAGATGCTATAAGTGGTGCGTTAAGTGGAAAATTAAGAGCCCTTAAAGCCATAAGTCAGACTCACTCTCGCACTCTGTTGCGCGTGATTTCATGGCAGATCAGAACAGAGTCCATTATGGATGCCACACTGGCTCTGGCCATTGACACGTCCGCTCACTGCTACTCAGGGTAATGATTAAAGGCCACTGTGCAGAACGCCCGGGTCAATAGCAGATACCATTTCTATCCTCTCTGACACTTATGCCCCGCGTGACCTGAGTGCGCGAGGCGCTGGCACATCACGCGGACACAGCAGGTGATTTGTGGGAGATGTATAAATAAGGTTAACCAGTCAAATCAATGTGGTGTTCAATGTCTAACTGGAGGATGCGTAAAAAGCCGCTCTCTTACCTCGTTAGAGAGGATGCTGCCGTTGGATATGATGTCCGGTTGTTGGTCACTGTAGCCGGTGACGATTGCGCCGCAGGGGTTGGTGTGATCCGTGTCCGTGCTGCGGGAGGGGCTGCACGGCTTGAGGAACATCAGGTCTGTTTTGGCGGATTCGGGGGTCAGACACACCTGGTAGCAGTATGAGTTCTGGTTCTGGTGGTGGTGCGAGCCGAAGCCCCCTCCCACGCCGCCCACGCCAGATTCCTCCACCGGCACCTGCCCCACGGGCCCGACCCCGGATGTCACGTTGGTGCTCTGAACCAACATGATGTCGGACTTACTCAGCTTCTTCTGCTTCCGGCCTCGGGCCTGCCTGCTGCAGCACGAGCCGCAGCACAGGCAGCAGTCGCCGGCCAGCAGGCACGTGTACAGGTTCAGTGTCTTGTCCTTCTGACAGCGCACGGCCAGGACGATCATGGCCAGGAGGAATATGAAGGACACGGAGCCCAGGGCGATGATGAGGATGAGGGTGAGGTCAAGCGAAGTCTCCTTTGCCTTGGAGGCCGAGCTGCGGTCCCCGCTGCGGCCTTCCACCACGCTGTCCACTAAGATGACGCTCACGCTGGTGGAGGAGGAGAGAGGCGGCTGCCCGTGGTCCCTCACCTCGATCAGCAGGTCGTAGTAGCCGTGCGGGTCCCGCTTGGGGGAGATCCTGCGCGCGGTCCTCAGCTCCCCCGTCCTCCAGTCCATGCGGAACATCTCCATCTCGTTGCCGCGCAGGATGCTGTAGGAGAGCCGTGCGTTCTCGCCGTCGTCCGCATCCATGGCCACGATGCGCGTCACCAGGTAGCCGGGCTCCGCGGAGCGCGGCAGGTGCTCCTTGGCTGTGCCGTTCTTCCCGACGGGGGCGATCACAGTGGGAGCGTTGTCATTCTGATCGACGATGATCACGTTCACCGTGGCGTTGGAGAAGAGCTCGGCGGGACCCGAGTCCTTCGCCTGGACCATGAAGCTAAACTCCTTCAGCTGCTCGTAATCAAAAGAGCGCAGCGCGTAAAGGTAGCCGGTGTCCTGGTTTATGGACACGTAGGTGTCCACGGACATGCCCTGTATGTCACACTCCAATATGGAGTAGGTAATGAGAGCGTTTTGGCCTATATCTGGGTCCAAGGCGCTCACGGCGTGGATGAACGCGCCGGGCACATTATTCTCATTGACGTAGACGTCGTAAACCGCCTGCGTAAAGCGGGGCGCGTTGTCGTTCTCGTCGGAGACGTGCACTTTGATGGACTTGCTGGTGGCGAGCGAGGGCTGGCCCTTGTCTTTGGCCACCACGGTGATGGTGTAGGAGTCCGCGCTCTCCCGGTCCAGCGGGCCGTCTGTCACGATGGTGTAGTAGTTCTTGAAAGAGGACTTGAGTTTGAACGGAACATCACCCAGGATCTCACAGCTCATCTGCCCGTTCTCCCCGGAGTCCCGGTCCGACACGCTGAACAGTGCGATCACGGTGCCCGGCGCGTCCTGCTCGCTGACGGACTCAGTCACGGTGCTGAAACCGATCTCCGGCGTGTTGTCGTTCACGTCCACGAGTTTGACCAGCACTTTGCAGTGCGCGGGGACCGCGTTGGCCCCCAGGTCTTTGGCCTGGACGTAAATCTGGTGCGTGTTGCTCTCTTCGTAGTCCACCTCCCCCGCCACCTCTACCCTGCCGGTTCTGGCGTCGATGTTGAATAAGTCCTTTATCCGGGGCGCGTTGTGACTGCTGAAAGAATAAACTATCTCCCCGTTTTGTCCCTCGTCCACGTCCGTGGCGTTGAGCTGGATGACCAGCGTGCCCACGGGGGAGTTCTCCCTCAGGTTCACGGTGTACACGGACTGGTCGAACGTGGGCGCGTTGTCGTTGGAGTCCAGAACTTTCACGACCAGGAGAGCCGTCCCGGTGCGCTGCGGGACGCCGCCGTCCACGGCCGTCAGGACGTAGCGGTGCACCGCCTGCTGCTCCCTGTCCAGCGGCTTCTCCAGCACCAGCTCCGCAAACTTGTTCCCGTCGCTCTGCGTCTGCACGTCCAGGTAGAAATAGTTGTTGTTCGTTATGGCGTACGTGCTGAGCGCGTTTGAGCCAACGTCGGGGTCGAAGGCGTTTTCCACCGGGAAGCGGGTCCCGGGGATGGCGCTCTCCGATATCTCCACGGAAATGTCCGTCTCCGGGAAGCTGGGCGGGTTGTCGTTGATATCCATCACCTCGATCTCCACGCGAAAGAGCTCCAGCGGGTTCTCCAGGAACACCTCCAGGTGCAGCAGGCACGGGATGGTCTGCTTACAGATTTCTTCCCGGTCTATTTTCTCCTGCACCACCAGCGCGCCGTTTTCTAAGTTCACCTCCAGGTAAGGGGTCCGCGAACTGGGCACCGTCTGGAAGCGGCGAGCGGAAAGTTTGGTGATGTCCAGCCCCAAATCCTCTGCGATATTCCCAACCACGGAGCCGGGCTCCTGCTCCTCTGGCACGGAGTAGTGGAGCTGAGAGGCAGCTCCATGCAGGATGGAGAGCAGGAGTACAAACCACATCATCTCAGCGCCGTCTCTCAAAGTGCACTTCAAGACGAAAAAGAAAAAGAAAAAAATGAGTGTTATTCCTTCTTCTTACAAGAAACGAACATTTCCCGTTTCCTCAGTCCGTGAAAAGGCAGTGTGATAAAGAGCAGCGAGGCTGGCCGGCTCCAGATCTCCTCTCCTCCGCCTCGGGTCACTGGGACACTGTGTCGCTGCAGCTGTGAGACGCACATCTGATCCCAGCTTCTGCGCTTCAGTCACTTCTGCGGCGGTCAGGGAGTTTTTTTTGGCGTCGGCGCAAACATTGCGGGCTGGAGCCAGGACGCGCAGCCAGCGCTCCGCGCGCACAGCTCAGACTCTCCCTCCTCCACAGAAAGTCACCGAACAGAACCAGCAAACTCCCGAACTCGCAGCGGAGAGACAAGTCCCGTCAGCGCTGCGCCCTGATCTGAGACCAGTGCAACTTCTAAATCAAGACGGTGCGGAGGAGAGCAGTTTCTCCCTCTCTCCCTCTCTCCCTCTCTCCCTCTATCCCTCTATCCCTCTGTCCCTGTCTGTGTGGGGATGTAATCACTGCGCCTCAGCGCTCAGAGCGGATGATGTTCTCAGCTCGGCTTCTGTGAGGCGAGTGTGAGCGGCGGGGTTGGTTTTGCGCGCAGCTCCTTTCCCCACCAGCCAATGGTATGATCCAACAGCGGGCGTGATGGCACCTGATTGGGGCTCCGCGACGCCAGCCGGAGCGCACATCGGGCCCCACATAATAAAAGCAGCGCTCCTCTCCTCTCCCCCTCTCCTCTCTGCTCCTCCAGGCGCTGCCTCAGTCGCAGCAGGGAAATCACAACGTTTTACGCATCCGGCGAATTAAGAAAGTGGAATAATACCAGGTGACGCGTGGCATCGATGCGACTGATGCCACGGGAGTGTCGGGTTTTCCATTAGAAAACAAATTCATTAGAAATGTCCCTTTATTTGTTATGATTCTTATCATTAGCCCCCCGCGCATGCTGCCAGTAACTGTAACACTGTTGCGTCACGCGCCGCTTTTAATTCATAAAGCAGAAGTGGGATATGCAAATGGGACGGAGACGCACATGGCGGGGGGTCCAGATAACTCGCACACTTTCAGGAGGGTGATGACAAAATGATGGAGAAGAGCGCAAGTGACGCTTATTAGCGCAAGTGTCGCATTCGTGGTGTGAGAAACGGAGCGCAGCGGCGTCTGGCGCAACGCGGGGCGACGCTCTCTTTGTGCGCCGGAGGAGAGCGAGCGGCGCGCGGCTCCGCGTTTCTCCACGCGAGTCAGCAGAGACAATGAGGGGACGCTCGGCGGATTTGCAGCCGAGTCTGAGCCGGAGCATGTGTGACTGAGCCGATCTGACGCCGGAGCCGCTTCTCAGAGCAGATCCCCCCCCCCCCCCCCCCCCCCCCCCCCCCCCCCCCCCCCACTCCCCCACTCTCTCTCCCTCTCTGACAGGGCGTTACAGAGACCAACGTCGCCCCCTCGCGTCTGCCCACTCTGTCTGTAAAGCTCCCCGAGATGAGGAACTTGGACATTAGGTTTACCTCTCCAGCACAAGGGCATATTTCTTACTGCACAAACATCTGTATAGGTATATGTCGTCCATCGTTTTCAAATATTTGTTTTTATTTCCTCGCGTTCATGTACAGTAGCAAAAGACAGATTTTGAATCTTAATTAAAAGAAACCGGTAATCACATTATACGATATTATCCATGACTGGTTTGAGTCCCCATCAATGTGAAGGTTTGAGAATATTACAACGTGTGAAGAGTACACACACACACACACACACACGTATCTACTGTAACAGGATCAGTATAAGAGAGAAGTTAACATGTCAGCTATATTTATCCTGTATCTTGACAGCATAGATGGACTAATCAGGCACTGTCATTAGTGTTAATAAGCATCTGTGTGATTGGTGTATATATCCTATCGGGGACCTGCATATTATCACCCTCTGAGTAACAGAAAAAACACATATCAATATGTTCCCATGACTAAAGAATATTGATCTGTAGACCAGACCGCAAAGCAACCACCAACAGTCATGTACACACACACACACACACACACACACACACACACACACACACACACACACACATACATGCACCAGTGATGGCAAGCTACCATGCAAGGTCCTGCTCTGTCCATTGGGAGCAGTTTGAGGTTCAGTATTTTGACCCTGGACACTGACATGTGGACAGGAGCTACTGGAGATTGAAGTGCCGTCGCTGCAATTAGCCACTACACCCACCACACACGCTGAGGCCCAGTCCCATGCTCCTCATGGTGAGCCACAGTGATACGATTTGCAGAGGCCCGCACAAGTGCTCGCTCACCATTACTCAACACACGCTCAAGCTTGTCCAATGCGATGAACAGCACCCACACAACTTCTGTGGCATTTTGTGGAATATATATTTTTTTGTCTGTATATTTTGTAGAATTTGTTGTATATGTTTATGTTACGTCAGCTCATAATGTAGTATCAATAGCAGGAATCAGAAATCTCTTAGTGTTGGGGGGGGGGGAAACGATATTTCTGCATTTAAAGTAGATGTATTCACTGAAGTACAATAAAACAGACATAGATAAGTGTAAATATAGTTACACCCAACACACCTACATACTTGACAAGGCACCATTATCCTCTTCACTCTAATGTTGTCATTGAACCGTGTTCCATATTTTGTAGAATTTGTTGTATATGTTTATGTTACGTCAGCTCATAATGTAGTATCAATAGCAGGAATCAGAAATCTCTTAGTGTTGGGGGGGGGGGAAACGATATTTCTGCATCTAAAGTAGATGTATTCACTGAAGTACAATAAAACAGACATAGATAAGTGTAAATATAGTTACACCCAACACACCTACATACTTGACAAGGCACCATTATCCTCTTCACTCTAATGTTGTCATTGAACCGTGTTCCTGTGAATTACCTCCTCCATGTAATGGTCTAAAAGCTGCCACAGCTAATTGTCCTCATTGTCAGGATTATAGACTTAGAGAAGAATCTCTTCATCTCGTTTTAATTCAGCTTTCAACAGCAAAACATGTGCTTGTTGTTCTAAATGCAGTCGCAGGTGAATCCATTCAAAGGAAGTGAGAACTTCAAGGGCCTGCTTTGAACGTCAGCTGCAAGCTACTCTCCCTCATACACTCGATGTAGGGAAATATGTTTTTTTTTAGTTTTGTTTTTTGACAGTGTATGTGTGCGATTACGAAGCTTTGTCTAATGCCTACAGGTGGTTTCAATTGTGGCTGATTGGTTCTCTGCTCTGAATCAGTTTGAATGAAGTTCAGCTGGGAATTATGTTTGGTCACCAAACTAAAAACAGGCCCTTTCACAGCGGCCATGTTGGTTTGTCACATAAAGAAAGGCACTGGTCCCACTCAGGGCATTAAGAGTAACGGCTGGATAGGAGTGTCTGCACCATGAAAACCAAAGCAACAACATATTTCATTTCACCATTATATCTTTCAGTGACAGTTTTCAGTTGCAGAATATATCACATGTGAAAACAAACAGGCCTAGTCCAACAAATAAACATGTAGTATTTCCAGGTGGACATGTGTGAGCTCATCAGCCGAAACATCTGTGTGTGTGTGTGTGTGTGTGTGTGTGTGTGTGTGTGTGTGTGTGTGTGTGTGTGTGTGTGTGTGTAACCAAGTGTAGTCCAACATGATTTTAGTTTGTGTCCGAACAACGCATAAACAAAAATTCGGACATTTGGAGAAAGAACCTTATTGGCTCACATGCTGGAAGAGAAGGTTGATACCGCTCTCACATCATCCTCAATGTCTCCTGGTTGTATTGTCATATTTAATGGAGAGACGAGAGAGTGACATCAATCTGATCACACAGTGCTTGCCAGGAAATAAAATCAATGTACTTAACAAAATGTCAAACAACTCACTTAAGGGCATTTGAATTAGATCAGTATTAACAAAACATCTGCATGGCCTAAATTAATGTGTGAGTGTGTATGTGTGTGAATATATATATATGTGTGTGTGTGTGTGTGTGTGTGTGTGTGTGTGTGTGTGTGTGTGTGTGTGTAAGGAAATATATTCCACCCCTTTATACTTTGGTTACCTTCCTAATTGTTTCGTCATGTGTAGGAACAACATCAGTGGTCATTCTTCGTTCATAATTCTTCTTCACAATGACAAATAGGACATCATTTTTGACAAATGATATCATAACCGGCCGTGATGTGTGGGGCTAACAGACTAAGGCTGGTCTTTAGGTACAAGCTCAGTAAGCCATTAAAATTTCATAATATGAACCAAAAGGCAATTAAGATATCATTAAGGAGGTGAGTGCCCAGAGGATATACCGCAAGCCTATTACAGTGCCCTTCGCTAGCCACGTTCCTCCACCACTGATTAAAAACTGCACTCGAACTGAATTGTAGCCTACTGACAAACGAGTAAATGGGAATGACCCTTTCAATATGTCAACAAGAGTCTGTGTTGTTTGACTTTTAGTGCAGAGTGGCGGCTGAGGAAAATTACTGAGGGCTTTAAATGTACTCCCGGTCATCAATAGCAAGAGAAGAACCTTAATAATTTCATTCTGACTGAAGCCTCAGAGCCCTCAGGTGCTGCAGTGACTGTAAAAAGGGAGCAGAACAGGTCAATAACCAAACAATGTAAATGAGAGTGAGGCCGTCTCACTTTCGCAATAATCAAGGTTGAGAAGAAAACTGATCGATGCTCTGCAAACACTGCTTGCTGTTAATAACTGTCTAATAACTTCTCCCGCCTGGTAGTTTTCCTTTCTGCCACCAGATTGGTCTGTAAGGAGAAAATGTGCAAACAGCAGGGATACAGTTCTGTTTTAAAAGTGAAATAGATTTGCCCTTCACCCTCGAACGAGCGTGATCAACCTCATTTATACCTTGTGGTGTCCTGTAATTGTGTGTCTCGAAAGCGCTGTGTGCTGGGAGCTGTACGTAGCCATGTACAAAATGGATCGCTGTGCCCTCAGCCCAAAGTGACTGTATGTGTGTGTGTGTGTATGTGATCAGTGTCTGTCCGAGACAGCTGCAGGGTGACTCTCTGCCCCGATGGCCATTACTCAGTCTGATGGATTGAGGGATAGCGAGGGAGTGGTGGGTAAGAAAAGCAAGGGGTGATTGGAAGGAAGGAGGGACGGGGCTTAAAGGAATGAGTGGACAGTAGATTAGGGCAGGCTGAGTGAGAGAGCTCCAGGGAACGGTACTATGGGTGGAGGAACGGGGACCTCAGGAGGCTGAGGTGTTGAAATGATATGAGGGAATGTGGGAGAGAAAAAGCGGGAGGAGGGAATCTCTGGAATCTGGCCACCACAACAGTGAGTGGTACCGATAAGAAATGGAAGAGGGAGAAGAAAAGCTGAAGCTGCTGCTACTTCAGGTAATTGGTTTATTTTCACAGAGAGGATCTGTCACCATTCCTGTAACAGTCACGGATCATTTTCTCCTCTTACATCTTGGCACAATGCTCAAACGTCATTAGTCAAATAGACCCCAAAGAATTGCTGTCATTTAAAAGCCTATATCAATAACAATTACATCCATACAGGAATCAATCAATCAACCAATCAATCAATCAATCAATCAACCAACCAACCAACCAATCAACCAACCAACCAACCAACCAACCAATCAATCAATCAATCAATCAATCAATCAATCAATCAATCAATCAATCAACCAACCAATCAATCAATCAATCAATCAATCAATCAATCAATCAATCAATCAACCAATCAACCAACCAGTCAGATGTGCTGAGTACTTCCCTGGCTTCCTGTCAAATGTATGTCAGATATTAGTTGCTGTTGTTGTTGTTGTTGTTTGTTGCTCAGTCTGTCTGTGTGCCGTGTGGTGTTGGACATGTAGGGTAGAGCCAGTTGATCTGGGCTTTTTCACTCTGCTTCCTGCTGTGGCAGGAAATGTGGTTAATGAGAGCGGCGAGACTGAACCAAAACACCGAAGCTGCATGCAATGAAACAACACAATAACCTGAGAGATGCTAATAACACTCCATGGAGCCATGGAGAGCAGCAGTGTTAGGCAATAAGAATATTTTCCTTTGACTTCCTCACAACAAGTTACATTTTTAATAATATTGCAGTGGGTCATTAGAGCATTTACCAACATAAAATCATAAATTTGGTTTATCACTTCAAAACAGATGCAAATGCTCCTTATTTTATGATTTTGTATGTTTTTTTTATTCCGATACAGCTCTAACTGCTCTGTTGCCTTATAGACAAGGACGTTAGGATTAGATGGAAATACTTTAGTGAATGTTACAATGCTACAAACATATGATACAATTTAAACATATCATGTGGAGTGACCTCCAGATATCTCCATATACACAATGTCTTGATAATAAAACAAAGTCATTTCAATGCTGCTGTCTCTCACGCATCAGCCATGAGACTCCCTCATTTGATTGGCTTCATACGCTCTCACACTCCCAGTATCTCATGAACATCAGGAGCCTTTCTTAGATATTTAAGATCAAAAACGGTTATGAACCATACTTGGACAGAGTTTATCGGTGATCTACCTGTTCAGCCTGAGAAAAGCCACTTGTGATCGATTCGTTATGCCTGCAGAGACCATGGTGGGTTGAGCTCACACACTGGCCATGAGATCTCACCCCAAGGTTTTTTTTTTTGAAAAGTTGGCAGCCCTGAAGTTTGTATAGGCCTGTAGAGTGGGTGAATTAATTATTCTGGAAATCGAGGGGGTTGCATGTGATTCTGGTCTTTCTTTTGATGAACATGTTAATCGGGGTGTTCGATCCTGCTTAGATTACCCACGTTCCTAATCTTCAGTGGTTTGAACTCAAATGTCAAAAGTTACAGCTGTTCTACCATGTCAGGCTTTATACAGGATCATGTCAGCTTTTTTTGGTCACAACCAGATTTCTCTGTAGGGCTGTTACTGAGGCTCCACAACATCACCTACAGTTGGTCAAAAAGGCAGCTGCTAGGATCATCACTCATTCATGATGTCATATAACTGATTCATACTGACTGAGCACCTTCTTCCATCAGCTGATCTTCTGGATCCTTGTAATTGAGCACTTAAAAGGCTTGGGACGAACTACCTGCTAAATTTAGATTTGCAACATCTGTCACCACTTTTAAAAACAAATCCTTTATTCTTAAAACTCATTTAGGAGCATATAGGTGCCAATTTATAATGTATTGATTTTTTTATTGCTCGTTTCTTGTCTTTATCCTTTTGAAAAACATTGGAGCTAAGAAACGTGTGAAAACAAAAAAAGATGACTATTGTTATGTAAAAGGACCCACTCTTCCTCTCACCACGGCAGTTAATGCCAGTCACATAAACAATAAACCAGAGAAGTAGTGACACTGACGATGATGGTTTTGATGATGATTAGCTATTAAATCATGACACTGGTAAACAACACCTTGTGTCGCGAACTAATGACGATGATAATGATGACAACAGCGGCGATGGGGGAGGAAGGCGGAAAACAAAATCACCATTAATACAATCGTCAAGAAATATGCAACAACCATATCATGGCCTTTATGCAACAGTCGTCAAGTTCTTATACAGTCACCATCTCTCTGCGGCTCACTGTCAGCACCAGAGAGCGTGAGCTCGTCGGGAAAAAAAACCCTTCTCAGCCATATGCGGTTAATACCGTCCCTCTAAAAACAGCTCAATAAGCAATCTGTATCTGTCTCAGCTTGGCCCTTGGCTCTGATGTGCTCCGCTCGGGGTCTGTTTGGTTATGCAGTGATTGCCTCCTTCCCTGCCCTCCTCACTCACTGCCTCCGAGCCGCGCAGCTTCGGCGTACACAAAACTGCATTTCTGAGCCTCCCCAGACAGTCGACCAATCTATGTGCTCATATTCATCTGAGCTGGAACTGATCTATTCTCTGTCTAATGCACTGGCCTTTCCCCAGAGGTTAGGTGAGGCCCCCATCATATTCCTCCCACTCTCTCGCTCTCTCTCTTTCTCAGTCTCTTCTCCTCGCTCCCCGAGAAAATGAAAGATTTAATCCCGTCAAGATGGCACAGACACAAACAAATACAATACGATGTGTCGGTGCAGGTATGCAGTCCTGTGCGCCTGCACACTCGCAGTGTCATGTGTGCGCTGCTTGGCATTGATTGACAGTGAGGCAGGGAGGTCCCTGTCATCGTCAGAGCCCAGGGAGAAGGCTTCAGAGATTCAGAGAGGGGGATTGGTTTCTATCAAATCCCTTTTAAAAATGGATGAATCGTCTAAATGACTGAAGAGGCCGTCTGCCCCACCCCGGACCCCCTATCAGAAAATAGATGTTTATTTTCAATATCCTTGCCTTTTTCCCCCCTGGTGCAACTCTGCTCATTCCCCAGCCCGGTCTCATTCAATTCTGAAATTGTTTTGTTATGTGGTTGGCATAATAAGTTATGATCGATCTCCTGTGTGTGTGTGTGTGTTTGTGTGTGTGTGTGTGTGTGTGGCTACGGGGCCTGGGTCTTGAGACTGTCCATATAATATCTGCTAAACAGTCCATCTTAGCTGGAAGACGAGACAGAACAATAAATATAACCTGATACTCTGTGCTGCTGTGATAATTGAAGGATTCATGGTCTAATGGATGTGCAAACTACAGCAGCGATGGAGCATTTAAATGAGCAGAATGTGTGTGTGTGTGTGTGTGCGTGCATGCGCATGTGTGTGTGCTTTTTGTATTCAGAGGATCAACAAAAACACAAAAGCCTTTAGCTTCAAACTTCAGTGCTGAATGTTTTCACTTCCCTTTGGGCTTTTTGAATGTTTGAGCACATCTTTGTTTATTCAAGTTGTGTTGCGTGCGAAGTTCCTGACATTGGATTGGTTCTGCAAGAATGTGCTGTATGTAATTCACTATATCCCCAAACCTCATAATCACCAAGGTACAGCTTGCTTCTTCGCTGTATTAAAGGCTCAAAACTCCTGGCAGTCAATTAGGGGACGTTGTGTGTGTCAATGAAGCGAGGAGAGTTTGCTTGCTGATATTATGGCTAATTAGCTCAACTCCGCTCCCCCAAGACGGCGAGAGGAGACGCTGAGGTATTGTTGTGGTTTCACTGATTTTCCAGGCTGAATCTCTTCAGTCTTTACTGCATAATCCTCTTATTTTACTCGACTGAAAAAAATAATGGAGATGGTTTGGAAGTCTCTTTGGGACGGAGGCGAACTGAGATGACTGGAATGTGTTCGTTTTCTCCTGACACTTTATCCGTACCATGACGAAGGAATTCCAGAGTTGCCTGGAGCGGTCATCAGTTGCCGTTGCTTGTCCTCCAGGAGTGGTCAAGCTAATATTGTTGTTCCCATCAAGTCTCATGGTTCTTCTACTTCTAATGGAGCATTTGGCAAATAATTTTTAGGCGCGTGACTTCCACCTCCTGAATTCTGTTGCATTACCACCAGTACTCCTGCAAGTTTGTTAAAGAATTACTGTTTGCAGGTTTGTTTTGGCATAATGCCCGTCATAAAACCTTTTTTTATTTTTGTCAGTGATATTATATCAAATAAGTCATGTTTCATGTTGATATTAAAAAAAAATCAGGAGAGTTTGGCATAATGACTAAGGCATAATGTCAACGATACAAGTTGTTTACTTGAAATAAACTAGGAAAGTAAAGTTAATATTTTAAAAATGCACCTTATTTGGTCCTGTTATTCAGTTTTCAGGTTGTGACTTTCAATATGTGCACGCATGGGGGTAGGGATAGGGTTAACTTGCATGTTCCTTATCTGCAGCCCAGTTTTCAAAACATTTCTGAAAACTACTTCAGCAGCTCAACATTGTGTTTGTCAGTTGGACAATTTTTAGGTTTTAGCCAACCGCATATGGCCCACGACAGTAGTCCCCACACATCTCTCACTTAATGCCTTTAATAGAATCAATACATTTAGGAAGTCTGTCAATAGTTATTCTCTGACTCTGTCGTCCCAGCTATATTAAAGGCAGTTCATTAGTATAGATTGGCGCCATGCATTTTGGTGTAGAGGAAAGCCAAAAGACGGCTGCTGCATCCAAAGTCAATTTGTTTACTGCCAGCTATTTTTTTTTTTGGATCTTGATTCTCTTACTCTCTCTCTCTCTCACACTCTCTCTCTCGCTCTCTATCAAAACAAGGCTCCCAGGGGAAAAAAATAGTGTGATTGAGGGAAGCTCTAGTCGTCTCTCTCTCTGTACATCTGATAAAGTGAGCGTAGGTGAAAGGAAAAATGGGCCATACATTTATACTGACAATCATTACTTTCACGCGGGCACCGACAGTCACACAGGACGGCTGAAGATGAATGTAAAATGAGCCACATGCAACATTAATCCAACGGCTCCGAGTTCCGCTCGGTCGATATCAGATCAGTGGCGTTGCAAATGGCCTCAGCATGGCTCAGGCAGAGAGAGAGAGAGGGGTAGAGGGTGGGTGGGGGGTGTTACTTTGAAAGAGTGAACAGAAAATGATGTAACGGGACTGACATACTGTAGTTTTGGTTGGCTGAGTAGGATGAAGGGAGGGTAAAGAAAGGATAGAGTACAAAGACACACGTAGACAGGGCTGTTATGTGTGGGAAGGATAACACACACACACACACGCACACACACACACACACACACCCATCATGTAATGCACACTGTTTTACATTGCTGGTGTCGCCTTTAACAAACCACAGTAATCACTTTTCCACCCTGAGCGCCTCCCCCTCTGTCTCCACATGGTGTGAATGGACACACCTCGCCATGTCCGGGTGTGATTATCTGACCGGCAACACTCAACAAGAGGCCGATCCCTCAGATGTCAGTCCTGCTGTGAAGTTTTAATTAATTACATGGAGTGAGGGAGGGTCAGCGCCACACACACCACACAGGAACGCTGGCGTTGCCTCTACGGGGGATCAATAGGGCTTTACACACATCTGTGCACTTCTATATGGGGAGTTATTAAGGAAGTGAGACCGGGTCCATTGTGTCCGCAGCAGCCTTGTCAGAATGAGCGGCTGTAAAGGATGTCGGTTTGGTTTAAGTTCACAGTGGGGGGAGACAGCGAATGGGACTTAATGGAGCTAATGGATCGGGGATGTGTGGGAGTGTTGCAGAGGAGACAGACAGGTGAAGGAGAGGTACAAGGGGTGAGTTAATGTAGTACGGCACATGTGGAGAGGCTTGATCGGGTTGGGGGGCGTGGGCTTCTCATACACTTTATTGAGCGATTCCACACAAAAATGTATGTTTAAGTGAGAGTAAAAAAACGATGTTGCTTTGTTTTTTTTTTGCTCCAGGTTGGTGGTGCCTCATTCCAAACGGGCAAAGCGCCACATAACGAAAGGTCTGGTTGACATCTCTGTTGCCCACCTCTGCCGCCCTCATCAGTCAGCCCGCAGGGATTGTTAAGCGAAAATGAAGTAGCACTCGCCGAGAGGGATCAAGACCTTCGCTTTATTATGTGCAAAGTGCAAAGGTATGAAAACACTCGAGACACTGTACGACAGCGAGCATCGCAAACACTGAGCGAGAGGGGAGGTTGAAGGAGGACCGGAGCGAGGGAAGTCGGTTTGAGGGGGGAGTGGGGGGGTTTGCATTATTCATCGCGGTAAAGCACACAGCTCATTGATTTAATGGAAATACGATTCTTATCGTCAGATCTCAAAAGACAAAGGCCGCATTTCTCACCATATGTCACTGTCTGATTGGATAATGCTCTGACCCACAGGCAGAGACAGTAAACGTCATCCCCACTGGTTTTGGACATGGCCTGTAATGGGATAGCCTATAGCCTAAAGTCTATTTCATGAGCGTTTACGCCGGAGGGTTCACTTGTAACTTCATCTCTTTTTATACACCAAAGTGCAGCTATTAGACTGGAATTGTACACAAAGCGTATACTGATATCAGTTATTGGTATATCACAACCCATTGATTAGCCTGGATTTATGTCCATGTATATGTTACTTGGAGAAAAAGGCTTTTAGAATAGAAATGATTTTATTAACAAACAGCATTCCAATTTGGAGAAATACAAAATATGACATATATGTTAACAATAGTTTAAAAATCACATTTAAGTTTAATTGTACTTTTATGTTTTCTGCTGTGTATCTGAGGAGGTCTGTGTGTCAGGGTTTAAGGAAGTGTTTCATAGGTCTCTCTCTCCCCTCCTCCTGGGGGATCCTGAGGTGTACTGAGGCCTGATGGGATATGTCAACCCTTCAGTAAGGTCTGGGTCTGCCCCTCGGTCTAGTTTTGGAAGTACAGATCCAATAATTCTTTCGGGGACTGTAAACCGGCAGTATAATATGGCCATTAAGACTGAATTAGTTGTTGGTTATAACTTGAGCCTTTCCATCACTTACATCCATTACACATTGACATCACAAAAAGAGCACTGAATTATCCATTAGCGGTTTGTTTTTCCAAGTGTCAGATGGGCAGAAATCTATCACTGGCTTACTTGGAAAAACATTCCGGCAGGTTCTGCAGCTACACGCTAATGATGTTAGTGCAGTGCACAAGTGCATCTGAAGTGTGTCCAAATCCACTTTAACGACTTTAATGGCAAATTCTCTGGATGCATAGTTCAAAGGGTTTGTACTTAGTGTCTAATTTAATCACTGGTCTGTTTTTGGTGTAAATTAATCCAATGCCATCTCCCATTCTCTTTAATGGCCACGTATGCTAGTGCTTAGGCTGATTACTAATAAATAAGGGTTTGTCAGGCAGTGAGACAAAGTAGTAGTATTTTGTTTGTGTTTTTCTTGATGGGACTGACCGGACCGTCTCTGTGTGCATCATCTTGCTGCTGCTGCTGCACGATACACAATACATCAGTCCAAACCTCACTCTGAGAGTGGTACTGTACATTCATCCGCATTTAGATTGGTGCAAGAACTTTTGCTATTTATTAAACAACCTGGGAAATAATTGTGGCATCAGAAAGAAGAACTAACAAAGACACATGCACTGGACCGAATATGATTTGCAGCTCTGTATGCTTTCTAAGCATATTGTGATGATGGCAGTTTTTAAGTACCTTAATTGCTTTAACGAGCTGTGTCACAGTCACTGCTTAAACTATAATAAGTAGCTTCCCCTGGCATATCATGTGGAGGGCTACAGTGATCAGTATCACCATACAGTTTGTGGTAGTGTCCCACTCGCAACTCCCACACAACTTTACACTATATAACATTCTTTGTTATTATTATTATTATTATTATTATTATTATTATTATTATTATTATTATTATTATTTTCGCAGTCACAGTGTTTTGGCAGAGGTGAATATTGTGTTTATACTGTACACTGTGGACAATTTTGGTTAGGTCAGGGATTTGTGGATTGGGAAATAAGAATGCATGTCAACTTAAGCGGTTTATTCCAACAGGAAGTTTTTGTACATAAGGGCTTATACTCTGTTACGGCGGATATGGAGAAAGTGTGTTTCGTCTGTGTCAGTATTGACAGATCCAGTTTGATGTTTGGCTCCGGGGGGCTTAGCTAGTCTGAAATGCACTAAAGCAAGAAGAGCCAGGGGGCGATGCTCAAGTGTCTATCTGTTTATTGCAGACAGAAACACACACACATATGCACTTACACACACACACACACACACAGATACACTTCATCCCATTTTGACAAATAAAAAATAAATAAATAAATAAA
Organism: Trinectes maculatus; assembly: GCA_016785345.1. Taxonomy (NCBI): domain Eukaryota; kingdom Metazoa; phylum Chordata; class Actinopteri; order Pleuronectiformes; family Achiridae; genus Trinectes; species Trinectes maculatus. Next base: position 506,430 of record JAFBJQ010002232.1, read on the forward strand.
AGCGGGCGTTTACACTCATCACCAGTCATACACTCACAGCAGCTCACTGAGGCGAATCAAACCTGAATCTCCACCTCAGTGGAGTGAATTTTTTAATTTAACCCCTTAAGGCCTGCTTGGGGAGAAATACCTCCATCCTTCTCCTCTTGTCTTTACACAGCCCCAAGGTTTTCACAAAACGGGGCTTAAACCTTCCACAACCGAACGCACTTAACTCTGATTCCAGTATCAACTTCTTTTTCCTGTGGTTACCCAAAGTGCCCCGAGGCGGTTGATGCAAAAGCATTGGTCTGCGTTTGATTCTTCCGTGGGTCCATCTCCAGGTGGGTATAATTCTCTGGGCGGCAGTGACTTCTGAAAGTTGCGTAAAAGGTGAGGTTGTAGGTGGAGAGTAAATGGCACATGGGGAATGAACGTTGGGCTCAGGATATATCAAGCCCGTGGTTAGACTTGGAGGCACAGGATTCCTGATTTGTGCTCTGGAGAGATGGAGCTGAAAATCAAAAGACTTGTGTGAAGCGGAAGGGAACGGGTGGACGTTTCAGATCCGGTGTGTGCAAAGTCTCAGTGAATTACACCTTAACACCTTAACGACAAACTGCTTATTATAACAGTGACACAATCTCCGTCAGGTGAGCAATCAACCTCGAGATCCCGAATAACAACAACAGCTGTCTCAGCAGACTGCTGCAGTTGGCTACAACCTGACTCACAAGACCGAACGTGGCAGAATGAGAATTTTGCTACTATTATCTACTGCCCCGAAAGGTTAGATGAGTATGTGCACGGGTCAGTGGTACCAGAAAGAATCTGTGGGTTATCAGGTATTATACAAAGGTAATTTCAGCCTGGTAAACTCATCGGTTAAAGACACACTTCAATGCGTCTGATGACTTATGATTGTATTTTTTTTTCCCCTCACTGTGCCAACTGTGAGATTGTTAACAGGCCATAGTCTCAGAAGTGCTGAAGACAGTGAGGGACTGCTTAAGACAAAATGTCAGTTCAGACTGCATGACGGAGTCCGACTGAGGGCCCTGTGACTTCGACTTCAACACGGCCCCAATAGTAGTTTGTCTTTATCCTCCATATACATACAGCACATTCCATACAAGACACTGCGTTTTTGTTGCAAGGTATATCTGTTTGATAACATAATGCTAAGGTTTTAATGAGGTTTGGCAGCTGTGCTTGCAGGATCAGGGTTAAACTGGGTTAAACCCTCAGTTGTGTGTTGTGGCCGCAGTAATACCCACTTCCCCAAAGGGGCACTTATGGTGATGCCGTAAAAAGCCATTTTTAAAAAAAGCATGCATGTGGTAGTTTCAGTCGGATATTTCCCATCCACCCCACATAGCCTTTAGAGAACTTCCTCATCAGATTTTTTTTTACTACAGTTGCTGCAGTGCTTTATCTCTGAATGGTAAAAGTTCTCATTTTGGGCCACTGCCTGAAACGCATTATTCCATCACTGTATGTGTCTTGCAAAGGCAGCAAAGGTGCAGCGAGGTTATTCGGACTGAAGAGCCTCATAGTAAAGAGGTCAGGGTGAACGGATGGATCTGAAGGCGTGAGACTTGAACATGGGAGATTGCTGTTTACTTCCTGGCACCTATTGACAGTTGGCAATGGTTTCTTTTAGGTGCCAGAGTGCAAACTCACTGGCTCATTCACTACCTGACCAGTAACATCCATTAGTATTCATGCAGGAGTATAGCATGGCCATCACATCCTGACACATCTCTTTTGAATGAAGCCGACACCAGTCAGGTCAAAATAACTCGATCCGCCCCAGTACTACCGATCGGATTGGGTGGGACATCCCTTTTTCAAAGCTTTTGCGATCTCTGCTAGGCAGGATATGTTTTCAGTGCCAACTGTCTATCTGTCCATACTATGTATCTGTCTGTCTGAAAGAAACGTTGATTTTCATCTTCGGAAAATGTCCAGAAATGACCACAATCTGTGAGTCCGTTACACACAGCAGCACATGTGTCTGAAATATGCAAGTTAAACTCTTTCTAATGATTCTATATATTCTATATTTATTGTGATCGCAGGCAAATAATCTTTGCGTCAATGACAGCACCATTGGCATCAACAGGAGCTATTGTCACATCACAGTGATTGAAAATATGTTCAGTATGTTCAGATTTGCCAGCGTTATGGCTACCGCTAATTGAAATGCACTCTGTTGACAGACAGGCCCCGAGAACCTTATTATCTCCTTTAGGCCCGGCTCTTTTGTTCCCTTTAACCTTGATTAATCTGCTTTGCTTTGTATCCTCTTTACTGGGCACTCTTCAGCTCCAAGCTAAATAGCAAAGCCATCAAACATTTCATGCTTTCCAAGAAATTAAAAGTGATAGAGATAGCACGTGTCACGTTGAGGCCACGGCTCAGTGAAAAGGCCTCTTTTATTCCGTTTGCTACTGTGGATCAAACCACTCTGACTGATTATATTTGATTGGTTTGTAGTTCCTTGGTTGTGCGGAGTTTGTTGCTGAGAATAGCGGCACATCAGTCCAACACGGTGTCTGCGACACTGCTGCAGTAAATCAGCGTGGCCTGACACACTGGCTGAAAGGCCGTACTGAAGGAGCACCAGGACTGCACAATGGAAAGAGCTGGACATACACGACTCATGGAAATTAAAATAGAGGAAAATGAAACATCCAACAGGATGAGAATAGACCTGTCTAATTTGTGCGTGCATGATATCAATCCAGCAGTGTGGCGTCCTGTCTACTACATATGGGTTCCATTATGACTACAATGCTACATAGATACACTAATTAGAAACAAAGCCTGTTCTACAGTTCCACAAAATGACTGGTTTCTTTCTCTACAAACCGTGCAAACTGCGTCCGTCGCCGCGTCAGTCCATTGAATTAACTAGCGTATCAAGGTGAATTAGTGTCGCTGCCACTTCGCACCCCTTCTCCTCGCTGTCGCCCCATCTCATCTCATCTCGTCTTTCATCAGGAGCAGATGCTGAGGTCCACTTGACAGATAAACAGCATCCCTCATCAGGGCCGTGAAGGGTCTAAATCAGCTCCTTCACTGTCGCTGGCGCTGTTGATTATCACATTTTATCCCCACCGCCCCCACTCGCAAAGCGCAGTAGTCCTTTCGCAGCAGCCTACTGGAGATGGCTTCTTATATGTTGGCATACAACCAGACTTTCAGACCCAACTTTACTCACTACAAGAATCATTTGTCTCTTTTCAATCTGACACACATAGCAAAACATGATCCAGCACAGGGACCTCCTATAACACTGTGCCATGCTGATGTCTATGACATACATCAACAACTACAGCTTTAGCAAAATAAGTTTTAAAACTACAAATTCACATCTATTTGAACTCCCACCCCCACCCCCTCACTGCCCATCCTTCAAGTACACCACTTACTGTATGTTCTCCTGGGTCATGGAAAAAGCAAACAGGTCTTGCAGTGCTTGGTATGTAGGTCAGGGGGCCTGGGAGATTAGAGTACTCCTGCACAAAGAGGAGTGGGCTGTGTTGCCTGATTAGAAAGCTTGAAATCTCAGCCTCCATTGAGTTAACGAAGGAATTAATGAAATTGATCAGCAACATTTGTGAGCACGCACCAACCCCACCACCCCCCACACCTCCCACTCATAAATTATGGTCAAAGTCTGCTGTGAACATACTGTATGTAATTATGGAAAGTGGGCCCCTATCTGTTCTGTAATTTAGAGGATAGGGCCCGTGCTGTCTGTTGATTAAGATGATAGAGGCTCATTGATCACGTGGCAACAATGTGATTCTGTTGTAGCAGATTTTCCTGGATGGGTCATCATTTATTTTTGCAATTTTAATATATCCGTCTATTATTAAAGCTGCACGTTTTAAGGCAGGAACACATTTCACCATACATTTCCAAGGTCTAGGTGCCCACAGTGATTTTTTTTTTTAGTTTTCAATCGTTCCTAGTTGTGTTTTTACTCAATTCTAGTCAAAAACTTTCTAAAAAAAAAGGTTTATAAGAAGGTGTAGAAGGCTGCAGCACAAAACAATAGTTGTGGGTCGATCGCTGCAGCTTTGTGTTTGTCACCATCCAATCATTTGTGTCAACAGACTGTCCCTAAAGTAAACTGTAATGAAATTGTGACTTTGAGGTTTTTGCCCCCCTCCTTCCTCTTGCACAAACAGTATAAAGCGTACATAGTTTATCTGTAGGAATACTCTGCAGAAACCTTTTTATCAAATTTGCCCCTGATGAATACACCAGCAGTTTCAGCGGCGCAGCAGTGTGTTTGCTTGTTTGATCGCAGTGGGTGCATGCGTTTGGCTGTTAATGGGACACAGAGGCCACCCGGTCTCTGGGTTGTCTGCCGGTTCACTGATACATTATTGTTTGCTTGCTGGGTTTGTTTGCAGTTTGATATCACAGCCTCATACTGCTACTGAAAACACATTAACTCGGCCCTCTGATCTGTGTTTTTGGAAACAAGCAGCGGCTGGCGGACGCAGACATTTTGGGATTAATGGCGCCGACACATGTGAGAAACTTTGTGTGAATGTGTGATAAAGCGAAGATGTGTGTGATATATATATATATATATATATATATATATATATATATATATATATATATATATATATATATATATATATATATATATATATATATATATATATATATATATATATATATATATATATATATATATATATGTATGTATGTATATATATATATATGTATGTATGTATGTATGTATGTATGTATGTATGTATGTTTTTTTTTTTTTTAACATACTTTATTAATCCCAAATTGGGAAATTAGGTCACTGCATTCCACATACATCTTACATGCATTTAGTTAGGTCACAACATTTTTATACATCAAGTAGCATGCGGAGCAGTATGTATATAAAGGATGCAATGCTTCCATTTATTTCTGTGCCACCCAACATTTCCAACATACCACTTGCTTTTATTTACATCCAACTTGCCTTTTAAGAAACAAAGCTACTTGCTTTTAATGAAAATGCTCAGAATAGAAGAATGTGGAAAAAGAAGCTGTCGCGCTTAGGACCGAGGCCAGTCAATAATGTGATTGCATTTTCAATCCTGCACAGACTCTTTGTCTTTTTGCTCTTAGTTCTCTTCATGGCAAATCCTCTCAATCAAAGAGTTCAATTATACATAGATTTTTTAAGTTGGAGTAGTTGTAGAGGCTTATATCCTCATCATGTGTTGCTTACGATGTGAGATCACGTGACCTAAGCAGTGGTTGCGAGCTTCTCGCAGCCAGTTTTTTTTTTTATTATTATTATTGTTAGTATTCTCATCTTAAAATTTGTAAAATTGCTGCAAAACACATAATGATTCAAAAAAATATAATTCAGATTAAGATATAACCAGGACCATAGACAGGAGTTTAGTGGAATGACTCACATGCGCCTCTCTGTAACAAGCTTGTGTTGACAGTTAACAGCCTGACTGCGAGGCCTTGGTCTCACAGCTCGGAGTCAGGCGCAAAGGAAGGCGTCACTCCAGCGGCAGTTGGAGTTGTCTCTAAATTCCGCTCGGATCAAATGCAAATGCTATCATACACATGAAAGTTTGCCAAGCTGTTAAATCAGTCACGGCGGTTACGTGATCTCGGGCTGGTACGCGGTAAAAGCCTCGTCACATTGTTTGTCGCCGTCGCCATAATTCGGTTCACCTTCTTGGTGCTGCGGTTTCATGCTCATCTTTCAGATAAGTGTTTGCAATTTTTCCCCCATCGCTTTGTGTCGGGTCAAATTAGGAGTTGGATCAAAACAAAGCCAGCCGATTAGCGGGCGCACTGCAACTGTCGTCCACGCCACCGCTGATCCAATCAGATTTCACCTTGATTCTCTGCCTTCCCGTCCCCTCGAAACACCACTCGCTCCCACTGGTATTCTCTATCTGCATATATTCTTTTACTTACCAGCTCACTCTTTATTTTCTCCCTTAATAATGTCCTTTACTCTCCTCTGCCTCCTCCACCACCCGCTGCATTATCTGCTAATAACCTGAAATTTGTTTGCCACTATGGTAATACAGAGGGGCACAGCCCGTCCTATAACACCTCTTATTGACTCTGATCGAAAGTCAATTGAATCCCAGCAAAATATTTGTATTTTCCCCTCGTCTGTTTGATTTAACTGCCAATGCTGTCAATCCCGCTCCCTTCCTGAACCCTGCCACAGCTCGCTGCCCCGCAATCAGGTTCCCAGATTTACTGTGTAACGGCGCCTAATAACAAAGAGAGTCCCTGGGTCCCCAAGTGGTGGATTCAGTGCAGAGGCATTCAAGGTTATTCAGGAATATAAAGCAGGGATTTGTTGAAACAATGGGCTTTATTGAATGAGTTGAAAACAATGTGCGCAGTATACCAAAGCACCTAGAGAGGAGTTTTATGACCGAGTGAGACGTCGGACATGTGACAGAAACTAAAAAGTAGATATAGAAAAGTTCCCCAGAAGTAAAGCACATCAGAGCTTTTTCATGAAATTCAGTTTAGAACTGATTTTTGTACCAATCAGCTGGTGATTATTATGTTGACCTGTGAAATATTGATGCAAACGACGAGCAGATTCGAGCTCCTGCTGTGTGTAGGACTTCATGAAAACATTGTCCACACACAGTCCACACATGCCTGTTTGGGCACTTGCGCTATAATGTGCATCCCCACTGTTCCAACAGCTGCTCCACAACAAGGCAACAGAAACACCCCCCCACCCCCCCGGCCACTATTTCTCAGGCCAAAATGAGTGTGCCTGCGTTTTGAATGGTCCTCGTCTGTTTCCTTTACGAGCGTGGAGGCAGCGGTACTACCCCCCCGGCCAGCCATATCACTGCTCTCCATTACAGTCCAAACAGGAAGTGGAGGAGAGATGTTAAAGCCGTTAGAGCCTGCTGCTACCTGGTGCTCCCTGATTCTATTGCCTGTTGGAGTCGCTGTAGCTATGTTCGACGATAACCCCAAAGGAATAACAAGGATAAAACTCTCACTCACACACACACACACGCACGCACACACACACTGGACAGAGCGGCAGATTCACCTCTATGTGGAGGAAATGTACATCTAAAATATCTAAAGTCCCATCTTACATTTTCCATCCAACATATCTCTTCTATTCCTGCATCTACTTTGTTAGTCTTTCACCTTGTCTTGAATTTGACCCGTGTAACTGGCAGCAGGCCACATGGGCAGGGCCCAGGGGAGGATTACTTTAGACCGGGCACTGGAAGAGGGACGCGCTGCCGGTGTTCCCTGGCCTGACGTCAGTGCCGCAGCAGAACGACCTCCCATCCGCTGCTGCTTTCGACAGGTGGTTTGGGTGTCGGGTGTTGACTCGTTTAGACGGATGCAGTGACTGAGTGCACCCTGCGGCATTGTCACACCCCTAGCTGCTGCGTGCAGCTACGACTCCCGTCTTCCAGCTCTTTGCCTTGTGCCCAGCAGAGATGGCTGGAATACAGAGACGTCTCACTTGGCAGCAGCTCCGGCAGGCTCTTATCCATGAAAGACGCAATGAAATGACCAGGTCAGCTGGGGACATACCCGAGGACAACGGCACAATTGTGGACGTAATTGAAGGCACTGGCACGAAAGTGTCAGTTTCCCTCAGCTCATTCTGTGAGATGAAGGCAGTGAGATATCTGATAATCATTTACCAGGTCAAACTTTCCCAACAGCCTCATCTGCCCTGGCTCCACGTGGGTCACGCTGTTTCAATGGAACATTGTTGGAGCTGAGAGGGCCGTGTTACATTACCGATCAACTCAACACTATACTCCCTCTATGCAGATTAGACAATTTTGCATGTGTTGTTAAGTACCAAAACACAAACATAATCAGTAGCTTGTGTTGCCTGTAAGGGATTTAGCCTACAGATGCTGGGTACCATTCATGTTTTTTTTTTTTTTTTGCTGACCCAACACTTTGTCAAAGTGTTTGGACTTTACATTGGAGCCCATTAACATGAGAGCACTCTTCTGTTTGGTCAGCGTCAACTTTTGAGACTGGGGGATTTCTGTGGCTGATACATGCCTGACAGACACAGTTAAACTGTCAGCTTCGTGGAAATGACAACACTGTTGACACAGCTTGAAGCTCCCACAACCCCGTCCCAGAGACAGACCTTTTACTTTAGGGTGGCATACATAAACACGCAGTAGCTGACCCATGTACCTCAAGACAGTGATAAACCTTTGAGTGGTATGTCCCTCTTAGGACAGGAAACCTTTTTTCCCACTCATCCCGGGAGGTTGCTGTATGCGTTTCCGTTTTTTTTTGTTTTGTTTTTTTCCCTGGCTTTGTGCGCGAAGCTGATTGCACACCATATTGTGCTTTGTCAAACACACAGCTACGGTGTACTAAAAGGATCTGCGGTGATGAGAGACCACCTGCAGCACTCGTAGGCAGGTTGATGCATAGCATTCTCAAGAGAGCTGGGCTACAGGCACGGATCAAGGTGGCGATATTACCAGTGCCTCCCTGTGTCTGCAGAGATCTGTAATTTCAGTTGTTTGCTCATCAAGGTCAGCTGGGTGACCGGCATTCATCACTATGACAGCAGAGGTATTGTCTGAAAGGTCCATAGTCACACCGAGTACTTTATACCAGGGTTATACCAAACCATGTGCCACAGAGGCCCTGTCCAGACCTGACATGTGTATCGGCTGATCTCATTAGACAGATCTAAATATAGGATGCGCTGAGGACAAGATCCGATCACTCCAAATTCGGAGCTGGTCTAAGTATTTCCCCTACGGCGACACAGCTTGGGGTTTAGGTATCAAATTTTTACCCCCAATCCCTTAATTCCACTAGCTTCTGAACTTCAGTGGATACACTGCTCAGTTATATGGGGCTCAAATGTCTGGGCTTATCGTGGGTTGGCTGGCTTAACGTGCATTATTCAAAATTTCAATGTGTTAATCTATGAGCTGGAGAGTTAAAACCCATAAAGCTCAGTTAGAGGGCTTTGCCATTGTTCATAAGAGAAGAATTATAATACCTAATCACCACTGCTTAGCAAACCAGTACTGTGTCAGGGAATGTGATTTCCACTCCAGCATGATGCAACTGGCCACAGAGATAAACCTGACTGGCAATTATTGCAATTTGCTGCAATGCAACCAAAAGTGAAAAGAAAAATGACTGGTTGGAAATGACTATTATTAGCCTCCCCCATCAAATCTGCTCGATCACAGGAAAAACTAGGAAAGGAGGAAAGAAGTCAAAAATTATTAATCACTACTTTTTCTTTTTACTACATATATTTATGTGTGTGCGTGTGTGTGTGTGGGTGTGTGTATACATGATAGTGAAGTGAAGCCAACATTATTGTCGTCTCCCAACAGGCTCTCTGATTGCTGAAGAATTTCCAACCCTGACATGTCACACACCAGGCTTTGATTTGGTCATAGCCATTAAACCGCAGTTCCCTGGGGGTCTCTGCGGGGTCTCAGGACCCTTCCTCCCACCTTTTTTTCCAGCATCCCTTCTCCCATTAATCCCTCACATTATAAATACATGGAGAGGGTAATTATCAACCATCAGGGCACATGGGTCAGCACAATTACACCATTAGCATGTCACCCTGGCTGCCTGCATGGCGTTAGCCTCTGCCAATAGCGAGCTGGCACCTGGGCTCTAATGAGTAACTATGTAATTAGAGGTTGGCGTGACTCTACCTCATTCACATGCAAACTTTCACACACAAACACCCATACACCCATACACACGTATATGGGTGGTGTCTCTCTCCCTGACTCTTTCTCTCAGGTAGGCTGGTCATATGTCCCATAGGGGGCGCTGCATTAGTGCCGTGTGCAATATGCTTTAATGAACATACTACTGGGGAGGAAATGGTGGGAGCTTTGAATGGCAATAAGAGCAAGCCGTCTGGGTTTGAGTGTTAACAGCAGTGTGGACACATTTGAAAGCAGCAGCCAGGAGTTGATCCGAGTGACTGATTGCAGGTGTGAATATGCGAAACCACCCAGAAGCTCGAGAACTAGAAAAGGGATGTTGTTTTATTAAATTCTGCTCTGTTCCATTCTGGGATTCATCAGGGACCTGAGGTCTGCTGCACGCTGTAGACTCGCGAGTGTTCTTTCACAGCCAGGGTATCTCTCAGTGAAGTACAACTCCTGCTTCTAGATCATACCTTTTCACACTGAACCTACCACCCCGGCTGTTCAGCATTATGACAGCAGTACTGCAAATCGCACCCACTTCCTGGCCCCGATGTGTCATTAGAGGTGGGAAAAGGAACTCTGCTGTTCAACATTATGTTCCTCTCCCTCTTTTCTCTTATACTTGTCACTAGACTTTTTATCATGCACAGCCCAATGTTTTCTGATTGTATTAATATCTAATGACATAGTGTGAAATTCATTTTTAATGCCTGTCACTGGCATTCCCCCCGGCAGAGAGAATCAAACGGATGCGAGCACACAACAGTGGGAAATGTACAAATATCATCAAAACATCTTCTGCTGAGTGTATCCCACTGGTGGTGTGGGGGTGGGAAAAAGCCCCGAAAGCCCATTCTCTGTGGCAGGGGCTTCTGTGATACTGTCACACTACACTGAGTCGAATTCATCACTGGAGATCACTCACTATCAAACCCAGTAAGAATGAAATGATTTGTGCAAAACGTTGGAACAGGGGAATGGCTGGCTCTGAAAGTGTGCCCAGTGGTGGCGAGCAAAATCTGGTGGAGCATGCAGTGACTCAAATCCAAACACATACAAATCAAAGACGGCAAAAACGTTGGCCAGCATCAAACCCTTTTGGCGCAGCTTACATTTGTCAATGTGTTCCTGCAGCCTAACAATAGATCTTTGATACATAAATAAATGAATCCATCATTCGAATAACAGAGGCCACAAAGGAAATTTGCACCAGTCGACTCTTACTTGCAGCTGCAATAATCAATAATTGTATATTAATAATAATAAATGATGACACATTTGATTGATTTGATTTGATGTATCACAGCACTCCAAAGAAACGCCGTTCAAAATATTCATACATTGGAAGGTGATAAAGTCGGGGTTTTATTTCAAGCTTGCTGCACTAACGAGCTGTAAATAGAGGTTAAAGTGAGAGGAGTACAACTGGTGAAATAGTATAAGGCATGCGTAACCAGTATATATGGATGATAAAAGTACTCATGAAGCAGAGTGCCTCTCCCTCTTATTATCTTACTTTATTTTCATACACCGTAGTGTAAGAGCATGTGTTTGCACGCAGCTTGTTTGTACAGTCTTATTCGGCAATGTGTTGTAAATATTTCTGTGACAGGCAGCATAAGCTGCTTAACAGAATGAAAGGAATCAGCAGTCGTTCTTTCTTTCTTTCTTTCTTTCTTTCTTTCTTTCTTTCTTTCTTTCTTTCTTTCTTTCTTTCTTTCTTTCTTTCTTCACCTCCTGCCTGACTTGAGAGCAGCCCCATCAGTCTGACTGTATTTAAATATATTTGTGAGTCATCTGTGTTGGAAGCTGAGGCTCATCCTCTGTGTAAAAACCTCCTGCTTTGTAGATGCAGATAGACGGGATCTCTGCAGTCACATGAGAGAGGGGAGCCTCTGCAGCTGTGAATCACCGTTATTTAAGAACAGGGAGCGGCTGTTAATGTCACCTTTGCCCTCTGATCAGATGGTTCATTAGCATGCACAGAAATGGAAAGACACCAAGTCTCATACACAAGCGCATACACATTTCTGATGAAACACACAATCACATTTGCCAACATAATATCTCTCTCTCTCTCATGCACACGCGCACACATATGGATGTTTTTCATCACATCCTCCAGAAAATGTGAGCGACAGTGCACATGAATGACATCCTCTATCCCCCCTTTCTTAGATGTGCGTGCACCTCCCGCTCGGCAGTAGCTTAGTGTTTGTGCGCCGGCTATGTTTGTGTGCATTTCTACCACTTCCTTTCTGAGATTATGCATATGTGTGCATTCATACATATGCATGGGCCCGTGTCTATCTGGGTCTTTGTCTGCACGCCTGCCTCCTCGCCCTCTGGATTCACAGCGTTAGCCTCTCCATACGCTGTGGGGATGGGACAGACCTTAACCAGGGAGGAAATGAGGGCCAGGATAAATGAGGGGGGAGAGGTCATCGCTGTCAGAGGAGGATGAGGGTGTGAATATTGTCATGCATAGAACATGTGAGAGTGGCACTTTGTAGCCGGGAAAAGGATGAAGAGGGAGAATCCAAGCAAGCAATTGTCAAGGAGGGAGAGCGAGGGTGGGGGATGGGGGGCAGCGGTGGCAGGTCTTAGCTGGAGCATGGCTAAGTGGAGGGGGCTTGGCCTCGGTGTCACTCAGTTTGAGTGGAGTTTAACCAGTCAGACCATGTAACATTCAGGGTCTGCAGTCATAAGACATTTCTCTCTTTGCCGGCAGTTTAAACACAACTGCACTGAACTGTATCCCGATGACTTATTTGGAGAAGGATGAGGCAATCGCACTGGAAATTGCTGCAGCCCATCACTGTCAACAGGTCAGACGAGGAGGGGATGTGAGGGGGTGGGTGTGTCAGGCTGTCTGCTGTTGAAATTTCTATGTAACAACTTTTTTTAAGTATTTGCAAAATTGATGTTCCTATTCATCAAGAATCAAGATTAAGTTAACCATCAGTACATATTTATTACATATACATATTACATACTGGGTTATTGCAACAATATTCAGTGTGTATGATGATGATAAGAGAAATATCCATAAAAATCTGTCTTGAGGGTATAACTTCTGAAATGTTAAAGACCCAGTGAAATGGAAGATAGCTCTGTATCTACTACTAATCCCAGTGCAAATCCCTTTCCAGCTTTAATGCATGAGCTCATGCTTTAGAGCAGTTTTAAAAATTTCTTTTTTCATTGGGTCCTTAACGTTGAAAGGTTTGAGCTGACGCCTTGCGATTTGATCTGGTAACGCCGATTTAGCAAAATATCCACATTTAGATGTTTCTCTGTCGAGAGGTAAGGAAGTGTATATAAAACATACTGCACAGTACATTTACCAGGGTGGAAGCAAACCCTGGTAAATGTATCAAAAAACAAAACAAAACCATACAAATAAAACCCAACAGATGGACGTTAAGCAACGGGTGTTGGTCAAACTTCTGTTTCCATGGTCAAGAATTAACCCTCATGCCAAAAGTTAGTCTGAGCTTATATTACCGACTCCCACTTTCAGAATTCATTAGTGAGTATTATACTTTATGCGTATGTGTAACCTCCAGTATGCAGGTCTGGATAGCCACTTTGCTACAAGAGCACCAACTGTGCATATACGCACCTCAGAGTGGATTAGAAAGAAGCACAATAAGAACAAATGTGCATCTGAGCTGTCTGTGTTGCAGCTATAATCATATCCACAAGAGAGTATATGTAATGGCCTATACACCCATCCACCTACTCTTTTCTACAATATATAAAGAAACATGACACCATCTCATACAATAGCACTCGCGTTGCACTTATATTGTGCTTGAATGTGAAGCACTCATGCAAAATTTGCTCGATATATTTTTAAATTACTTCACATTATCAAAGAAAAAAAGAAGATTAGCTTTTGTAATTACATAAAAAGACAATTTAAAAGCAATATTACTATTATTTCAATTGATGTTTGAAGTATCACAACACTGAGAATTGTGTCGTACGTGCACGCTTTGGTGAGACTGCTGTTAATACTGCGTTTTTCCCTCAACACTTTTGATTTGTGCTCAAACGCCAACTCACAAACTCATCAAATACTGTAAAAAGAAGAAGGAAATAAAATACACAGTAGTTTACACTACACTCATTTATTAATGGAAGCCTTTGGTCAGGGACTTTTTTTTTCACTCAGCCAATTCAATTTTGATTCAAGGCAATTCTGTCAAGGCCCCTATTCATTCACTTGGCTCACCTCCCAACAAAGAAGAAAGGCCCTGGTCAAAACGTTAAATTTACAATACCTGGTGCCTCTTAACGCCAGAACTTCCACTGCGCTACCTGCTGAGCACTGAGCCTCTGTTGCCGGACTCACACAGAAAGCAAAAAAATAGCTACTATTTCAACAGAAGCACAAAATTTAAATCAAGACCCCTGACTTAGATCTTTCACTCATTAGATTGCATTTTTGTATTTTGTTTGATTTATTTGTGCCTCTCCTGTCACTGCATGCTTCAACAACAAAAGGTGATTTATAATTAAATTACAATTCAGTTTCCCTGTGCACATTCAATGAGCAAAAAATGAGCATAAGAAAGATCTTATATTGCTAAATTACAGAAATGGATAGTCTTCCAGTTTCACACAGCTGTCGAGTATATATTCTTTAATAGCTCTGTCTCTAAACATTTCCATTTCCTGGCAACACTACTTCTACTCAGCACATAACTAAAAATTATGCTTACTTATGTGTACAGACTAAATCACTTGTCTATTGGTATATTCTGTTATTATGTCCCTTTCTTAAAAAAAAAAATCTGTCCACGTCAGTTTATCACCTACTATTAAAAGCACAGCAAATCTAACTTCAAACAGTGAGACCATGTCATATTTTTTCATTATCCATATTATAATCATTATGTTAGGTTTGACCAATCAATTTGAAAGCCTCTTCACGAAAGCTTTTAATTTAACCCATATGTTACAAAAAGTAGTATATTCTGCAAGCAAAATAAATTGCAAGGCCTAAAAACAGAGCCTTGTGGTACTCCACATTTAATCTAAATGCACAGCATATATATCACAGCAAGCTATTAGTGTTATCACAGCAACCTATACATATTATTGATTGTAAACACAGGCCCTACGGGTCCAGTAGTATCATTCACTCCACCCACGTTCACACACACACACACACACACACACACACACACACACACACACACCACACACCACACACCACACACCACACACACACACACACACAGAGGCAACACAGACAACCAATGATGCTGTTGATTAGGGGAGCCAGGTGGTTATTTTGACATTGTGCATATTTGTAGCACCAAAGTCGTTATTATGGAGAATTCTCCCACATGTTTTACATATCTGAGAAGATGCTCAAGTCCAGACCAAAGTCACCGCAATGGTTGGTTTGACAGTGGTTTCCCTAATTTATACTTTTGGCTTCCTGTCCGCTGAAACTGCCACTGTGTGGTCCAATGACCCAAAAGTCAGGGGCCATTGGCAAATATGGCTGAAAGATCCTGAGAGATCTCTAGTGACCTCTTAGTGATGACATTTTGATAACATAACTTTAAAATTATGGTGTGTTTTTAAAGAATTTGCAAAGAGAATAAAAACTACTAGCATATATATCACAGCAAGCTATTAGTGCTATCACAGCAACCTATACATATTATTGATTGTAATCTCAGAGGATTCTTTACCAGTTTGAATGACTCCTCTCGTATCATATTCTTTTAATTACTTTAATCAAAAAAATCCCCCTACTTTAATGATTTCCTCATTGTTAATTGTAATGTTTTCCATGATAAAAGTTAGCAGGCTGGCTATTAGCAGACAGCTGACAGCTGAAAAACTCCAAGGCTTGACAATTAGGCCTCTGAGTATAAGACGGTGTGTTGATGTCCCTGGACAATCAAGGAAAAATTCAGTGGTCGAATGAATCACACTAAATGACTATCGGCCAGGGTAGTTCTAGCCTCAGCTTGGCTGCTTTCCCTGTCTATTTGTTTAATTTACTTGAGCACTAAAATGTGCTTAAACATGCAAATTCTATTTCTATTTGTGTGCTTACACTCATTTTGTCTTTTCCCTTGCTACTGCTATTCTGACAACCTCGTTTCCCTATGGAAATCTTTAAGGGTCTTTGGATCTTCCTTAAAGGATATTTAAGTATGTAAAAAAAAAGAAAAAAAAAAGTCGGAACACCTTACGGATCTGTCACAAGATTCCCGAACTAATTTATTGCACTGTTTTCCCATGGATAACATTATTAATACTCTGTGAAGTCTGATTTGCAGATTCAGTCAGTCATAGAGATCGTAAACAAAACTGTATTTGTAATCCCACCACATGAACTTCAACCACAAAAACTGCAGTCAAATCATGATCTGAATTATTACATTTGGCTTCCGAACAAATCATATCATAGTTACCTTGATATGATCGCCCATCTCACTGAAATAGAGACATCATAGCAGTGCCATAGCAGTTTGTTTCTTTTTAATACCCAGGCCAACACTGAATTTCTCATTATGCTTAATTTGAGACATCGAATGAAACTCATTCATGATGCCGGGGTGAAGGTTGGTTAAAACAGGGAGAGAAAAAAATCTCATGCATGTGATTTTCTAAATTAGAAAGAAACCATCTTTAGTCCAGAGGTGAGAATGAATAAAAAGCGTCTCTCTGTACGATCACTGTGATCATTCTGTATATACATTCAAGGACAGTGCCAGCTGGGCACATCGCACAGTCCCTGGGAAAACATGAAAGCATCTGACTTACAAGGTTGTTGTATACATTTTGCAGTGGCTTGCTGCCACAGGTCTGTTTTCGAGAAGCATTTGGCACAGGAAAAACACATACATTTAATCTCTTAGTGAAACCAGCTCAATAAATGGCTAAATGTAAAAGTGTCCCTTTGGCCATATCCTCCTTTTGGCGAGGGCCAAGGCGATAAACTTATGTGACCACCAGGCTTCACTCCGATGTTTTCTTGACCTCCATTTCTCGTTTTTACCGTTTACTAACAGCGTAATGAGAGACGTCTTCTCTAGCGACCTCTCATTATAGTGGTGACACATTTGCTTTACGTCCCCAGAGGAAAGGTTAAAAGAAAGCAAAATGAATCACGGAAGAAAAAAAATCGGTCTTAAACTGAGCAAATGGCCACTTGCAGAGGAGAGGGAATAATAAAGGGCCGTTGGTTAAGACGGCTGAGTGCAAGAGCTGTGGCTTTGAGATGCAGAGAAAATGAGGGCTATGTCAGAGACTGCACTGGTGTCAGACGGATTTACATAAGACACACGCAGATCTAAAAGAAGAACCAGGCTCGACTGAGGGGGCTCAGTGACGGCTGCTATGCCATGGCATGACACAAGACCTTCTTTCAATGCAGAGGGTTTTAAGTGCCTCTACATAAATGAATGCACATTGGTAAGATGCTGGTTATTCAAATCGAGTGAAAGGTAGTATGCATATCTATTGTGTGTATCTGTCCTTCAATCTATCCTTTTACTTCCACATTTCCACGTTTCAAATGCAGTAGTAGAAAGAAAGTAGAAATACATTATAGGCCAAAAAATTGCCTATAATATATAGGCCATTAGCCTATATGTCCCAGATCCCTAGACTCCTTTCATGTTCAGAGTAAAGTCTTAAATGTATCTTAAATCTGCAAGAACTGTCACAGTACCCAAACCACCTCATTCCTCCGTTCTGCCCTGCACGCAACTGTTTTCAAACGTTTACATTATGTCCGTCTGGGACATGGTGGACGCAGGTACGACAAGGTAGCCTAAACTTTCCTCTTTCTCTTATGCCTCCTGGGGGAGCCAGGGTGCACTGACTCTTCACCAAGGTCTCGACCCATTTCATTGGGTCAATTTCCCTGTCCTGAAGTGTGATCCATGATTGTACATTAGTATTTAAAGATGCATGGAAGTTCGGGTATGTCTATTGGAATTTCTGCTATCATTAGCATACTCAATATAGATCCACGAGTAGTCCTGTGATTAATGCAGTCTTTTCATTTATGTCTGAATGAAGAAAGTAAAGACAGACCCTACGGGGACACACAGAGAGACAACACACACAACCAATGATGCTGTTGATTAGGGGAGCCAGGTGGTTATTTTGACATTGTGCATATTTGCAGCACCAAAGTCGTTATTGTGGAGAATTCTCCCACACGTTTTACATATCAGAGAAGATGCTCAGGTCCAGACCAAAGTCACCGCAATGGTTGGTTTGACAGTGGATTCCCTAATTTATACTTTTGGCTTCCTGTCCGCAGAAACTGCCACTGTGTGGTCCAATGACCCAAAAGTCAGGGGCCATATTGGCAAATATGGCTGAAAGATCCTGAGAGATCCCTAAGAGATCCTCTTAATGATGACATTTTGATAACATAACCTAAAATTATGGTGTTTTTAAAGAATTTGCAAAGAGAATAAAAACTACTAGGAGTATGTAGGAGGTCTTTTAGGATGTTTAAGAATTTCTTGATCTGAGAAATTAAGATATAAATTAACATGCCAACCAACAACACTACGTACATTGACCGTTCAGCAGCTGATTAAAGCTGAGTTATTCTTCCCTCAGTAATAGCAAATGTATTCAGCATTATAATTCCCAGTAATACAAATAAGTTATTTCTTATTTCTGTCTCACAGTTTATTCACCTTGAGACTGAATTCAATTATTAGGCCAAGCGATTTATATTGAGTTTTTCTTCTTTCTTCTCTATGAGACAAAGCAGGAGTTCTTATTTACCTTGAAACGGCACTGACATATTGTTAACGCACAATCTGAAATATAGAAAACACACTGTAAATCATAGTTTTGTAAATTTGGGCCACATAAATATGGATAGTCCACACATGTACACAAACAGACACACACTTATCACTGCCTCGTCACCATACTAAAAAGCTTGTGTGTGTGTGTTCACTGTGAGAACCTTGTTGGTCTGTTACTGTCTCGGCTGCTGCGTCTCCATCTCAGACTCACAAACACAACGGGTGCACAGTTACACGTACAAACACATGACACAGATTCGCATGTGCACGCTGCCATAAACCCGCACACACAAATTCAGTCTCTTACACGCTCACGCACAAACTCATACACACCATGCCGCGCCCCACTTCTGTTTAGGGAAAAAAGTAATTACTTTCTCTCCCTGCCTCAATGCCTTCAAAAGCCTCAGTGGGGCGATTCCCCAGTGAGCCAGTGAAATTCACTTAAACAGCTTTTGAGAGAGTAAGCAGTCTTATTGTTGCGCACTGAAACTTTGATTGGAAAGGGAGAAAAAAGTGAGAGGAGGAAGAGGAGGGGGCAGGGGAAGAGTGGTAAATAAAACTGTTGGCCAGTATTATTCCTTCCTGTCTTTTCCATTTCTCGTCCCTCCTGGAGTTTTTGTTCTCTCGGACTCTGCTAACAACTGTAGGCCAATAACAACAGCAGGTAAAGCAGAGCTGCACGGTATCATGCCGTGTCTTTTAAAGCACTGCTGAGGCCCTCTGTCTCTCAGCCTGTGTGTGTGTGTGTGTGTGTGTGTGTGTGTGTGTGTGTGTGTGTGTGTGTTCCTCCCTCCCTTCAAAGCCTCGTCTCCTCAAATCTCCAAATCGCCCGGAATCAATTTTCATCACTTGTCTTCATAAGCTCACAGCTTCATTTTAAGATTGTTCATCCTTGACTCTGAGCCCCTCGCTCAGTCCACCTGCGAGACCCTTCCTGTTGGGCCCCTTAAGTGTTATCAAAGCCGACATGCGGGGTGAGTGAAATCCCGCAGATCCCCACTCAGGGCTGCTAACGGGGGAATCCCAGCGGTTTGCCTCGGAGCAGAGGGAGAGAGCTAAATAAATTAACAAAGCTCACTTTATGCACTTTAGTCATGCTTCCCATGGTGGACTTGGATGCGGGGGGACTTGTTTGACCAAGCTGTCACGTGCAGTCCCTCAATCATGCTGCAGAGATTTGCAGCGTTGTGTTGGAAGTTTCATCATATTGCTGTGGAGCTAATATTTTCGTGAAAGTCGCTCAAACCACATGTGTGTTCACGCGCCCTCATGAATACATTAAAATGGACATCCTAAGAACACGCACACACACACACACACACACACAAACACGTACTTCACGCTCTTGATCGTGATTCGTATGTGTGCGTGTGTGTGTGTGTGTTTGGAGAGTGCACAACACTCTAGGGGAAATAGAAAGGGATGGATGAAGCAGCTGGAAGAACAAAGAAAGTCTAGAGGGACTTTATTAACATATAAAGAGTTTGGAGTGTACGGAGGTGTGGGGCTGTGTGCGCCTTGTTGCATGCGGGTAAATATCTTTGCACCCATGGATATGCCTATACTGCATATCCCTGTTTTGTGTGAACATGTGTATGTGCTAACATCTAATTCTGTTTCATGGTGAAAAGGGAAAAAACAAAACAAAGAGGCTGACACTAATAGGGCTGTGAAGAGACCGGGGATGTGGGACCCCCTTGGCGGCTCCAGGGGCCGAGCATCTCCACATATGCTACATTTATTCTGTGTTCTTTCATTTCTTCTCTCTTTCACCTTCCATCTAATCCACTTTTCGCTTGTTCTTCGTGTGTGTCCCAATGAGTCCCGAAGTCAACGTCACCGGGAAAGAAAATGTATTCTCAGATCTCAGGGAAGCGAAATGCGCAGTGGATGTTGGAGCGATGGGGAAGAAGACAGTGGGGATGGCAGGGAGGCAGGGAGGCATGAGAGGAAGAGCATGAGAGCAAGGAAGAGATGGAATGAATATGTCAGAGAGATGCTTAGAGCAAGGCAGACTTTCCGATTTAGGAGCTGGAGTGTGAATGAAAAGAAAGTGCAGGCGAGATATATATGCGTGGGGGGGTTAGCTTTGCCTCTACCCATCATTTCCTCCCTTTGATCTCTGCGACTTCATGCCTGCGAAGGAAAGTCAGAGAAAGTGAGAAAGGTAAAGAGAGGGGACGAGAGGCTTAGTCATGAGCGGATGGCGAAAGATGAGAGGGAAGGGGGCAGATGAGAATTTGGGTGAAAGACGAAGAGAGAGAGAGAGTGGAGGAGAGGTACGAAGGAGGTGAGTAGATTGAAGAGAGGAGGACCGAGTCACAGAGATGTGGAGAGAGCAGCTGAGTCATGGGGAGAGATGGAGACAGATGAGACAGTGGGGGATAATATCGAAGGGGAAGGGGTTGACGGA
Source organism: Trinectes maculatus (assembly GCA_016785345.1). NCBI lineage: Eukaryota > Metazoa > Chordata > Actinopteri > Pleuronectiformes > Achiridae > Trinectes > Trinectes maculatus. The sequence goes on from JAFBJQ010002232.1 coordinate 527,375, forward strand.
ATATGCTGACAGGGTTCCGCAGTATTAATTAATATTAAGCAGCACATTCACGGTCGGTTAGCATTTGGCATCAAATTAGCAAGTGGTTGTCCAGGTGACGATATGTGCACATGAAACATAGCTTGGTGGCGAATGGTGGTTGGATAACATGTTTATTTATTATTTATCAACATTATCGATAGGTTGGATAATGTTGCGCGTCTTCCAGTTGTGTCTGATTCGACTTGAACACGAACACAGCGAGTATCACCTGCAGGTTTCTGCAGGTCCCATCAGCTCCACGAGTGCCTCACCACGTCTCAGTTCATTGTTTCGCTTTTACAACCCACAACTCTACCGCTATGTTTCAGTCTCAGAGCTCTCATCAGCTCCTCTCAGCACGGAAGCTCTAAAACACCCAGCGCTCAATGTGCCGAGCACCAAAAGGCAGATAAACAGAGTGAGCGTAGAAATGGCGAACAGAGTGGAACAATTATGTCCTCGAGTGCCGGATATTTTCTCTCACTAGTGAAGCCCAAACCAGAGAAGGCGGATCGGTATTGGGCTTAGTTCATCTGGTTGCCAGGGATACTTTAAATAAATTCTGTTGCTACATGTTTGCTCAGTGTTTGAATTGGGTACCTGGTACCTGCTAAAATGTAAGTCGTATATCTTTACAACTCTTTAGAACTAACGTGGGCAGAATGTGTGCAATGTACACCATGTACTGCTGACGGATTAATGCTGCACCTAAGATGACTAGCGCAACGCTAGGCAGCATTTCAATAAGCACCGTCTCATCCAGGAGTTTACAATGTTCATTGTCAGTATGTTTTGTTTCTAAGAGCAACAATGAAAAGAAACAAATTTTCATCTCTGTCTGCCATCTTCTCCGTAGCAACGGCTGTCAGGACTAATAGTATCGCCAGAGATAATTGCTATACCAAACTGACAGAAAGAAAATAAATAATTTCATAAACAGCGTTGACGTAATTAAAATTAATGAACTTCACACAAACCCTGACCGTGATTCACCATTGACAAACACTGAGGATATCATTAAAGGAAAACTTTCAAACCGGAATTTGCAATGTGAGGTACTTTCACTCGGTAATCCTATTAGACATGTGCCAGGCGACAGGGCTCCGTGAAGTGAAGTGAACTTTTGCTGCTGCTTCGTTAGCAGCTGAGAAGAAAAACGCTTTAATCATGACAGTGATTCACCCCATCCCTCCATCTTCCTTCTTTCACATCTCGACACAAGGTTTTCCCACCTCGTTCTGCAACTCTCAACATCTAAATATTAGTCATTCGACGAGAGGGTGACTAAACATAAACCAGTCGTGCGTGTGCTGGATAATTTCTCTCTTCAAATGAACGTGTTTGTCTGTTGGCGCCTGCGCCCTCATGCAAACTGTGGCTGAAACTCCCAGGCTCAGGTGTGTGTACGACAATTTGCCCCCTGGTTTGTTGGCACATCCGACAAACAATTGATCGGCTAATTGAACTTGGGAGCTCTTTCATGTTTCGACATATGTTCTTGGACAGATGACGGTGATGGAACATTTGAAGAAGAAAGCTGCCGCCTGTAATCAGGACGCCCTGTCAGCTTCAAATGGATTAGCCCTTGATTTGCGTGCCGGCACTTCAGAGTTCAATTGCACTGGGTTGGAGGGATGAAGGGGCTGGGTTGGAAGACAGACAAAGGGAAAGGCTTTTCAGAGAAGGTGGCGCTCTGTGGATTTGAAAACAGGATGCATCCTTTTCTCATTAGGAAGAGGAAAAGCTGTTTGAAGTTAGAAAAGGTTTGGCAGCTTTGGCAGCAAATGTGACAAGAAGCCTCTGTAATGAAATTTGGGTGCTTGTTTTCTGACGGGCTGCAAGAAATGATAGGAACATTGCGCCAGTCTCAGGCTGACTCCAGTGCTGTGGCTAAATGCTGGCTTTGGGTAAAAATCCACAATTTATTATTATAATTTATTTCCAAACTCTTCAGATGGGTCTGTGGTTGGTTCACAGCACTACAGAGCCTTAGCTGTGTGACGGTAGGTAGCAGTGGAGCTGTAAATTATACACAGTGTGAATTCTCAGCATTGCAGCACTGTGCCATCTGTTTATCCTGATGAATTTGGTATGCAGCTCTGCCTTACACATGCGACATTAACACAAAGGTGTGATTATTTGTTTGCATATTCTCCTTTTTCATTTTACTTGGTGATTCAGTTTACAGTTTTTTTTTAACAGTTTTTCTTACTGAAAGAAAAAATGGTCGAAATGTTCGTATGGCTTTTCGTATTATTATTACCTTACTTAGGTGCACATTCTTCAAGATCCCAGGGAAAAATGGGTCACACCTGTGAACTAAATGATATCTTGTAAGGCGAAAATGATAAAAATACGCAAAAGTACATTTTATTGCTTTGCCATCAAATATTTAGAACATGAACAGTCACTTGACACGTGATAATACAGTCTGTTTAAAGCCTGCTAACATATATGTATACACACACGCACGCACGCACACGCACGCACGCACGCACGCACGCACGCACGCACGCACACACACACACACACACACACACACACACACACACACATATACGTATATATATATATGATGTAAAAAACATGTTGTTGATTATCACTTAAATGAGCTCGGGGTCCATATCTACTGTATTAATTAGTCCCTGCTAAATAAGTAATGAGACTGGCAGAAAATAAAGAAGAATACATGAATGAAATGAAGAAGTGACATGGGTATTAAATGCACCACAACCTTGGTTGACGAGTGTGGTGAGGGCCAGGGCGTAAATTATTTTTATTATGAGTCATAATATCCGGCTAATTAGCCGGTGTCATAAATGAGGGCTGACATCAGCAGCCAGGCCGCAGTGTCAATTACAGGGTTTGCAGTCACCTGATGTGGAAAGGAGAATAGGGTCAGATGCTCGTTGACAGGTTAAAATGCAGCGGCAGTCGGTGATGAGTCTGCATATGCTGTTTAGACATTAAAAACAAAAGATTCAGATCCAGCGAAATCTCTAAACGGCACCAATCTTTTCATTATTTACCCATTTCTAATGTCGAGTTCCACCTGTAAGTAGATGGGGATGGGTGAGATTTGATCATTCGGATAATCAAACTGCTATATTCAGCCACCTGCTCCTTTCTGTTGGCAAGTTTAACTCACAAAAACAAAAAGACAGATTTCATACTGAGGAGCTTCAAGTTTCAAGTGCGTTTGGAATGAAAAGATGGAAACAAATTTAGGAAAATCAGTAGGGGACGTGGTAGCAGGCACAGAGCAGTTATTCTAGTGACTGTGCATAACAGTTGGGGAAAACTTCAAGGCCTTCTTGGACCCTGTAAAAGCTGTCGACTACTTAATAATAATATTATTAATAATACTAATACTAATACTAATACTAATACTAATACTAATACTAATCATCATACATCTGCATGTTTGACAGGTATATACTGTATATATAAGCATGTATCCAAATGCACTGCTGTGCGCCCTGCCTTTCTGGAGAAAGCCAGACACTTGTGTGACAAGCCTGAACCACTTATTCTAAAAGTTCTAAACACACCGAAAAAATTTGTATGTGACGAGTCCTTTTAAATTCTTTGTATCTTTTGTGACAAGCGAATCTCTTTAGTCTTGCACAGCGGTTGCCATAGGAATGTAGAATCCATTGATCCATTAGTGGTGCGCTTTATCTTTGGAGGGTTGTGGGAGCTGGAGCCAGTCAAGTGTATGATTTCAAGCTAAAAGATAAAAGTTGTCAGTTATCAGTGAATACGTATTTGGCTTGTCTTAAGACTGAGTTGAAAAATACTCGACAGAATCCTGCTTGTGGAACAATAATAGCCCGTGCGATGACTTTATTTATTTATATACAGTATCATTATGTTCCCAGAAAGACAAAAGCAGTTCCGAGATGTTGTCTTGTTTTCTTCATCCATTGGAGACAGAACAAAAAGATGGAGAAAGCATGGTCCTGAATTGCTTTGTTCCCCTGAGAGCACTGACGTGGTCTTAGCCTGGCACCACCAGGGACGTTTTCCATCCTCCTTCAGCCACTTCAGGGAGCGTCCCCACTCCCCAAAGACTCTGCCGCGTGCCCACTCCACAGAATAACTAGGGCATCTGGGAGAAAACTTCACAGCATAATTAAATGGGTGTATGTGGCTTACAACGCCCTCTCACTGTGTGTGTGTGTGTGTGTGTGTGTGTGTGTGCATTTGTACATCACAGCACAATAATACATTTGGGAGGAGAGTTGAGCCATTAGTCGCAATGTGCAACCCAAATGTGGATGACATCCTTCTACCTGCTATAACTACTGTCCTTAAGCCGTGATGAATTCTCACTTCAGATGATGCAACAGTCGCTGTTTTTTCAAATCTGAGCCGAGCACGTTCCTCAGATTGGACTCGCACACAATGCCCCCAAAAACCAGCACAATGGTGAAACTGCTGAGGATGATGGAAGCCATTTGTTGTAAATCAGGACGACGGTGGCAGTAGCACATTATCTTGTTACCACGTCTCTTCCAGGCGCTCCTTTTCTTTAAGTCTCATTATCTTCTTGAACAATCCCCTCCATTTGTTTCATGCTCACGCCCTCGTTTCGAGGGTCTGCATGACCTTCATTTGGCTCCTTTCAACAGTCGTACAGTCGTACAGTCAGCCAGACAGTCAGTCAGCCAGACAGTCAGTCAGTTGTGGCGCTCTGTTCCCGCATAGCAGCTTCTCCCTAACTCTCCATTTCATGGCTGTGGAGGGAGAGGTAGCACTCACTTTGCAGAACATGAAAGACCACTTTACATGGCGGTCCCCTCTGATTCGTGCCCCCTCTTTTCGCCCGCTGTCAAAATATTGACACAGGACGCAGAAAGCATGCAGCGTTTTATTCTCATGTATCAGACACTTTGTGCTTTTGAATTATTGATATTCCTAGAAGGTGGGAGAGGGGCTGCGCTCGGATATCTCCAGGTATTTCTACACTCCTTCTACCTGTGGAACCAAACCAAAGCTGGCAACAGATTGTCAGCTCAAAGCTCTTCCACTGTTACAACTCTATGCTGTGGAGACTGAGAGGCTTTTAGTGAAATCCCTGTCCTCAGGGCTTGCGGGGACGTTCACAGTGTTTATCTAATGGCTGATTGTAGAGGACGGAGGTTCAGATATGCAGGTTTGCTGCCAAAGTGCCATCAGGTTTCAGCTGCATATCCATTCAGAACAGCTTTGAGGAAAATACGGGCCTAGAAAATGTCATCACACCATCAGCGGTGTGATGACTGAACGTGACCTTAAGCTTTCCATGACATGCTACGTAAAGCTGTGTGAGCAAACGCATATGCATCGCCAAAGCAGTGGGTGATCAGCGCGGCTGCAGACAGGTACGCACAAACGTCTTCTCAAAAAGTGCCACTTTAGCATATGGCGGCGTTCTGTCTGGTTGACATACGTTTTTTTTTTATGTGCATTCGGAGCAGCTTTGTTTGAACAGTCACTGTTATAATGACTCTGTCAGGGTTTCCTAAGAGTTTCAGAACATCTGCGCTGCAGTTTTTCCAAAAGTGGCGCCCATAAAAAACACAAATCTTTTTCCATCAAGGCCTCACACAAACACACACAGTACACATAGTGTAGCTAATTGAGTTATGTAAATGGTCTATTTAGATGGATCACCGCTAAATATCTTTGTTTTGGACTTGCAAGTTCGTGTCATTTAAAGGTGTACTCTGACATGACAGGATAGGAAACAATTAGCACCTGAAATGTCCCGTTATTTGTGCAAACGGATGCAAACAAACAAGAACAAAAAAAGCTAGTCAAAAATTTTCTATTTGAGCCTCCACGTTTAAATCCAGATTGCTGGAGAACCTTTTTAGGACTGTTTTGGAGTGTGAGGATTTCTGCTGCAGTGGTAGCTGCGTAGCTTGTAAGCCATGTGTATGAGTTCAGTTTGTCTTTAGTGTGTCCTTACCTGATAATTACCTGCTTCACATCTCGTCCGGAACAAGAGCTGCAGACACAACTTCAGCCACACTACCTGCTGCTCTTTGATTATCAGATGATACGCTTTTAACACCATACACCTGCCTGCATTTATAATAAGTGGATTTCTTAGCTCCCACAGCCTCATGATGACATCTGACACACCACCACAACAAAGACAAAGAGTCACAGCTTCCTAGGAAGTGTGCCATTTCCAAGAGCTCTGTGCCCTTTTATAAATCAGTCCCTCCCCACTTAGCACTTCACTCTGCATGAAGTCAGTCGCACAGCTGTGGAAAACAATCTGTAGTCAGCGGGAGAGTATAAATAAATAGGCGAACTCTTGCCATATAAGCCAGAATCAGCCATCACCATGGAGACCGGCAGACACCGTCCTCATTTAGCAGAATAATCCAACCTGTAAATGCAAACGTCATCACACCAACTGACACAAGCTGTTTAATAAGATAGATTGGTTATTATTAGAAGTTCACAACACCACAGCTTTGCTGCACAGCTATGATAATTCTTAAGTTTACCAAAGGTTCACTTATGAAGTGAAGGCTTATGAAGATGTGTAGCATACTGCCTCACAGAATATTAAAGAAATTGAAACTAAACTTCCACAGCGATGCGTAGGGTCAGATGGGCAAGTTGATGGGTGGGGTTTAGTGGGGTTACAGTTCATGGGAGTCCTTTTTTATTATTTTAGGCACAGAAATATATTAATGCTGAGCCAATCAAACCAATTGATAATCCAGTTTCCAGTTCTATGTTTAGATTGTGCCAGTAAACCTCAGTTAGTGCAGCTTCATTTTTCTGTGCAGTACGTAGGTGTTACTGTGAAAACAGCGAGACGCGAAGTAAGAGCTCGTTCGCTAAATGGATACGAGGTGCCGCTAAGTGTGTGGTCGGTGAATATCTGTTTTTATGCGGCGCAGTATGTTAACACTTACTTCGCAGAGTTGATGACCTAAATGAGGGCAGCGATTGGGTGATGCTGACGTGGGCAATCGCACACGTCAACCTCCCACTTCTAGTTTCATTCCAACGCCGATAACACCAGGCGAACCCGGGGTTTTAGAGTGAAGAGGCACTCAGCCCACAATCACCATTAGACTTTTTCTTTTTTACAGTATAATTGTATTTAAAGAAGAGTTGCAGGTGCAAAATCTGTTGCGCTCGAAAATAACCAATACAAGTAATGCAACAGATATTTCATCACCTGAATGGCTCCGTTCAGTCCTGACTGAAAGATCTTTATGGAGCGCACACACTGCTCAGGTTCACAGGAATCAAGAGCGTCTGAAAAATGTATTAGGAAGAGCCAGTCCTATTCAGGAAGCCCTCCTTACTCAATAAGTCTCATATCAGCCGCCGATTCAGCATTCACATGCTGACTGCAGTCTTTTCATGGCGTTCACCCCGGAATAAATAAACACATTTTTTAATGACACAACATATTTTGCAGTTATACGTTGTAGTATTTTCCCGCGTGGGTACTGATTGATTCTTCATAACACTCACAGCTGCCCGAGAGGCGGAAAAAACCTTTTAGTAACGTAAACAACTCTTTCGCTTGGAAAGATCACGGCCAACGGAGGAACCGTGTCACTGATCCCGATAAGCTGCATGAGGAGATGTGTGGTTCATCCTCCTCGAAATAGCAGGCCGATGTCACTCATCTTCACCCTCACCTCGTTCAGATAGCTACGCAGCCGCGGACGTTTGGCTTTAAACTGACCGAGAGAGTGAGTTTGAGCCTTTGGACCTCGCTGGAATCTCTGTGTGTTGCCTGGGGGGCATCAGCCGCTGTGCGACAGGAGCCAGGTGGGGCACTGACATTTAGCCAACAAAGAGCATGGCAACATAGCCCCTGCAGGGTTGTAGACGAGTCGATCGCTAAGCCATGTTGCCGTGTATCAGATGAGCTGCTGACATTTTTTTTTTAATCATTATCACACCCACTGTCACTGGCTCTCACTCTGGGCTGTTGAAAAGTCAACTCCACATCCACTTACCTCTCAATGCATTTACAATGAGTCACAAGATCATGCAAGTGCTGAGAACAGGGCAGGGAGGTTGAAAGCCGTTTCACATTTATCTTCACCTTTCTTAACACTTTGCTTCAGTGGAATGGTTCTGTGCTGTTACTCGACTTTAACACTCATGTCCCACAGATAGGGCTATTTATGCTTTTTTTTTTTACATCACTGAAAAAAAATATGAATGAATCAATAATTTCATGTTTTAATTTTTTGTTTTATTATACTGTTTATTTGCATGAAAAAAACATAAACTCATAAATGACCTGTGCAAGCATCTTATTTGACCTACTGACCTTTTAGCTGACCTCAAGCAGCATATGGAGCAACTTTCAAACAGGAGAGTGCACTTATATCCCACGTAAAACCAACCAAAACGTTTTTTTGTTAAGCATTAATTTTCTCATCATCAATCTTAACCACATGTCTTTTAACTTTCCCAAAGTATTTGCTGGGCTTAACCCTAACCCTAACCCCAACCCTATCATCCTTACATTGAACTAACTTAGTAGTAGTTAAGCCCAAATCTAATTTAGTTATATTTATTATGATTATTGTTATCATGGGGGGTTTTCAGGGAGTGGGAACAGTCAATCTGTGTGGTCTGTTCAGGTAGGAAGCCACGTCAATATAGAAATAATAAATTGCATTTTATATTCAGTGTCATGCACCGTCAGAAATACATTTATGTTTGTTAGTTTATGTTTAGTCGCACTTCCCGTTTTATTTTGGTAAGAGGTTTCTTGTGGTTCCAGTTTCCAAGCTGTCTGTCTTTGTCAATGTCTTGTCTGATTCCCTAAGTGTCTACACCTGGCGATCATTACTCTCACTCCCTACATATACTCCTCTCTCCCTTTATCTGTTGCCAGTGCATCTTGTGTGTTATGCCGAGTGTCTCAGGCAGTTTTCACGCCCTTGCTGTTGTCTAGTCGTTGCTTTGGGAAAGTTTGATTTGTTAGTATTTAGTAAGTTAAGTCGGTGACACGTCTGTTGAGCTGTGCCTGCTCTTACATCTCAGACTTTGTTTTGCATTTTGTGAGCTTTGCATTTAAAGCCTCACTAAACCTCTCCTTCTCAATGGTTTTGTGCATTTGGGTCCAAATCTTGTGTGAAGCGCGACCTTCAGGGTTTATGAATGGCGCTCCATTGTTAGAGGTCATGAATAAACACGGGTCTGAGATGATTAATAAGCGGTCAAGAGACTCTCGCATTCTAATAAGCCGACAAATCGGCTCGGATGAATATTAAAAAGTCATTTATGAATGAGTGAAATAAAGTCAGCAGTTTAAATGTTAATACGCTTTTAATGAATGAATTTTGGTCGGGCAGTCATTTAGACGAGCATTTGTGTTGAACCTACTGATTGAATGGATAAAGAGAGTTTGCATCAGCAGATTCCAGCAACAAACTATCAGCAGACTAGAGCTGACTACCCAAATGTTGAACATGATTTATAGTGAATAAGTTAATAATAATAATCTAAATCTAAATATTCAGTTGAGGTTGACAATTCAGAAAGATGTAACACTTGGTATTTAATAATAAGTGTTGCTATTAGCGCCACAGCTCTCAATTGTTTACCAATTTCTTAATTATTCATTAATAGTGATAGTTCCACTTCATATTTCTGCTCTTCACCTGCTACCAGTGGAAGTGTTTGCTGAGCTGTCCTCACCTCCACACAACAACCATTGTATCACTTACATCTGGGTGAAAATCACTGCGTCAACAATTATGGCATTCTGCTGTGCAAATTAGTAAAAATCTCAAATATTTAGCCTCAGTCGCTGACACCCAGCAAAGCACAACAGAGAAGTGGCAAAATTAGCATCGGAGACGCTGACTTCTAAAATGATTCAAAGGATGATTCAAGCAGTCAGAGGGGGATGCCAATGGAAGAGCCGCATCTGATGAAGTCAGGGTTAGGAGAGTAACTGTATGCTGCAGCGCTAAGGCCCATTTAAATACAAATTACGCATTAGAAATTGTAAAATCCTGTTTACAAAATACACACAAAACACATTTGTGACCCACTTTGTATCGTGGCCCACAGGTTGAGGACAATACATGCGCACGATTGAAGACAACTTGCTCCATATGTTAAACAGTAGTAATTGAATCGGTAATTGCCTGATTTGCATATAAAGCGTTGCAGGAATAGATATATTAACATATGAAAAGTACACCTATATATATACGCACAAAGTATTGCAATATCAAGGCATAAATGCATCATCCCTCATTGTCCTATTACTTCCCGGTTTCCTCTTAGGCATTTGCTGACACACACAGACTTTGTTCCACAGAGCGCAGGCTGAATAATTTCCGTTGACTTCCTGGTGCATTGGCCACCGGAGGCAAATTCATAAAAGCAAAGATCTAAGACATTACTTCACATGATTTCATTAAAGATGGGTGATTGCATTAAGCCCATTTGTTACAGTGCAGCGCTGGTGTATACCCTTTATGCGCGTCGCTCCCGTTGTATAATTCGATACGGGGGATTTCCGAGCTCATTTCGTCACATAATTAACTAGAGAGGAGGATCGCTGGTATGCCTGCATATGCCAGGTCGGTCTCAGTTTTGTTTATCTCTTGGCCACAGAGGTGAGGAGTCATCTGGAGGTGTTTGGCATCATGTGGAGATTAATGCCTGCTGTTGACGGCTGCTGTTGTCTTCCTCGTAAAGACTCATTCTCAAACATCATCTTGATGTGTCGTAATGTAATGCATTAGTCCCATGTGAAAGTACCCATGATGGCAACTGTGAAGCCATTCCAGAGATACATTTGTTTTTCAAAGCCCACACTATTGAAAATTTTAATAATCTACCAAACAATATTGCTCATAATAACACCAGCCCTCACAATTACCCCATACTTGTACTAATTACAGACAATTAGTTCCAGAGACAGGTAGCGGTATCACAGTCTTGCATCAGGTATTCGTTTCAGCTGATTATGAGGAAGCAGCACATTGCATCTCCTCTCACAACTTTCCCCATAGGCCTAATTGGGTCTTGGCTGATTCCAGCGTTGTTTATTCAGACCTGATTACACCTGGGATAAAGGCTTCAATTAAAAACCAGAGCTGTAATGATCTCGTCTCAAATGCCAGCCGTGTACCACCGATGGCCTCTCACAGAAAGGTCAGAAGCGCTCATAGCAGCACATTGTGCAGCATCCTTCCCTTTTTTCTTCTTCTTCTTCTTTTTTTCTTTTTTTTGAAGATTTATTGCTTCACCATCTGAGAGATAGTGGCCTTGTTGAACACTAAACATCATAAATACTTAATCACAAACTTTCTTCCCGGAGCCACCAGGGAGGAAGGCAACAAAGTTAGTCGTTTAAAGGTACTAAAATGAGATATTTATTCTATCTGTGTTTATATCACACAGCGCCTAAGGGCTACAACCACACCCACGCCTGATTAACATGCTGACAACAACAGCTGAGATGTGTGTGTATGTGTGTGTGTGTGTGTGTGTGTTTGTTGTGGTGAGGGAGAGTGCACTTGAACGTGTCATTTTCTCCCCTTGTTTTCCTGCAGGGCAGTTCAGCAGAACAGCAGCATGAATTGCTCACTATTGATAAAATCACCCAAGGCTGATTGCTGCATTAGCTCTGCTTTAATAATTACACCTCACCCTGATTGCTTCCTCGTTGCTCTCTGAAAACACTGAATGTAAATGAATTATTTTTTATACATTTATACTTACCATTATATTGATTTGTCCAAGACAAGGAACATAGAGAGCAATTTGTTTTATCCCTTTTAATTTCCTGACTGTGTGTGAAATAGTCGGGATAGAGCTGTGAGTGTGTGTGGCTCTGGTGGCAGACAGGAACCTGATTAGGCCACACAGGAAGTGTGCTGTTCATCTCCTATTTCTCCAGGTTGCATCAGTGCAGCTTGTCACCGACACGTCCCTCCTCGCTGAAAACACACGGGGTCTAAACCAACGTTTCCCACCTGTCAAATTATTCCCTTTATTTTGCGACAACATCATTGTCAGCTTGACAGCGTGCCTATACCAGAATCTGTCAATGTAAGTAATTCTGACGCCAGGCGCCCGTCGAAGGCGGGTTTCGTTTCGTCTGCCGTGTCAGTGTTAGCCTTGGCGAAAAACAGCGTCCCGCTTCTAATTGTCACGGGGGCTGCATGAAACGTTTCCAGCGGCATGATTCGCCCCAAGTGCAACCTCCACTTGCATCATGGGAGTCCCTTGCATTCACTGTTGTTCCAGAGGCAGCTGCACACTCACTTGTCCATCGCCGTCTCGCTTTTATGTCATTCTGAAAAAAGAAACAAAAAAAAACTGTGCGACTTTTATTTTCCTTCCGTTTCATGAGATATGACATGCTACCATGAATATTATTTTTGGCTGTAGTTTAAAAGAAACATTTGTTTTATTAAATTACATAGAATTATGTTAGATTTATATTTATATTCGTCTTAGAAAGGTTTAGCTTTTTACTTGTGAGAGATTCACCGTGTATTTTCTGTTTTCTGTATAATGGTGGTTTTCATGAGGAATTTTGGTGGTGGTAATGTCACATGGCCCTGGGCACCAATCAGGAGTTAGCAATATTTGAGTCGACCTATGATTACAGTTTTGGGGGTGCTTGGTGGGGTGGGGGTGGGGGTGTTTTGTTGCCAGGCCTTTCTCACATCTGAGCAGATCATTTGACTATAAAAACATGACAGAATGAAAGTTACCAAAAATAAAGCCAAAACATTTCAATTGCCCCTGGTGGCTGACTGCAGTATAGGTCATAAACCAATGGGCCAAACCAACAGCTAAGTTATTTTTGTCATATGTAGAAGCTCTTATCACACTGATGCATGTTTCAGTGTTAAGCCCAGGATGAGATAACCTCAACCATGTCACGAGATGTGAGGGAAAAAAACAATTTTCCATTTATTAAAATGTATTTGCTTATTGAAATAATTGCATTAGGGAATTTTTGTGCACGTATTTGCTGTGACTGTTGGTAATATCTGGCACAGATCACATGCGGAAAACCCCACCCATCTGTTACTACAGCGAAATATGAAAAATACTGAGAGTGTTTTGCCAACACCATTTCACCCAGGCCTGATTCCTATTTCCTCAACAGTGAAACAGATGATGTGGTTTAGGCGTCGGGGATGAAACACCGAGGCATATCCCATCCAGACTGAAATATTGGTCATGCTTTCTCCTCCTCTCTCTTCCTGATAAATGTGTTCCGTACCCGGACTCTGCGAGCAACAGGGTATGACTCACTGCCTTAAGATTAATTCCTTCCATTAGTTTGCAACATTGGATGTCTCAATATTGGGACTTTCACAGAAATATGGGGGTACAAAAATGTGACCATTATTTTATGTTCCAACCCTTATATAAAACCCTATCTATAAGCACAAACCTTGAGATCAAAATAGTGTTTTGGTTTAGGGTAAATGAATATACCCAACCCTCTCTCTCTCTCTCTCTCTCGCTCTCTCTCTGCGTCCCTTGTTATCAGAGCACGCTTGGGAAATGCAGCTGACAGGTTTGTGTTTCCGCTAATGTCTTTGCCCTTTGCATGTAAAAATTAGATTCTCCACGGTGTGCAGTGCTGAGGCGGCTTCTAAATGTGACAGGTATCAGTGTCGAGATCAGCTCAGCTGAGGGCACGCCGCTGCGTGCGTCTTCCTGCTAATTCCGCTAAAGCCACCGGGACTCCTCATGAGGAGCAGCGCGTCTTGATGTTTGGCCCTCTGGCGAGTGAGGTTTATTTGTGGGCGGCGCGCATATCCATGCATACATATACACTCCGTTAGCAAGCGCACTTTATTTCGTCTCACTTTTACCCTCAGACAAAAACACACACGGAGCCACACGCTGCCAGAGGCATAAAAGAGGTGCTGGAGCAGTCATAACGGGCTCCGAGCAGAAATGGGTCCTATAATTTACCTGTGCTAAATGCATCTTTTTTGTGAGTGCCAAAGCGACCAGCATCCTGCTCTTCCAATCCACTCTCCTCTGCTCTCACTCCTCCTCTTCGTCGCCCCCCCTGGCCCAGATTGTAATTGTCTCCTGAAAGAGCACACAGTAAATAAAGCTAATGCAATATTTTTGCCTTGTGAGAGAGCCGAGTTTTGGAATTGAACTTGGGGGCCGGTTTGATGAATAATGGCTTTTCTGAAATAGTTTTCAAGGTTAGCGTTCACTGAAAAGGACACGCTCTCACATCGGAAGTCCATTTTCCTCGTGTGGACATATAAACACAACTCCTGCAGGTGTGGGGGGGGGTCATCCTCCATCTGATTTTGTCTCGTTCCCCGTGTGCGGTCTCTCGGTGTCAAAGTCTCGCTCCCCTCCATCACTTCCTCCCTCTCACCCCTGTGCTCCTGCCTGGCTCCCGTGACATTCAGCCTTCCCTCCACTCTTTTGTCTGTGCTCACCATCCGCTCCCCTACCTGCCATCCGTTTTTCTCTCATCCCAAAACGCTGCTCTCCCTTCTCCACCATCCCAGCCAGCTTCCCACTGCTGTCTCCATGGTGTAGTGATGGTCACCATGGCAACTGTCAGGCGAATGGAGGGTGGCTCACAGGGCTGTGCCCTCCATTCGGGTGTGAGCTTGTGGAGGTAAAGGAACCAGTGTAATATGCTGGGAAGTGTTCGGCAGTGACATTATTACACACACACACAAACATCGTGCAACAAACATACATACATACATACACCCCAGCTCTCACACTCATATACACACGCACTTAACAGGCACAAAGAAGCTCTCAGTACAAGAGCATTAGAGTTGAGAAGCTTACCATTGGAAAAGCGGGTTTCAGGACTAAGACCTGTGGATTCACACACAAAGAGCACAGCCTCATGTATAACTGACTCAAACAGTCTGTCACCTCTGGCACCTGAGGAAGAACTCGAAGCTATCATTTTATTCACCAATCTCTCAGGCTCCGTCCGCGTGTTATTATTTTTCAATTTTTTCCCATCTGCCATGCTTGTGTCTCCATACGCAGCTGAGCTCCCCGTGAGCTGACGTCAGATTACCAGCGACAGTTTGGTCACTGAAGGTAGAAGATGAGAAACACAAGCAAGGAGAGAAAAGAGTGAGAGGAGTAAGGGAGTGAAGCGGGCAGAGGTATAGAGGTAAAGACCTCCACATGAAAAGATAACACACACACACACATACACACATAGAGTAAAGCCAGTCAAAGACTGGCAGGAGTACTGACACGAGTCAGTGTCGACATGGCAGGAGACGGGTGAGACTGAAGTGTGAGCGGCCAGGCAGACAGGCACTCAAAGAATGTGTCAGACACGTGAACCACAAGGTGGTTGTCAGCCAGCCAAGCAGTCATAATCCATAAATCCATCCTCATGCCACTCGTATGAATGTATTTAAAACTGGTTTTCATTAACCTTGTGGGCCCTGGTGGTAGTGCTCTGCATATATGCAACACCTGCAAATTCAATCATGGCCACACACACACACAGACACACACACAGAGCTCAGATTCACTCTGTGTGTCTGAGTTTATTTGTGCACAGACACGTGAAATCGCTGAGCAGCCGGTGCGTAATTTGTGCGAGGCCTACAGTGTTGTTGCCAGGCTATATTTTAATCATCCCGGACTCCACATGACGGCTGGCTGGGTGGTAGGAATGGTAACAATAAGTGTGGGTACACAAAGTGGACTATATATGGCATTGAATAGGAAATTAACACCTTAGACTTTTGTTTTGTCTCAGTCCATTCTTGCTGTCACTATTTTAGCGTGTTTGTGCATTTGACTCGTAAGTCCTTCAGAAATTCCTACGGTAGTTCTGACTCCAAATGCAGTGTGTTGTTGTTGTGGGTGTATGGTTGTTATGGTGATATTTGTCTATCTAACGACATCGTCTGTCTGGATTCAAATATAGAATATAGTTTCTTTTAGTGTTAATCCAAACACCAGACCGAGATGTTTAATGTGTAATAGATGTGTAGCACAATGTGTGGAGGCGCCACACTGAGAGAGTCTCTGCACAAACTTTTCTGAGGGATCTCTGGAGATGGCTGTGAAAAGTTTGATGGCATCTTACCACCGGAGCTGTGCTGCCACAGTGCCACCATGCAACGCCCGGGAGAGCAGCCTCACTTCCTGTTTCTTGGATATTAGCAAAGGCCATTCGCAGAATCGAAAACCATGCATGGCTCCATGCCGGCCCTCACGGATGACGCAATAGGTGACAACACAATTTTCAGGTTTTAATCAAAACCATACTCTGCATGAACATGTCGTCAATACTGCTGCTACCCATGAATCACTTCTGTTGTAGCTTCTGACTTGCCTGTGTCATGTGACCAAGAGGAAGCAGAGAAATAATGAATCAACTCTATTTGTTTTTCGACACATTCTTTTGAGCTGGTTCAAAATGCCTTATAACCTGCCAGTTACTGATATCTTTATTTTTTTCCGCTGGCTGCTGAATTTCTTGGTTTGTAATTCATCGGCTCAGTTGAACGCGCAGTTAAATAGCCCTGCAGCAGTCCATATCAACATGTCTGTTTCATCAGCAGCCTGAACCCTTCATTTGATTGACATGATTTTTTTTTTTTAGTGATCACTCCATTTTACTGCATTCGTATCTTTTTTTAAATGTCTAACGTCACATAAACGTGCCTGTATCTGACTGTATAGACAGACATGGCAGGTGGTCAGAAGGGGGGGGCGGGCAGACCAGCAGCGTCAGACAGACACGAAGAAATTGAATTTCAGGGAAAATGAATCCCCCTCGATAACACTGAAGGAGAAAAGTAAAAAAAAAAAGGACTGAAAAGGAGTTTGATGCTTTGTGGTTAGAATAGGAGTGAATGGAATGAAAGCGGTCTGTGCTCAGTCAGTCAGAAGTTGACTGGAGTGACTGCTCTGCTATGGGGACAGAGTCTGCTTTAGCCTGGAATTCCTGTTATTACCTGTGGCCGCTGCAGGAAAGTGCAACACAATCTAGACGCCTCTCAACCATTCGTACACATGTGATCGCACAACCACTCGTTCAAACCTGCTCCTCAGTCTCGGGTTGTGAAGCGGCGATGCACAGTCTGTGTTGTTTGTGTCAGCGCTCATTCGTGTATGTGCGTTGCTTTGCTTGAGCACACATGGTTGTGCATATATATATAAGTATATATGCAGAGTTTTGGGGATTGGGAGGATTTGGGTTGGCTGTATAGCGCACACTCACACAAAGCTGGAGCGTTTTGCATATGCATCTGCACATTTTCCTACTTTTTTTTTTTTGGTGACAGTTGCCTGCACTCTTGTGCTTCTTGAGTGTTGCTGGTTGTTTAACTTTTCTTAGTAGTTTTGTATGCCAGCATGCACGAATGACTTTGTATCTGTGTGTGTGTGTGTGTGTGTGTGTGTGTGTGTGTGTGTGTGTGTGTGTGTGTGTGTGTGTGTGTGTGTGTGTGTGTGTGTGGATGGGGAATGAGCAGTCTGTCATGCCTGAGAGGGAGCCAAGCCTGTTTAAATTGCCTTCTGGCTTCCATGCCTCTCATCTGCAAACAGGCACCTCTTGTTCTCTCTCTCTCTCCCTCTCTCTCTCTCTCCCTGTCTTCTCTCACTCCCTCGTCCTCTCTCTCTCTCTTTGCTTTGTTCTCCGGCTCTGTTCTGTCCTCCCCCGTCTCTGTCTCTGCTCCTCTCTCTCTCTCCCTCCGTCCGCTCTTCCCCTCGCTGTCTGTCAGCGCCTGTCACTCCTCTGCCACCGTGCACCACTGTACCCGAAACGACGACACTATTAACTTTCCTCTGCGAACACTGGCGGGTTCACGAGCGCACACAGATGCTGCAGGCCCACCTGTTGCCCACCTTACACCGTGCTTGTGACACAGAGATTTGCAGTCGTGCTAACAGCGGCGGCAGCACTGAGCACCAGGGGCCCTGATTCAGCTGAAACACACTTAAATTATGTCTGTGGCTAAAAGCACTGAGCTCCTAATCCTCATTCATCACACATATGTGTTTGAGCTGCCCGCCAATGCAACATGTACACCGTGTGTGTGTGTGTGTGTGTGTGTATGTACATACATATGTGTGGACAGTCGGTGTGTGAGTGCGCACACACATGCACATCTGTTGATATGCTGCTAATAACCCCTCATTTGTTTGTCCTTCAGTGTAATGGCCTCCATAAATCACATCATATTCTCAGAAGAGATTCGCCACTGGGCTCTTCGCTCCCTATCCCCCTCTCATCTAGCCTTGTGCACCCCCCACACACACACACACACACACGTGCACACACACACACACACACTCCCCTGCCCCACCTCCTCAAAACGTATTCTCCCTCTTCTCTTCCACCCGCTCCTCTCCCACCTCTTTCATTTCTCACACTCCTTTCGACGAACTCGTCCCGCTCGCTCAAGGTCTCTGACGACGCCCCCGCTTGATCGAATCTCGTAGTGCGCGAGGCCTTTTTGTTTATCAGCCTGAGCACTCCGCCTCTCTGTTTTTCTCTCTCCATTGATTATCACATTAGGGGCTTGATGTTTGAATCGGCGCACGTGGACTTTTCTGTTGCGCAAAGGTTGTCATCGGGGTTGTGGCGCTAAACGAGGTGAAAAGGCCACATGTCAAATGGAGTGATTGGTTTTGTCTTTCTGTGCGTGTGTGTGTGTGTGCGTGTGTGTGTGTGTGTGTGTGTGGTGGTGGAGGGTATTCATGATTGTCCTTGGACAATCCTTCTAAGTGTTTTAAAAGCTTCATGCTGGTTCAGCCAAGGTTGTTTTTCACACTGAGTAGTTCCCTCTTATATCTTCTCTTTCTTTCTCTCTCCATCTCTCCCTCTATCTCTCTCTCTCTCTCACACACACACACACACACACATACAAACACAAACACACACACCTTTTTCCTCCTTTGTCCCTTACTGTGCACTGCCTGTGCATAACTTCTACAGTACACACTTACTACTTTCATACACACACACACACACACACAGATAGAACACTCTGCTCTCACATGTATTTGTCCACACCCTAATGCTATTACTCAGCCTATTCAGGATGCCCCTTATCTATTGAACTGCACCCACAAACACAAAGGGGACACGCACACTCAGCCTCACACAAGCACTGACACAAGATAAGCACATTTACAGTTTCACCTACGCATACTGAGAACCTTATATACTTCAAAGTGGGGCAGCCTATCTCTCCAGCAGCCACTCGCTCTGGTTACAGCATTAGTACCTGGATAAAGAAATATTTACTGAACCTGAACATATACTTTGAAATACATGTAAATCCTGGAGTGGCGGCGAGGCTTCTGAAGCTCCGTCGACGGGGGCAAAGGAGTAAGAAAAGGGAAAGAACCGGGAGGTGTCATGACAGGAACCCACCCAATCGTGTTTCACCCACCTTCTTTATTTGTTAATCAGGGTTAAGCTGCCTTTTCAATTTAACAGGACGTTCTTTGTAATCTACAGTGAAGGAAATATTGTATTAAACCATATGACAAACAGCGTTCGGACAGATATTGAAATGATTGTTTTGTACTTGTTTACAGTATTTAGTTCATTTTTCATGCTTATTGGATTTTTTTTCCATCATATAAAATACAAAATTACTGGTACATTGTATGTTATTTAAATCCAAACGACACTGCAGTGCAGAACCCCTGTCCTATTGTAACAACCTAAATGTCATGTAAAACTCACCTTTCATGCTTTTACTGGCATCTTATATGCTAATGATGTGGCATGTTAGACCCTGAATGCCACTATGTCAATGTAATAAAGGTTATGCACTATGCAAAGATGAATGCCAGTTAAAATCCCAACATACATTTCAAGTCGTAATGCACTCATGACAGTGCTGCCATAATGGACGTGATTAGTTAGTGAAATTAACTGAAAAATACAGTCAGGTTAATCCAAAAGTGAAACTGTTGTAAAACAACAGAAGAGTGCAGTAAAATGTGAATCCAATTAATTTATAAATGTACAACAATTCAACTTCTAACCCCTGGATACTTCAAATGTGGAGTAAGTGATGAATTTACAATTAAAAGAGCAGTAATCAAAGTTGAGTGTGAGTTTTATTGTGAGTTTAATGCTCATAATGGGCCTGTGTGGGTGTCGACCTGATATCAGTTTTATTTATGCTTTGTCTAAATATGTTTTCCAGCTAAGAAGAATCTTATTTTAGCTTTGCAGTTTCATTTTGACTTTATCTTATTTATTATCTTATTTGTGACGTGTAACAGCTCACAAGATAAAAACTGAAAAGCTATTTATGGCCAGCTCCAGTTTGGTTTTCATTGGCCTTTACCTTTATGCAGTGCACCTCTAGGAATAAATCTATGAGCAAATTGCTTTGGTCTTTTAATATGTATTTTTAAATTAATGTTATGTAGCTTACATGACGGAGCCTTTTTAAATCAGATGTTACATAAATGTAACATCTGAACTTAAACGGAAACCGTTTCACATTCCTTACACTTGTTTTTTTAAACGAACGACATGTTATTTGATGCGATGTCAGCTAAAACAAACGAGTCCGTTTACCTCCCATATCAAACATCTCACGATCAAATATTAGAGGAGTCTGTTTAGTCTCTGCTCCTCGCAGGCTCTCAGGGGACACGGGGAAATCATTGTCCTAGAAACAGGTTGCCGGCAGAGACGTGGCCCGCAGAGCAAACTCAAATAAAAATACAACATTGTCTGAAGTCACCGCTGCAGACCGCACTAAATGGGTCATGTCTCGGTATTTCGTAAAGTTTCACATTATTGCACGGCCTTGCCTTGTTGAACCCTCCTCTAATTAAGGTGCAGAAGTATATGAAGAGGAAACTTTTTTTCAGGGATCTATTTGTCCTCTGGGGTTAGAGTCCTTTCCTCAGTGTTTCCTCCACTTCTCCTCGGCTACTCTTTCATCTGTTGACCAGTTCACTATTCTCCAGACGGGAACGCCTCAGCAACAATTAGATTCCTGTACATAAAAATCTGTATAGACAATCGTGGTCCTCAGTGTCTAGATCCTGTCACCATACTAACATCAACAAGCCTCTGATTTTGTTCAGCAAAGTTGGGTTCGGTAGTTCACAGTGTTGTATAATCATAACTATGGGATGGATTGTCATTAAAATAGCTGCAAATGCTTGGGGCCATTACATCATGAATTGTAATTACTTCCTTGATCCCTTGACTTTTGCTCCAGTGCCACTGAGATGTGAGCATTTTGCATTTAATTGAAACATCTTGACAACTTCTGGAGGGAGTGGAGTGAAATTTATGCGAGTTCATGGTCTCCAGTCAATTCATAGTCGTAACGTTGATCCCCGGACTCTTAATCTAACATCGTCATCATGAGTTTAAATTCATATCATCTGTCCTATGACCTTTGACCTGCAAATCTTAACACATTCCCTGAACTAAGATAGTGAGCGTGGCTATGTGTTATTATTATGTTATGAACAACAACAACGTGAACGTTACATGTTAGCATTGTTAGAGTTTGCACGCAGTCATAGCGTCACAGAGCTGCCAGCATGTGTGGGGACACATGTGGACATCCCCGTCTGTCAGCACATGGTCTTACATGAGACAAAGGGCCATGCACAACCTCAATGTGAAGATATGTCAAAGTCTCCGATGAGAAATACCTGCTCTGATTTCAACCACTCTTAACGATGGTTAATTGTA
This sequence comes from Trinectes maculatus, assembly GCA_016785345.1. Lineage (NCBI taxonomy): Eukaryota > Metazoa > Chordata > Actinopteri > Pleuronectiformes > Achiridae > Trinectes > Trinectes maculatus. The sequence continues at coordinate 549,090 of JAFBJQ010002232.1, forward strand.
TGTGGTTTTGGACATATTACATATCTGTTTGAATTATGGTCAGGTCGAACAGCTGGCAATGTTCCTTTACCTCCTGCTGTCTTGCCATTGCTCCCTCGCCTCAGCAACAACAACACCATCAACGAAACATACACAACATCTGAACTATGAAATATTCATACAGGATTACTGTACATGGGGCGGCGTAAAGCCAACAGCGGTGTACACCTTCACAGACAACATTTCCCACTTTGTCATTTTAACTATACATTACAGGAGTTTAGTGGAAGGCGGCATTACGGCTTATTGTTCACATGTGGTTTGAGGAGCCGTAAATCCGCTGCGGAGAATAATATGCAAGTGAGTATCCAGTGTGCATGTTATGGGAATATTAAAGTAAAGGGATAAAATGGGGAGAATATGCAGCGAGGTGAGCGGAGGAGAGGGGAGGGCAGTGAGTTTATGAATCCCTGCTTTAATGGTACCACATTATTCAGAAGTCCTTCAGGCCAAATCCAGCTGTTCACTCGAAGCCCCCTTGCTTGCACTCTCTATTACCCCCCCTTCTCCCTTTGCTCTAATTCTCTCTCCCTATTGCCCTGACTCAAATTCTTGTTTTCTATCCAGATTTTTGAAAGCTGCTCCATCCCATCTCTCCCTCCCTCCTGCGCTCCCTTTCCCTTAATCCCATCCAACAGTAGTTGAGTGACAAACCTAATTGGAGTGCAGAGAGGGCCCGGTGGGAAACCAGACATGAAGCAAAAGAGACACTCACTTCTGTAACGAAAACGTGCAACGTGGAGAGACACGAGACGGTGATGGCCGGTCAAACAGACGAGAGGGAGCGAGGCAATCAAAGCAGATTGAAAGTTATATCCGTGCTGCAACATGAGCATTTTTCAGCGCATGTAGCAGATCATGATATGAAAGGAAAAATATTTCCTTCATCATAAAGTCAGCAATATTTACACTTCTGATAATATAGTTATATACTCTATATACTATACTGTGCTCAGAGGGCTTTCTTACTCTATAACGAATTACACTGAAGACATTTTTTTTATAATGTGTCACAGATCAGCAACTAGTTTCTATCCAAGAACAGAAGAAGTGTAATTTATTGTCTGTCCTAGTAGTCATACACAGACGCCGGTCAAGGGCGGACAATGACATTAACACAAAATTGCAATTAAACACATTTTGGAGTTTTTCTTTACCATGTCGGTCAACATGTCTGTCAATTATTTAATTAATTACATTGAATGACATTAATTACATTGAAGATGAAAGGTAAATAATGGCTTCACTGATATATGCCTTAGCGACACATCTTTGTGCTTTTCACAATAAGAGTGGCATTCACACAGTGGCATCTGTGGACTGTGTATCCAGTGTCAGGTTCAGTCACCAACATGCAAACGACTGCTCATCTTTCTGGGTCAACCGCCACATTAAGTCTGAGCCCAAGGCGAGCCACAGGGAACCCTTAAGGGCTCCCAGGCTTATAGAGAAAGCCAAATATATCAGCATTTTAAATGTTATATTTAATCTCTTTCATTTATTTTATTTTTTCTCTCTTGTAATTCCAATTTTGGTCTCATTTTCTTTCATTGTTGCCTTGGAAATTAAGTAAAAACTCCCAAAGCCTTTAGAGTAGTTTTTTTTCTTTTTGTTGTCTAGTCAGAGAAAAGGTTAGTTGGCTCATTTATTGTATTGGTTTGGATCTAATAACAGGGACAGAAGGCCTGAAGTCCCCAGTGCTGTGTGTGTTTGTTTCGAAAGTGGCAAGTAAATTATCCAATTACATTTTGATTTATAGTGAGTGGGACCAAAAATCATTGCCCCAGACCTTCGCAAACACAGACATATATGCGCAGACGCCACATTGACCGCCAGATCGTACATCAACGTCTCTGCCTTATTGGACCAGGCAGGACCGGTATCTTAACACATACAGTACAAAGAGCTGTGGTGTGTCTAAATGTACGGCACTAATAACATTTCTCCACAGATTTCAGTGAGTTGTTTTAAGACAAGGGCTGATGATCTTTTTGAAAGCATAATAGAGTGTTGTCTCCATCCACTTAGATTCATAACAGTCTGGAAGAGTCTCTCCAGGGCGTAGGTTCAGTTTTATCTTTGGTCTTGACATTCTTTAACTATATGGTCCAGATGCTTGCTGGTAATTTTTCTAATTTTCAGTTTAGCAAAATAATGAAAATGCTGTTTTGTTTGGGAGACAAAAATAAAGAGCTGCCAAAGCCACACAGTGGTCACACTGATTTTGAAATTCATTTAAAACAAAGGTTCCTATAATAGCTTTCAATCAGATTCTTAATGAAAAACATTTTTAACTACTGAGAAGATTTTTAACTAGGACACATAGTTCATTTGCTTAGAGCCCGCAGTTTGCTTGTCTGTTGTTTAGACTGCTCCTGAGAGGACTTTCATAATAAAAGATACCTTACATTGCATTGCATATACTTACACAATAAAAATGAATCTTAGTCTTCTGAAACTTGACCACTGAAAGTTGAGATTCAATTGCACTCGTCACCAGCTCGGTGACCGCTGTCCCTGGGCTGCAGCCGGTCAACAATGCATGATGCAGTTTGAAGATGAGGGTTGTCTGTTGTATCCATCTACCTCCTATATTCCAGTCTTCTACTGTTTATCTGGAGCTACGAGAGTAGTAAGGAAAGTCTTTGGATCTTAGCTGGGGGTGAGTGAGTCCAGGGAGCAGGGAGACCTCACTGAAGGAAAATGGTGTCTGTGGGGATCCAAAGGGGGTGCACCAGGGGACCTGAGACTGTGGATGTTTGAGGGAGTTTGAATCCAGCTAAACAGACGTAGTTGGATTCCTTGTGAATGTGAGAGAATACAAATAGGAGAAAGAGGACCTCGAGAATTTAGTTGAAGACTGGAGAGGGAGAACAAGTTTCTAACTGCAGAGATGGTGGATGGAGGTCTGCCGCGCCCAGCTGTGAAACTCTCTAATAAAACGAGCATCTTAGATCAAGGAACAGGGGCCCAGGAGAACTCTTCTGGGTCATAATCCTCCCAATTAACCAGGAACTGGAGGCCCTGGCCCTGGTGCTTCATTTCATCAGCCAGCAGAGAGGGAAAGCAGGGTGATCATCAGTAAGCCGGGTGGGGGGGTTAGAGGTAGATCGAAAGCAGGGGTCAAGGGACTTGCCTGGACAGGTTTGGTCTGGGAGAGACAGAGTGTTAGATGTTTCCTACTGTTGGGGAGTTTGACAGCAAATTGGTGGATGAGTATGTCACTGGCAAATGGACCAGGATGCAAGTGGTGTCCCACCAGCTGTGTATGGTCTGCAGCAAGGTCTGCAGCAGTGTTGTGGAGTTGTATGACAAAAGCAACCATGCATGCTTAATGTCCACATCCGTCTCTCGGTATGTCCATAAGGGACAGTAATTTAGTTTAAGAAAAAAATGTTGTTGACATTACCTCTAAAATATTACCTCCTCCTGACTCGGCAGCTGGAAAACAAGCTCTGCTGGTGCCGTAGATGCAGTCGAGGTTTAAATTCTAATTCACAGCTGATTCATAAAGGATCTGGTTGTCAGATGTACTGAACTGGAATACACAATGTGACTAGTAACTGTCTCCTCTCCATCATCTGTTATCTCAGAGACAGTTAATTACTGCTTTTATTTGGTTGAAAATGAGCAGCATTTTTCTTCTATAAGTTATTTACACTTGACCTTCTAAATCTGACAAGAAACACATAACAGGCAGTTTATCTGGATCATATCCAATGTTCTTTTCAGCATAACGTGTATTGACATTGTTGTCACTGAGTATTTCAGCCGAAATGCCTTTTGAGCAATCCTGAGACTTTTACACATTTGAACGTAAGAGGCTTTAAGTTGTGTACAGAGCCTCTCTGTCATTGTGCATTCTTGTCATACAAGCAATGACAACCATTTATAACTGTGGTTACTGAAAAGCTTGAGTTTGCCGCTGTTTAATGCAAAGATTAGAGGACTTGCATGGGAGCATTCACAGCCAGTGGTGCACAGTGTGTGTGGAAGCGCCCCAGGCCTTAGCTGTGGTTAGACCATCAAAGACGAGGCCACAGAGAGATATGAGAGGTTTTACTTTTCACAAAACTCACACCCAAACCCCCGCACCTGCAAACACAAACAGATACCCGCAAATAAAAATCAATGCTAGATGAATAATTAAAACCTAACTAAAGTCCAGTCAAACAAAACCAATATATTCTAACAACGCTCTCGAGTCAAGCTACCTGAAAACTGAAGCGTCTGTGGGATCTAAACCAGCGAGACTCATCGAAAGATAAACGAAAAGTGCCATCGAACGATGCTTAATGAAACAATTAGCTGTGAAACGGCAGGCTGCGGAGCTGACGCAGAATCCATCACGAGGAGGGATAAAACCTCTCGGTTTATGTTATAATCCGAGCTTTCTGAGACCTGGGTGATATGGGACACTTTTCTCTTCTTAAACTGCATTTTGGCTGGATTAATTGACAGCCTTGTCACAGGAGCGAAAGCTGTTTGGGGCAGCTGGAAAGTTAGGACCCAACAGTGAAAATCTGTGGCTTAGAGAAATGGGTTGCAGCAAAGCCAATATTCTTTCCAGAAAGACCGGTGTGCGACTGAGTTTGTGTACTTCGGTGTTCAGATGGGAAATGTAGCATCTGAGGCTGAGGGCTGAAACAGAAGGATTATTACATTTAGCGTCTAAATGTTAGGTTCTCAAATGTTCCCAGAATCGCAATTGTCCATTACTGCTCCAGCCAAGGTTAGGGTTAGTCCAATTTCCTGTTTTCCACCACTTCACCGTCTGAGGAGTAACGTTTTGCTCTGCAAGATAATGTTCGTCCTTCAACCCGGTCCGATCGCTCTGGTTGTAAATTCAATGTCCAGGAAAAACCTTCTTTAGCCTTTTGAAGTTTCCAGACCTGTTTTGTGTGAAATCAGTTGCAGGCACATGTTTTTTTCTAATGCCTCACTTCAAAGTGCTGCCCTGTCCCACCGCTGCCGCTAAGGCCTCTCTCCATTTTCATCAGTGGAACTCGGAGATTGGTGCCTCTCGGTTCTTAAGTAAGATTCTGCTCTCTGATTACACTTCCCCTAGTTGAGGGATTGTTAATGGAACATAAAAATAACTGACCCTGAAACTGTGGATGGCAGGGTGCATTATTTAACTACTCCTACCACAGACCCAAGGGACAGGAAGGGGGTGGGGGGCAGACAGGATGTGGAATAACAACTAAAGAGAGGAAAGAAGGCTACAGAGAACATACATGACAGTCTTGGTGAGACGGAGGAACCATTGCTTACCAATAGCAAGTGACAAAAACAATTGTGCACCTGTGCTGTGTCCTTGTCCTCCCACCTTGGTTGTAGTCACTCTTTAAGGGTCATTCATTCCGACATTGCTGTAATTTGTCTCCTGTGTGAACATGTTGCTAGCACATGTGCCTCGAGGCTCTGGATCTGTGTTTGCATGCATGTGCAAACAGGTGCCGTGAGAACAGACATAAACGTGTAATAAAAAAACAAAACAGAACAACAATGGGTGAATGGAACGGGTTCACGGAGAAGCATTCCCTCTGCTGAAGTACGAGCGATTTCACGTCTGTTTCTTGAATTATTAACAGCAAAGCTCTTTTGTGTTTCCCATAACAAAAACAAGAAAGAAAGACAAGGAAAAGCCTGGAAAAGATGGATTGCAGGGGAGTGTGTGTCTGTTTCATAACCCACAACGCAGTCCGAATTTGCTATGGACTGGTTTTAATCATTTTTGAGCGTGGTAAAAAAAAAAAAAGCGAAACTGGGTTTTTTTCATGTGGGGTGCATTATTTTGTTTTGTTTTCTTCCTATAAAACACAACTTAAAGTGCATGTACATCAACAATATTTTGATTATTTTATCATAATTCATCTGCAAAACTATTTGTGCCTTTAAATACACATTAGTGATAGATCTGCCTATGTTTTTGGTTATACAGGCTCGTTCTAATTCGAAACGTGTAAGGATTTATTTGGTTGTAATTGTGATTTTTTTTTTTGCGGTAGTGATGTCTAGCATCAGTGTGATGAGACAAATTTCACATTGTTACTTGGTACTAACCTAAACCTCTGTATTTTGTTTTTCCCTGTCATGCATTCGCTGGTCCAGTAGAAGCCTCTGAAACACCTGCTCTCAACTGACTTGACCTGGGAGGAACTGTTTCGGCCCCAAAACACAAGGTGTGAGGAAACTCCCTGAAACTCCAGCACACAGCAGGTCAGTCACTTTAATGGGAACTGGGCAACATCTGTGAAGACAATGTCCATGTTCTCTTTGATACATCTGATTGGTTGCTGAAGTGTAAATATCCTAAAAGCTTATGAAATCTAGGACATAGTCGATGTGTTAGCCGCGTAACTAATGACTCAGTCATCTACACTACACTTTAATTCTGTGTTTTTACAGCTACCTTAGGAATGTGAATTAAAAAAAGCGTGTTTGTGTTATGAAAAAGAAAATGGTGGGAAAACTATGATGGTATAAGCTGGTCATTACACTGAATCAGATGAGCATTTGTATATTTACCATTCAGAGCAGTAGTGTGTTGACAGTGGTAAAGGACGTCAGGTGTTGAACTGTGTGGATCACACAGTGTGTCTGTCCTCGGGTTGAATGAGCTTGCTGCTCTCTGTGGACTGTCTTTATTCTGCTCTAGAGGGAAACCTTGAGCTGGAGGGTCTGATGCATGCACGCACACACACACGCACGCATCCACACAGACACACACACACTTGCACACGGTTGTGCATACAAACCCACACATCTACAACTGTCCACCAGGGAGTCTCATTCACACACTGGACTCTCAGCACAGTCTCTCTCCGCTTGAGCCCCCCCCACCCCTCCTCCCTCCACCCATTCTCTCTTCTCACTTCAGTGTCATCAAGGGGATTCAATTTGTGCGTCTCTTGACAGGTTGTGGTTCTCTCTGTGTCCATCTGTCTCTCCACTTGTCTTGGCTACTGCTCGACTCCCCTTCTCCGTGCCTGACTTTCTGCCGTCCTCCTGCCATCCATCTCCTTCTGAACGCGGCGAATCGGGGACTTAGAGGAAAATTCAGCTCCGATTACAGCCGCAGAAATGACAGACTACGTTTCTGCTTCTCTCGCTCTCCCTCCCCTTTTCTTTCGTCCCTCATATTTGTCTGCACCTGAGCATGAAATCATGCGGGCCTGCGGCTGAACTCCGGACATCAATGTGGCACATGAAGACGCACGTGGTGATTTATTTATGTGCAATGAATTTCGAGCAGCAGTCTGGTGCAAGAGAAGAATCTCCATATAGTATACTATAGTGTTTACTATAGTGTTATAGGAAAGTATTCCATAACACTCGTATTTTGGAGTTTAATATAGATACAGTGTGTCAAGTACTATCTATCTATCTATCTATCTATCTATCTATCTATCTATCTATCTATCTATCTATCTATCTATCTATCTATCTATCTATCTATCTATCCATCCATCCATCCATCCATCCAGCCATCCAGCCAGCCAGCCAGCCAGCCATCCATCCATCCATCCATCCATCCATCCATCCATCCATCCATCCATCCATCCATCCATCCATCCATCCATCCATCCATCCATCCATCCATCCATCCATCCATCCATCCATCCATCCATCCATCCATCCATCCATCCATCCATCCATCCATCCATCCATCCATCCATTGGAGTTTAATATAGATACAGTGTGTCAACTACTATCTATCTATCTATCTATCTATCTATCTATCTATCTATCTATCTATCTATCTATCTATCTATCTATCTATCTATCTATCTATCTATCTATCTATCTATCTATCTATCTATCTATCTATCTATCTATCTATCTATCTATCTATCTATCTATCTATCTATCTATCTATCTATCTATCTATCTATCTATCTATCTATCTATCTATCTATCTATCTATCCAGCCATCCAGCCATCCAGCCATCCAGCCATCCAGCCATCCATCCAGCATAATTTTACAGGCACTAAGACTAATAAATGTAATTTTAAGTCAATACCTCATAAAACAGCAATACAAGGTTGGCATTAATATTAGCTGAACATTTCCAATGCACTTGCAAGAATTGGGGAGGAGTGAACCTCCTTCTGTCAGCAGGCCAGACTCAAAGCGTAGACAGTGATGTTTAAATGATCCTGCTTTTAAAAATTGAAGCCAGACACAGCCGGGGAGGTCTGTAGCTCTCCAGAAAAGCATCACGCCTCCACGCGGCATGTCTGTCGTCTCGGAGGGAGCTCAGGTATTATGCTCAGAGGCGCTTAGTCAAACACCAACACTTAGGTGTGAAATTAAAAACGAAAGGACAGGACAGAAAAACAGGCACACAATCTGTCGTTAAGCGATGAACACTTAAGGGATTCCCGGACATGCATGCAACTTTCATCACTTCACAACTTTCACACAATGAAAGACGCCACATTCAACCTAATTTAGTAGCATTTAGCATGTGGCTTCAGTGACGTCGATTATTTCTCATCCATGTTTTCTTGCTGCCGTAATTTTTAGATAAGACCAAAGAAAAACACATCCCCCTCCCGCCACACCTGTTTTTTTAATCAATAGTTAACAAGTGTATTTTGATTTGGCGAATACATAATTTCAAAGTGCATATGCATTACTCAGCTTTGTCGTAATCCTGCGCAGGTCCCCACACACCAACAGCCCTCATGTTACTGCTGATTACCTGAGCTGTGAATGGTCCTCAGGACATCGATGACTTAATTATCATTTTAAATATCAACACATTTGCCCTGCCGCTGCCTCATTTACATAAAACTCGAGCTTCATGGCGCGTCTCTTGACAGTCCTGTTCATGCAGTTGTGTGATAAAAATACCAAAGCAAACGGCAACTATTGTAAAGCGGCATTAATTAGTGTTGCTGAGATTCAGGTGGAATGGGTTCGGGTCATAGCGACAAACCCTCAGAGGTTTGCCGTCTTTTGCTTTACGCTTCTGATTTTACGGTCTGCGGCTTTGGTTCGCTAGCATCAACCGTGTTTCAGTCGTGGCCGACACATACGACGCACTCTCTTACTGTAGTTACTGCGTTCAGACAGACACATGGACTCAGTTTTACCAGGCAGTAAAATACTTTTCAAATCCAGTCAGTATCTGAATATGATATGGATGCAATATGTGTCTCCGGTCCATCATGTTATGTCCTTCCCTCCTGTTTGTGCAGGTCCAAAAAAAAAAACCAACAACAAAAAGCCGGAGGAAGTATGTGGCCGTCCATGAAGTTTCTTTTGCCTGTTTTGTGATTGGTCTCTGAGCAGAGGACGCCATGTGTTTACTGCTTCACAGCTGCTAGCTTTCTAACTGCGGCGGCTGTTGCACTGATTAGGAACAGTTGTCTTCAAACCGCACACTTTAATGTAAATTGAAAACACATTTGCGTTCCCACTTCATTGTGGTCACAGTGCATCCCTGACCCACATCTGAGGTGGTTTGGCCCATCGGACCCTACTCTGTCCTTAGAGCTCTATCTGACAGAAATCCAGTTGAACTGTGTAATTGTCCACTACAAAAGCTGATGTTTAATGGAAGAGTTGCCATAAAGACAAAATGTACCTACAGAGTAATTGTGTGCTAACAGGCAAATGTGAAGTTTCCAGCGGAGAGGTTTGGGTTAAGGGAGGAACTGGCTCGTTTCCAGCTTGGATGAGTGGTTAATGAGAGCTGGAAGAAGCGAGGCTGGGCGAAGGAGGTCAGATAGATGATCCCACACGCCGGCAAAAACAGGCAGTGCTTAGCATTCAGGTAGACGGGCAGGTAACTGATTCAAAAGGCAGAGGAGTCGGCCAAGCAGTTCTACTACAACGGAGAACATCAATATCTCAGCGACTTGAAGTAAGAACTGATCCTTTTAAATACCAGCAGGACAGAGTAGCATTGATCAGGAGAGCAGGTGTGTGGAGAGAAGAAACTCAGACGCTATGAAGCCAGCAACATGCACACACACACACACACACACACACACACACACACACACAGATAGGAAAACAAACCAACTCGGGACAAAACCAATGTGTATTTGTCGCCATTATTTACACTGGCATGCTGGTGCACATGAATGAACCAGACACGTCTACAGTAGATCTTCCACCACATGTCAGACACAGAAGCCTCAGGCCATATGGCCATGAGTGGTTTTCGCTTTTAACTCACACCACTGTGATGGAACCTGTAAACAGGATACATCACCTTCAAGTGGAGGCTGCATGCACGTGAACCCAGACGCAGGTTACAGACAGTTCGCAAAAGCACACTGAGCAAGTTAAGAGGACGTAGCAAAGACATGCAAAAGTCTGCAGGGACTGACAACAAAATCCATCAGTGCATTCTACAAGCCCACCCCCACCCACCCACCCCAGACTATCAAACGATCTAATCACAATAACTAAAAACAAAAAAATATATATAGTGCAACTTCTGAAAGTTGTGCCACCGCAGACACACTCTGACTCTTCTAACTGTCTATTCACATGTGATGGTAGAGAGTGTGCGCGTGTGTGTGTGTGTGCATAAATCTAGCCCCTCCGTCATGGTCTAATTGGAGTATCTGAAGCAGGGGACAGTGGGATGCAACATGTTAATTTGATTTGTGTTTATGGTACTCTGCGAATGGCTTGATCTAAACTGATGCAATTAGCGGTAACGCAAATGTGTCTTTTTCTCTTTTACGTGTGTGTGTGTGTGAGATAGCAGTCAAGTACGGTATGTGTCATATGTGTTTTCTTCCTGCACTGTCTTGCACACGTGTTAAAGTTGCGTGTTCTCTGACTGTCCAGGTTTGCCTCTAGTTGTTGGAGAAAGGCAGAGCAGAGACAGCGATTCTCACCGCAGCAGCAAAGTTTGCTGTCAAGTGGCAAAGTAAACATGGTTGATATGCCGCCTTAATTGATTTGTTTGTGTTTGTTGATTGAGATGAGAGATGCAACCGTGGTGTGTAAACGTTCAAATTATGAACGGCAGACTGCATAATTACATCGCAGATATTTCCCTATGGGGAAATGCCTATGGGGCTGAAGTGAAGGAAGGCTGGAAGCAGAGGCGGGTAAAGAGAGTGACAGAGAAGCACTGCAACAAACCAACAAGTAAATGAAAAAAAAAAAAGAAGAAATGTCATTAAGGTCATTACACATCTCATGGCTCCATCTCTTCTTCCACCCTCAAGACTAGTGGATTAGATCTAAACACTGGATTAAATTAATCTGCAACCTGGGATTAGGATTATGAGGGTGGGTTTAGAGAGATTCATGGTATGTTGCATAATGGATTTACAAGATTTTTTACGGGCTTAAACCAGCGCATTGAGCTCCCCGTGGGAACCGAGAAGTGCAGAAGACTAAGGAAGGATGGGTTATGCAGAGTGAGGAGTGGATTATTTTTAATTCGTCCTGTGAAGGAGTGCACGTAGCCCACCACCCACCCCACCCCACCACCCCATGCATTTCAGGACAAGGAATATTCTTTGTGCAAAATTGGACTTGTACTTTCTTGAAAATGTAATTTAGTCTTGCCCTAATGTATCATTTCATATTGAAATGAGAGAATGCAACTGAGGCGCCCAGGGGGTGCCGGTGTGTGTGTGTGTGTGTGTGTGTGTGTGTGTGTGTGTATTATTGGTTTTAAGACATTTTTCACTCAAAGCAAAAACAAAGAAAAGGCGAAAAAGGCAGAGAGACATAGAAAGAGGTGACCACACATACAAATGAATGTATGGGTTGTGTGAGGTTACCCTGGTTGTGTAAACACAGACACAACCTTGCTGGGAATGTTTGCCAGAACTAAACACTTCTCATGAGACAGGCATCCTGGGATTTGTTTTGCAAATGTTTCTGCTCTTTATCAATTTGTATCATCTTAATCCACATGTTCGTGATGAGGGGTTTGGGCAGTGATGCACCTGCGATAGTGTTTCTCTCTTTCTGGGTTATTCCCGAGCCCAGTGATCATTAAAACCCAAAATGCAAAAACCACTTTAGCAAAGCAAATTAACAAACTGCTGTATGTGTGTTTGTTTCTAATGCTATTAAACCAAGTGAAGTTATTAGGAACCTCGGTTCAGCCAAAACACTGCAGCGAATGTTCAAATAAGCAAAATATTTGAGATGGACCACCTCTGGAGTCGTGCTGCTGCTGTGTAAGTACAGTATCGTTTGATGAGGTTTAATTTGAAGGAGGCACGCTCCACTGTCCACACTGTCCACACTGTCCACACTCTGACAGGTGTCACTTGGCCTGGCTCGCTTCACACTCTGATCCAGCGTCCCAGGGGAAATTATTCTGCTGTGAATTTCCGAGTCCGTCTCTATCCGACCTTATTCCAGTTCAACATCGCTAAGCGCTAGAGTAGCTCCTCCGCCTCTACCGCTCACTCGATGAAAGGAATAACTGGGCACAGACCTCTCCTTTTCTTTTCCATCTGTTTTTTTTTCACACGTGAACAAACCCCAAGTAGAAATAAACCATGCCTCCACATGACTGTTGCTTAGATACAGAACTCATCCCTCGCTTTCCATCATGCCTCATAAGACAGGTACAATTTGCTCAAAATGGCACGAGACACACAGGGTACAGAGTTTGAATTTGCACAGAGACAGTGAACACCTGTTTTGCAAGAGGAGTCTTCTCGGGGAAATAAATGCTGCAGGTGCATACCCAACATCAATGGTGTGAAATGAGTCAAGTCGTCCACTGTCTATGAAGCTTCCAATTCATGACTCTCGGACTGCTACAGCTGCCTGTGATCCCACCATCAGCTGAGAGCGTGCATGAGATGTGTTGATGGGTTGCGATCCGACACCCCCCCACCCCCTTCAAACTAATGTAGCAATGCAGCAATTTATTAATAAATTATGAATAAGTATATATTAAAAGGATTCAACTATTCAAATATACAAAATATGGCACATATAGCTTCCACAGTATTTTCATCTATTGTGAGACATTATGTCGTTTTTGCAAAATAAAAAAAATGGTTTCCATTTTATTGGGCAGTGAAGTTCTTGCAGAGGAAGGCACAGAGAGAGAAGACTGTTGAATTCATACTCCATGACAGAATGAGTCAATGTACTTAGTTACATTTAATAACCGGCACTGGCTGCCTTTCATTGTCTGTACTGTATATGATTCATTGGCACAATATTGACCATCTGAACATGAAGATAAAATATGCAGCTGTTGCATCTTTAATGACTTACAAAGGAAAAAAAACGTGTGGGGTGTGTGGTCCTGGCAGATCTCACTGGGCCGCAGAACACATGCAGGATTGTGATAACATTGTTTTTGTAATTATTAGATCTCTTTGTTGTAAACAACACTGTCATCACATTCTCTGCCGCAGCACAAAATCAATCCAGCGACGCAATTTTCAAGGCGCCAAGCGCCAAGCTTTGCTGCAGACAGATACAACACTTGTGAACGAGAGAATGTTTTGTGGTACAAATGCGCTGGTTTCGGTGTAGACGAACACACACAGAGAGAGAGAGAGAGAGAGAGAGAGAGAGAGAGAGAGAGAATGCAGGATTGTGATAACATTGTTTTTGTAATTATTAGATCTCTTTGTTGTAAACAACACTGTCATCACATTCTCTGCCGCAGCACAAAATCAATCCAGCGACGCAATTTTCAAGGCGCCAAGCGACGAGCTTTGCTGCAGACAGATACAACACTTGTGAACGAGAGAATGTTTTGTGGTACAAATGCGCTGGTTTCGGTGTAGACGAACACACACAGAGAGAGAGAGAGAGAGAGAGAGAGAGAGAGAGAGAGAGAGACATCATGTCTACTAGACAGTGCAGTGTGCTGCCAGCAGAACACATAATTAATATTGTTCCAGCAATCTTGTTAAAACTCCCAGTGTAGCCACACCCACAACACCACACACACACACACATACACACACACATATACATTGGTCCCTGACAAGCAATCCTATTAAACAAAGAGTGTTGCATTTAATCTCTTAACAAGGCGGGGGGACCTGCAGACAGACAGATAGACAGACAGGAGAGTAGTTGCTCTTTCTTTCCCTCTCTACCTCTCTTTTTAGTCTCTCCCCTTCATCCAGCTCCTCAGGTACTGTCGCCCGTGTTGTTAAGGTAAGTTAGAACTAATAAACCCCCCTTTAATCCAGCTGAAACAGCAGGTAATGTACCTGGCTCCAAGTAAACAGCCTCGCCTATGAGTCTGATGCAGCCAACACACACACGTACGACAAAACATCCACCGATGTTTCACTTGTTAAAGGAAATTGCAAAATGTAATAACTGTATTAATAATATGCTTGTACACGTAATCTGTACGTATAAGTATCTCAAAGTATAAGTATTTGTAGTGTAAGCACCAGAGAAATGTTGCAGGAGGTGGCAGTAATGGTTGTTCGCCAACCACCGTTAAACAACATCAGAAGAAGAAGAGGAAACTGACTCATAAGAATTATCAGCGATTAGAATTTGTTGTTTTCAATTTTCTCCACCAAGAATCTTGGTGACCGAAATAAATCAAATTCCCTGATGCCCAATCTGCTTTTCAGCCAGTCGGCAGTGTGTTTAGTGATGCAGGTGGATCCCCACCGCTGTCGTTTATATAAGAGAGTGTCAAGTGATTCCCTCGCACACAGATCAATAGCTCCGACATGAAATATAACTACCTCGGCTCTTTTGGCCAAAAATGAGGAAGCCCTCGGCAAAACTGACTCCACCACATTTTACTGAGGAAAACAGAGGCTGTCTCCTGATGAAATTTGGCCAGTGATAGAACAAACCTGCCATTGTGAAGGTCAGCTTTAATATAGGCCGCAGTGCTTTCACCTCCAGCCTCACATCGTCCAATATAGAGTGCTAAAGTCTATGAGAGGATAAATCTCTTTGCCCAGGCCGCCATAAATTCCAGTGTTGCACTTTAGTTACCATTTTAGGAGTGTGCTCTAATATTTCATTATTATAGCCTCCACATTTAAACTTGCGCGGACCCTTGTTCCTTAACTCTGAACCATCATCAGAATCACAAAACTGTCTGAAGCTTAAAATACGATTATCGCTCAAATCTGCCAACGAACGTCCCCATAGAGAAAAGTATTAAAGATAATACTTGGGGTTCTTTTATGGATTCCTTTTTAGGATTCAAGTATGTATGGAATTCCATTAAAATCTAATAAGTTACTGTTCCTAATAAAAAGTACACGATCTAAAGTTCAAATCCAATATCTGAGCCAGGAGATGGAGCGTCGATGCATCGTGTAGGTTTGTTGCCGCTGGGATGTTTGATCAAACTACTCCTCATTTTGATGCAGTGAGATGGTTTTGAATATGAACTAGTCTAAGCACATCCCGCAGTAAAGACTTGTGGTTTTTAATTCAGGCAGCAAGACCCGTCATGTGGCTGATTTCTTTACTGCGTGCAATAACACAATTACCTCTAATGGACAAAGTCAGTTCTTATTTAGAGCTTATTGTGAATGTTGTGCATATAAACCCATTTCGTTTGATGCATTTATATTAGTACATTAGATGTTAGTTAGCTGGAATTTGAACGTTTTCACACATAGTGCGACAACGTACAACCTCATATCATCCAGAAAATGCACACAAATTCTAAACGCAACAATGTAGCCACATATTTATGTTCCTGACAAGTTAAGATAAGTTGCCTAAATATTCAGTTCCTCTAACTTCACCCACACTTTAGTATCCTCATGTTCACTGAGGCCCACTGGGTGAAGTAACCCTGACTCAATACCATAGTCCCCCATGACTTCATTATGTAAATTAAGACCTGACTCTGAACATAACCCTGCAACTCTTTAAACTGCCAAAAGACATAAAGACTGGTCAAAGTGAGACTTGCTGAACTTTCAGTGGAGCACACTCGAAACGCATAAGATGCCGTGCACAGATTTGCAAATATCCACTGGCAAAGACAGAGATAGGGGTGTGTGAAGGGAACGCGCTCCAGCTGAGAAGACCTCCGAGATCAATAAAGTCTGCCCATGTCTTCATGCACGTTTAGATGGATATGCACCAGGCTCATGTGTCTCTCATATTCACTGCCTATCATTTCTCCAGCCCCACACCCACATGTATGCACACACACACGCACACACACACACGCACACACACACACACACTGTAGTCCTGAAGGCCTGTGTTTGACACAGGTGATGTAAGTGTGCTGAAACTGAGCTGGAAGGTCAGAGGGGATGCTGGGAAAGCACAGGGCTGCATTACTGAAGTGACAGGAAAGAAATCTCCCCTTTCTTTCTCTCCTCTCTCTAAACACAGACACGCACACACACAAGCACACACACGTGCATGCTCGTATGCGTGCAAACACACTCTGTATGGCTGATGGATGCGGGGTAGGAGTGAAAGAATCCCGTTGTTTTCTACTAAGCACTTTCTGTTCAGCACTCACTGTCAAGAGTAATGGTCAGTGAAGAGCCCCACTGCTCTCACTCTCTCTTTGTGTGTGTGTGTCTGTGTGCGTGTACATGTGTGTGCGCGCCCTCTTTATTCCCAAATCTCTGTTGTATTTCACACAGGCTTCACATTCTAACTGTTTTTTTTATACTTGACCACCCATGTCAGCGCCGCCACACACCGAACAATTGCATATATGTCGCTGTGCCAAAAAGGATTTGCCTGCTGGAGCGACTGGCAGCTGGCCTGATGTAAAGTCGGCATTCCCACCTAATCCACTCAGGCCAGAACAACTGGTGAGCCGGCACTGCCAGGTTAGACTCACCTGTGTCAAGGAAGCACCTCTCAAACCCTACAGATTACAGCCCCATCCTGTTGTGGGTTTAGTCTCAGTTTTAGCTCCGTGAAAACAAACTCCCAAACTTACAGTAAATAAACTTAAGGGTTTTAGAGTTTGGTCTGAAAGAATGTAATTAAACTGCAGAGAGCTGTGACCTCAGCCCCATGCATCGCTTCCCACACACTGAGAGACGCCTGTGGGCCGGCTCTCATCACCCAACACAACATACTGTATGCCAGGGTCCAAAATCTTGCTGGATGTCTTCTTTAGATATGTAAAGTAGGCATTCATCAAAATCAGCTGTCTTGTCTGGCTAAGAAGCCTATGGCACCAATTAATTACTGCTTGCACAAACACTGTTGTCCTTGTTGTCAGCGTTGTTTGTTGTTGGACTCATCACAGTCCACAGTCAAGGCAACAGGCTGTAGACTGCATCAGTGCACCTCTGTCTTCTTTAAGTAATCTGCACTGTGCTGGTCTATTATGGTTTATCAGATGTTACGTTTTATTGACATGAGCTAACGTCCATCGTGATATGGGGGAATGGTGGCGCCAAGTGTGGTTCTTTATTGGTTTGTCATTACAAGAGAACTTTTTCCCATTACACATTTAAACTGATGTTCTTGAAATGTATCATGGAAGAATATTGTTTTTTGTTGTTTGTATTTTGTGCAGTTCTGAAGCTTGCAGTTTTACACTGTGACTGTAGCTTAGCAATGTGAATTTTGGACTACACACTGTGTTATGCAAGTGTTTTTCTGTGTATTGCACTTTGTGTGTCTTGTGTGTGTGTGTGCGCATGTGTGTTTCTGTGTTTAGTATGCAGAACATAAGATCCATGAACAAACTTAGGGATCTAGCCTACCCCACCACACACACACTGATAATACCCCAAAAGTCAGCAGTTGTCTTCCAGCACAGCGAGTAGTGCGACAGAGGAGGTACTGGAGGCCTGAAAGGTTTAGCAGTGTCTTAAGACACGAGTCAAAGCTTCCCACAGAGAGGACTAGTCGGCCCCTCAGCCAGCCGTCACTGCTTCACAGGAAGCTGACATCAAACCGGCCCTGCAGCGCTGAACACGGGGCAGGAGGGAGACACAAACATGGCACGAGACAGCCGCTCTGACACAAAGCACCACACCTTACTGTGGCTGAGCAGAAGGGAACGGCAGGCAGGAGCAGGGGCCCCCTGTGCACCAGTGTGTGTGTGTGTGTGTGTGTGTGTGTGTGTCTTGTTTACAGAGCTTTTCTGTCATATGTCTTCATCTCCGCTTTCTATCCTCTCACTGTTCTACAGCTCTGTGGCTAAGCCAGCGTGAGGCAGAGACACACTGTGCAGGTTTCATCCCTCAGCTTAGAGGTGAGTGTTTATGTTCCTGTGCGTGTGTGTGTGTGTGTGTGTGTGGGGGGGGGGGGGGATAGGGGAGATGACCGTGTGTATGAAACAGAACGTGTTGCCCTTAAAAATGTATGTTTCCTCTCTGATATTGTGCATCGATGCTCTGAAATTTACACCCCCCAAAAAAAACAATTCATGGCACCTGTGTGTAATATATGTGTGTGTGATATATATGTGTGTGTGTGTTTACCTTTGCATTCTGATCCCAAGCTTATGCTGTAGTGTGTGGCAGCCATCGTCATTCAGAGGCTCTCTCCTTGGGGCATAATGGATGGAAAAAGCAGGCTTAGGGGCACATCAATTCCACAGGCTTATGCGAACGAGGGGTTGTGTGTTTTGTGTGTGGGTGTGTGGGTGTGTGCGTTTTCTTCAGATGCATTTCTGTACACTGCTCCTTTGTGTGTGTGTGTGTGTGTGTGTGTGTGTGTGTGTGTGTGTGTGTGTGTGTGTGTGTGTGTGTGTGTGTGTGTGTGTGTTGTGGTCCTTGTCACATCTTAAACGCTGTCATAATGAGCATAATGAACAAAATGTCAAGTCAAAACACAGGGATTTAACGGGATTCAAGCCTTGATTAAACTTTCATGTTGTTTCCCTGCATCTGACAGCCGAGACAAACTGTTAAAATACAAATCGATTTTGGTATCTCGCGATAAAGATCACAGATTAATGACTTAATGTGATGATGACATCAGATGGAATGTACTTGTGTCTGATACACCCTTTGACGTAAAGGATTGTTTTGCCTGCAGAGACATGAAGTATAAAGCATTAATATTTAAGAGTCGCAGTTCACATTAGGGGAAAAATATGAAATGGCATTTGAGAGGCTTCTGTTTGTTTTCTAATAGCATAAAGGCAGATATCTTGCTATGGAGACTTAACAGAGAGAAGAAAAACAAGCAAAGCAACAAAATAAGAGTGATGCGTTTGAAATATTTCGGTGTACAACGGCACATGCATTCGTAACAGTATAGATTTGTGAGTGAGTATTTTCTCCTGTGGGTAGAGTATATAAAATAAGTGAACAGGGCTTGCAGGCCTCCATTCTATTAGATTTTCATTCAGTTTGACTGACGATGCGCGTTTTGTGTGTGTTGTGAACCACTGTGCACACTGTGCATCCACACCGCCATGCTGATGATGGTTATAGGGTTGTGCAGAGGTCAAAAGACGGTTTAAGTCATGCATAGGCTTGTTCTGGCCATTCACAATTGCAGTCTTAGCCGCCTCTTTAGGGTCTCCGGGTGTGCATGGCATTCTGGGTGAACGTGAGAACATACTGCATGTGTTCAGGGACTGTTTCCTACAGTAACCATGAGTAATCAATCAATAAAAATAGACTCAGCTCCCCTTTATGTTTCTTTTTTCCAATATACTGTCTAATCGCTTATATTACAAGCAGAGTTAATATGTTTTCCTACTACGTTGCAGCTAAATTACATATTACATGCAATGAGATTAGTTCTTCTAACTCACTCTCGGTGAATTTAAATTCCACAAAGCATTCATTTTGAAGAACATCATCATTATTTCATTTTCCCAGGAAAGTGAACAACACAATTTCGTTTGATTACAAGCCGTGCACTCATGCATTATAAACGACAGAATCATTTCATTACATTTCAAGTCATTGCATGGGAAGTGCACATACTAAATCAGTATTCATGCGTCCATATTTCTTGTTTGATGATAATTTCTCATTTCGCCAGATTAAACAGCATATTTTGGATAAAGGACTTCATAAAGCGTTCAGAGTGAATAGCAGAGGAGAAAAGAAAGGAGAGAGAAAGAAATTGGTCGTTGGGTAAAAGGAATTGATGATATTTGGTTTAAACGCGCCATGAACCCGTTCTTTGGTCCTCAGGAAATATAATTACACACAGGACCGCAATTGACGAAATGTGTGTCTAGATCTGGGAAGTGTGTATGAGCACTGAGGGATCCCCCGTCAGCGTCCGAGCGCGCAGACACCAGATAGAACCCTGTCCAGGGCGGCAGTCAGGATGTCGGTTCCCCGCGAACGATCAAAGAGCTCCGTGGCTGTGTGCTCCAACCACCAGGGGATTTACTGTCCCCATCATGAGCAGGGAGAGAGAGTTAAGAGGACAGGCGAGGGAGAAGAAAGGGGATGGGATGGAAGAGAGAGAGGGGAAGCAGAGGCATAGGTCGTGCAGAAATGAAAGGAGGAGCAAAGGGAAGCAAAGGAGGCTGAAAGCAGTGAGAACGGCGGAAATGTAGATGAGAAACCAATGGAGAGAAAAGGCGCTGAATGGTAGAAAAGAAGAAGAGGAAGTCGCCATTAGAGTGAAAATTATGGAAAACGAACAACCTTGAGGCTAAAAGCTACTTAGCAGCCAAAGAGATGATTGCAAGTCATGTGGTGTCCCTCATCCCTTCTCTCTCCACGTTCCCCTGTTTGGGTAGAGACAGAGAGTGGAGGTGGATGACTGTAGGGAGCAGGAGAGGTAGCTGAAGACCTGAGGCTTCAAAGACTTCCAGATCCCTTCCCCTTTGTCTACCCATCTCTTTGCTCACTGCTGTTCTTTATTTCCAATCCCTGTCGACCCATCCGTCCATTGTTCCGCCTCACAGGGTTTCGGCCACCTTTCATCTCTCCGTTAACTTGGGCCTTAATCAAAACGAATAACTAATCTGATCATGAAAGCAAAAGCCGAAAAAACAACCCTTCATATTCTCCATAAGATCATCCTGAACACAGTTTCAATATGTCTGACAACGAATTACCAAACGGTGTCATCATTAAAGACTTAAAGGCCTGAAACAGTGTTTGTGTATAAGACTGAACATTCCGGATGTCTGGATGTGTGTTCCAGTCAAGAGGTATTTAAAGCGAGGCAACAGAAGAAAATGTTAAGTACTTCTCTTTTGTACAATGTAGCTACTTCACTCAGACCTCAACTGGTCTCCCTTCCTCCACCACCTGAGGTTAGGGTTATGTCACAGAACACGTGACTGGACAGGAAGAAATCTTTTGTTGAACTTTTATTCATCATCTTTGAATATGGACTATATAAATATGATTAATTCTATGGCCTTGATGTAAAAAAGAATGAGTCATTCTACAGTGGTAGTGTTTTGGTGGGGGAGAAAGGAAGGTTGCACAGACGGTATGATATCACATACACAGCCATGGCAGTAGCGTACAGAGTGATTTGTACATTTGTATCATTTTCAGTTATTTTACATCTGATTGCTACAAAGCAGCATGTTACAAAGTCAGATATATGCTGTAGAGCTGCCTTACATAGAAATACAGCATACGTACACTAGTGGTACCGTTTTCACATGCAGAACATTTGTGCTACTCATTTCAAGCTAACATGATTATACTAGTTTATATTGGTATACATTATACTTGTCATGGCACGCGTGTCTTCGGGGCCCATCTCTAGCACCTTGTAACCAGAGAGCTTAAAGCAAACACAACACCCACATCCCCACACCCACTGCACCCCCCAGCACTGTTGATTGTGACATCGCTATGTGCGAACCAAAACATTGCCATCTTACATTGGCATAGTGGCATACATTTATGGCAGCGCACCAATGGTGCACTCACACATATATGTGTAGCTATGGTTTCTAGGATGCAGTGACCGAGAATCCACAAATTCCATGAGCATTTCTGCGTTGTGCACCTGCAGCGTCATGCTGTATGAATATTTAGCCAGCGCATTAGCATTTACCGGCCTACTGTTGTGGGAACCAGTGAAACAGGGCGGCTGTTTCAAGAGAAGAAATAACATTCATTTCCATCCAGTTCTGCAATTGAGCGTGATGGGCTTTCATAGCAATGTTTTGACCTTGCGGTGTAAATGCTTAACATCCCAAGCATGAAATTGGCACTCCCAAAATGGATTTGGCCTGATGTGCAGAGGCTTATAACAAGTGCCAGCTCTGTAGTATTTAAGAGGGTACTGGCGGAGAGACACTGTACGTGTGTGTGTGTGTGTGTTTGTGTGTGGGGGGTGCGTGTGTGTGTGAGCATATGTTTTACTCTACACAAAGCTGCCAGTGTTTCATTTAGAACTAAATTAGAGAAAGTCAGACAAACACACACGTACATGCACACAGAGACAGATATGGGGGAGAGAAAGGGAGGGTAAGTGGGAGACGGAGAGACAGACAGGGAGAAGAAGGAGGGAGATTATTATTTAATGGCCTACTTGGCAGAGAGCTGCCAGAGACTGACATAACAAAATCACCATTCGTCTTCTTCTCCTCAGGACACGGACAAGCTTAACGAATTAAGATCCAACTCAGGCCTCTCCTCTTACCTGTCGAGCTTATGATGCGTGGGCGTCATATTTGTAGCTTTTGGACAAGAGAGCAGCAGCTACAAATCAATGGAATCAACACAAAGGACCCCATTCATTCCTTTAGAGCCTCATTACCCTGAATGATCTTTCTATAAAGACTCACTTTAACGGGTGCTTTCATGCACACACACACACACACACACACACACACACACACAAAAAGACGCACAAAATTACCCCCAGTGATAGCTCCACTAGCATTCCAAACAATAGCTGTGAAAGGCAAATTAGCAAACAATACGCTGTGCTCCCATAGCCCGAGTGATGAAAACAGTACAAGGCGAGCTAATGCATCTAAGGCAGGACGCATTCCTGTCTCCACTCTTATCTTCCCCTAACACGCTATCAGACAAATTAGCAACGGGGTCCACTTACGAGAGTGTGTATGTGTGTGTGTGTGTGTAATCTTGTGTGTATATGTGCATCTCGCTTTGGGGTCCACTCATCGTCTGCCTCCTCTCTTGATGTTATTTATGGCTGTTTAAATGATCCCAGACACCTCTCATTTGTTTAGACAGCTCCAATTGGCTTTCTGTCTGAAGCGGGAGCGGCGGGGCAGGAGGGAGAGATGTGGTGAGACGGAGGATGGGGGGGGGAGGGTGGCCAGACAAACAAAAATTAGGGCACAGCGGAGGGTTGAGAACGGCAGAGATGCAGGAGGGAGGGGAAAAAAGACGGCTGGATGAGGAAGAGTTTGGTGTAGAGCGAGACAAGAGGCAGAAGGGCAGAGAGACGAAATCAAGATAAGGAAAGGAGGGTGAGGGGAGGTAGAGAAAAACGAGTTGAAGTAGGAGGACTTGCCTGACAGCCAGTCCTACAGAGAGGGGTTGGAGGTTATGGCAACAGGTGGGGAAGAGGAAGCTAAACCTCTCACCTGGATCAATCAGATTTGTTTTCGTTTCTTTCAAGCTAAACTTTTCAGGAACTGAGTTTTCATGTCAATTGATGAAAGATGAGTTTCTGTCACTAACGATTCAGAACGTAACGTAACTGGTAGCAACGGGTGTCTGCAGTGTCTCCAGAGAGCATGCTGAGCCCATCCGTTTCTTTTTGCTTTTACTGTGTGCTAAATTTATCGAAACTCTAAACCAGAAGTCTCTCACTGGCTGAAATATTCAGCTCCTTAATGTGGCACTTTGTAAAAGCTCCTTTGGCGGCAATTAAAACCTCCAGTCACCTTGGGTAAGGCTCTCCAAGCTCCGCACACCTGGATTCGGGCAGTTTATCGCATTCCTTCTGGCAGATCCACTCAAGCTCCATCAGACTCAATTGAAAGCATCTGTTAACTCATCCTCAGGAGCCTCCACAGAGTCACTGTAAGGTGTTTGTCTGGACTTCACCTGGACTAGCTAGAAACGTGTCCCAAAGCCACTCCACTGTTGACTTGGTCGTAAGACTCCATTGTTCTGCAAGTGTCTCAGTGCAACACAAAGACTAAATTACCTCTGATGGCCGTCATGTATGAGTGACAGACAACTGCTGTACGGAGAAACACTGTGTGAATGTGTGACTCATAGTGTAAAATGATGTGAGTGGTCAACAGGACTTGACGAGTGCTATATAAAATCAGACCATTCACTGTTTTCTGTCTCGTCAGTCCACTGACTCATTTGCCTCGTGCTCTCAGGGTCCTTTAAATGCCTGTTCGCCAAATGCTGTCACCATTAACTCAAGGCTGCTCCTGCAACGTTACCATACCAAAGATCACCCCACACACACACACACACACACACACACACACACACAGTGACAATAAGACTCCATTGGAGCACTTCACAAAATGACAAAATGCTTTAATCTAAGACCTGCAAGTAGGTGTAAAGTGGGTGAGGGGAGCGCCCAAATCAGAATAAGCATGTTTTCCATCTGGAATATGAACCATACCACTGTAATGTCTTCATGTAGATAAACTACATTTCCCAGTAGTGTTTGTGTTGTGTTCCAAATCTGATATATTTTATTCTAACTCCAGGAATCAGCGCTTCAGTGTTCTTGACATCAGGCTGCTTTGACAGCGCTGTGCAGCGTGGTTGGTGCAACTGCCCTGTCTCGAGGGACACACCTCGCAATGGAGAGCAGGTTATCTGAGTGGGTGTCATCTGCTGTGTCGGCTCCTGCGTCTTAGCCCATCTTATTTTATATTATTTTTTTGTTTTATGCCCTATAGCTGCACTTGCCTTTCAAACAGCACATTATTCTGGTGTTGTCGCATACTCACCTTTTGTAAATGACACACAGTGTGTCCAACACACTCCTGTTTGTGAAACAGAGCAAGAAATGGACACACTGGGTGGAAACAAAGCCTGGGTGTCACAAATGTCGTTAACAAAAGACCTCACAGCGAATGTGCCGTCACGTCTCCGGCTTTGTATGCATGTATGGCTGTAAAGAATGTATGTACTCTGTGTGTGTGTGTGTGTGCGTGATTAGATTTGTGTTTGGGTTGCACATTGAGAAATCAAAGCGTGAAAACCCAAAGTGAGAGAAGCCTTGTTTGTCTGATTAGGCCCCTCCAGGGAATACAGTGGAGCTAGTGAATCAGAGGGCAATCTGTGCTGCAGTTGTTAACACACAATTCTACGCACGTTTACACACAAACCCACACACATACAAACACACACACACACACACCAAACACAGCAGAAACGCTCAGATGTGGACACAGCTCCAGACACACACACTCACACACGCTCAATTAAATTTGAATGTTTATGATGTAATTTCTTCTTTATGGTGCCATGGTCGTACGCTCTCTGGGAAGCCGGTGTTAATTGGCACTGACTCTGGCTGTGGTTGTTGTCGCCGTTTGTCGCTCCTGACAACTTTGGGTGGCTGAGCTATGTAAACAATGTTGTAAACACGGGGGTCAGTTCACAGGGTGAGCACAGCCTGGAGTCTTTCGCTAGCAGAGTCTCAAGGAAATGGAAATGAGCAAGTCTGCTGAATGAACTTCCTTTGAAGAGCAGTGCGCCCATGCAAATTCCAATCTCCACATGCAGATGAATACGATGGTGATGTGAATGGAGTCCGTGCAGAACGTTCACGGCTGCAAGATAAAAATCAACCAAGCAAAGTCATTGAAAGATACACACTGTATCCCAATAATGCTACTCGACAACACACAACACGTTTTATTAGTGTTTCAACTGAAGCTTAATTAACGGACGTTACATTTTGTTTTCACTGTGTTTAACTAAGTGGGGAGAATTAAAATCATCATTTCCTTTCTCTTGGGCAATCGAAATGAATATTTCTTGTACTTGAGATGAATCTTCTGGTGAGAGGAAACCAAAGCACCGGGTAAATACTCACACTCCACACATACAGGCCTCTTCACAAGGCCAGTCTTTCACTATTAGGCTTTATTAGTTACAACAGAGGGTTTTTTTTAATCTACCTATATAACACCTTTATGAAATCGGCAGGGATGAGTGGAAGATAAACCGACCTCACTCTGCTTCATTTTGAGACATTATCAGCCTCTGATGTGAAGTATTTTTAAGTGAGCCTCGGAGTGGATAATCCCATGGCTACTTACCAGTGGTTAAACCTTGGGATGCTATGTCCCTTGAATCAAAATTCCCCTTTTGTTAGCCAAGAGTAACTACATTTTATTTTCCGACTCTAGCATGTAGAGGAAGTGACAGTTAACAACCAGAGCTTGTAAAAAGCCAGGTATTAAATATGGAGAATAACAATACAATAACAAGGCACTATTTGTACTAGTATTTGGCCCCGGACTTAGTCCTTTATGGTTCACAGGAGCCTATTGTTGCCACTGTTGCTGCTACTGTCACTTTAACGGTAAGATAGAGGTGACCAGAAACCGATGAGCTTTCCTATTAGATCTAAATCTCGGAAACCTACTAATGTGTTATCTTTTTTTCTCTGTCTCTAAGAACACGTCAGTTCTATTTGGCTTTTCACTAATGGGACTGCGAAAATGTACGACAACTATTATGCTGTCAAAGGCCTAAATATAAGACAGTGCACATTTAAAACTGAATAAATTAGATTTGTATTTTTGGGGGAGTGATGTCGCTTTCCAGAATTGTGATTATCATGGCTCCTATGGTTTAGTTTAAGTAAAAGCAACATACACCCTCTAGTATTCATAAATTCTATATCCACTGTGTATTGCTTTATGGTTGAACGGAGTCTCAGACAAATGCACTGAAAACTACAATGCCCCACTGTTTAAGGAAATAAAATGAAAGCCTTTACCACGTTTGTTGACTTTAAAAAATAATGTTTTTAGTGGGAATGTTCTTAGTGGACTGGAGGTTAGGAGCCACCATGTAAGATGGCCTTATGCATTTCAGACCAGCTTTTCAGTTTATAATAAGAAAAAAAAATGAAATAATGTCAATCTATTTTTTTTCTGATTTCATATTTCAACAAACATCTGAATTCCTATCATTTGACTGCAAACCTAGAATTTGTGTCAGGGTCCTTAGATGATTGGCTTGCAAACTTTTCAACTCGGTGCAGCTGCTGCCTCTTTATTTTGTTTGAACAATTTGTTCCATCCTCAAAAACCAGCAAAAGTTCCCATTCAGATTTTTCCATAGAGCTTGATCTGACATGGACAGACAGAGGCAAGGTTGTTTTGGAAATGCAGTTTTGTGTACCTATCCCTGTAGTGTAATTCCTCATTTTTATGTTATACTACATTATCATTCATCCTTGTCTTAGAAACATTAAAACAAACACTTAGGGCCGGCATGTGATATATCTGTATCTGATTTCCAGGGTGGTACAGTTTTATCCCAGTGCTGCTGCAGACTGCATCACTAAGGAAGACTTTCTTCTCTCACCCACAACAGCAGAATGCACATCAAAGCACAGAGCAGCTAGCGAGCTCTGCACTAATTATTAATACATTGAGACAGGTTTAAAATTCATGCATATCTGGAGCAGTGACCTCTGCCGACATGTAGATTTGTCTTTGTGATTTATCTGCTGTGACTGCAGCTTGGGAAAGCAATAAGCGGCACAGTTAAAAAAGTAAGAGGGGATTTATCTGTAGTGGTGGTGAGTTAGTCGATGATAAATGGGTTAAACAGATGCTTTCCTTTGAAGGTAAATGGATAAAAACTAGGGGAAATGTGTAACTAGGTCAAAGTGGAAAGGACTTTGCTTCCTGGCAAAAATGCTTTAAAAAGGAAGCACAAGGATAATATTAATCTAGGAAAACCTTTTGTGGTGTAGGGACGAAAAATAACAATGATTTAAGAAGGAAATAACTGTAACGACACACCTAATATAAAGAATGAGGATAATGAGGTTACAGAAATGCTCTACGGAATTAAAGCTAATGTAGATGAGTTGAAGTTGTTAAAATTTTGATTTTGTTTGCTACTTAATTTCGGTGTATGTAATGTGCCGTTTGGGTATGCAGTGGACTGAGTACTCCTCTGGTGATAATATCTTAGTATATTGCTTTAAAATTAAAAGGGCGATGATGCTGCAGTTTAATATGGCCTTTATGTCCCTGATTGGCTACATTTTGATATTTTCATTCATCTGGAAATAAGGTACAGTGTGTGGCTCAGATGAAGGACAAAAATTCAGGAATGCCATCCTGACCCGGCCAGTCCCATTGCTTCAGTAATCAATTCTGCTGTAATGACCAACAACGGCATCTGTCAAAGATGTGTATCTTATCTTACTGGACCATTTGATAAAAGGGTTTATCGGTGGGAATGGGGGGGTGAGATCTCTACCACGTCAAGGATACACAAGGGTATGTGAGGTCATGCTTCCAGAAGAACAGTAGCGTATCTGATTAGCTACGGTTAGATGGAATGACAAGATCGAATTGCTTTACATGCAACAATACGCCAAAATAGGCCAATTTACATAAAGACATTGTGACGTAAAGGTAAAATTCATAAATGAATATGGATAAAAACTGAGAGCCACAGAAGAGTCATTGGTCCAAAACATACCGGTGCCATAGGATGAACATCTGTAATAAGTGACCAAATTATTAAGAATCTGGAACAATGGTGGACAATTAATTTTGCTGTTGATCATCCATAGCTGGAGGCTGTGATGGATGGATGGATGGATGGATGGATGGATGGATGGATGGATGGATGGGCCAATAAACCAAACAACTGTACATGGGAGACCGGTGGACACCCACAGTCTTTTAATAATGACCATAACAGTGCCTCAATCGACAGTTGTGGAAGGTGTCACTCACCGTAATGAGCTCACAGATAAACACCGGTCTCTGCCAACCTGAACAATGCACGAGCTTTGTGGTGTCAGATCAGAAACACAACGTTTTTTAAGGGCACTGGGAAACTATGTCAACCTGCCAACAGGAGAGTCAAATCAGTGCATGCTTCATTGAGTTGTTGTGAAGGACGGTTACAGACTGCTTTTGACTGGTTGCCCATCTGGCATCTGTGCCGGCTGATGCTCCAGAGAGGCAGCTGTTTTTAGACTCTCTCCTCTGACTGACACATCCTTGTGTTTTTTTGATTTCCTCTCTTTGGCGATGGTGTGTCGTTCCTGTGTTCTGTGTGGTCAAGTACAATAACTCACACACCGTTCTATATTTAGGGTCGTGCTCCACATGCACTCAGTAAATGCATACTGGCCAAAGCCCTCAACCTATACATTGTAGTGTCATCCTATACAGCAGCTCTGCCCTCAGTTCCACTTAACAGTGGTTGTACATTTTGCGTGTTTGTCAGAGAGTTGATCATTTTACTTCATGTTTATTGGGGATGTCAAAGTACACGTGCATGTTTTAATGCAATGCATTATACTGAAAGGTGTTTTCTAATGTCCCCTCAGCAATACTATCAATCCATCAGTTCTTTCATTCTATCCAGTCATCTTGTAAGTCATCCAGCGTCCTACCCAGGATGCATTGGGTAATCCCTAAATAAGTTTTGTCTCAGGGCTCAGGTTTTAACCTATCGCTTTTCTTTGCTGCCTTTTGTGTAGAGGCAGTGCTAACTGCTTTAGCACTGTTCCACTTTAAACCATCCACTGATATTAGAGGTTAATAGTAATACTAAATGCTGTGATATTGTTATATACCCTCTCACAACACACACTTTTCACAAGTATTTCATCAAAAGCAACTAGAAAGCTGTTTTCAGTGTAGCATAAGACTGAGACCTTGATGTCACAGTATTTCATAAGAATATATTCAAAACTTTATATCATTAACTTATGTGTAAAATATTGATATAGTTCTTGTTTTTTTCCATACAAATAGTCATATTTAGATATATATTGCAGTATACTGCATATTGGAACAACACTCACACTGGCCACTGGAGTATTGGAGTAGTGGTCAGTCCTACTCAAAATGAAAGTCTAGACTTTAATGTACCGTATTTTCTGGATTATAAGTCGCTCCGGAGTACAAGTCGCACCAGCCATACAATGCATAATAAAGAAGGAAAAGACATATATAAGTCGCACTGGAGTATAAGTTGCATTTTTATTTGATAAAATCCAACACCAAGAACAGACATGTCATCTTGAAAGGCAATTTAAAATAAAAATAGAATAGAGGCAACAACAGGCTGAACAATTGTACGGTATGCTAACGTTACATGACACATAAACAACGAACTGAGAACGGCATGTTAACATAACATATTAAGAGTTATTCAGATAACTATAGCATAAATAACATGCTAACAAGTTCACCAAACCATCCGTGTCACTCCAAATCACTAAATCCAATGAAATCGTCATCCTCGGTGTCACTTTCAAACAACTCCGCTAACTCAGGGGGTAGAAGATGCGGCACTTCCTCTTCTACGTCGCCAATGTTTTATCAATTCAATTATCAACACAGGCCTAGAGCGCCCTCTTGCGGTTTAGTGTGAAAATAACATGTGAAATGATATAATAATGTGTTAATAATTTCACACATAAGTCGCTCCAGAGTATAAGTCGCACCCCCGGCGAAACTATGAAAAAAACTGCGACTTATAGTCCGGAAAATACGGTAGTCGAAATTATAGGGAGTAGTTACACCATTACAGGCCGTTAACAAGCTAATGTGTTCATTATTATGTAGGACATGACGTTGTTACAGTCAGATGTGCGGTTCAGCGGTTCACTGAGGCGGATCAAAGAACAAAGCAACAGGCTCTGCATGTACACTGTGCATTGCTACCTCTCATACAACTGAAAACCGATCTGAATTTTCAATATGACCAAAAAAACCCAAACAAACAATGAAGTGTGAAAATGCATTCGCAAAAGCTCAGTGCTGCAAAGCTGTGATGTAGTGTGGTGTAGCGTCACCCGCTTGTGTGTGTGACACCGACATAACCTGTGAGAAATGCACACTTTTGTGTTTGTAAAGATGTGTCCGTGGTGACATCCAGTATGACATCTATCTCGCCGCTGTCCTGTTGTGTTTGTGCTTGCTGTTTGTTTGTTTCCTGGTGTTTCCGTTTCTCTGCCAGTGTCCGACCTATTTCCTCACCCTGGGTGTCCTCGCTCTCCGCTGGTGTCCGCCTGTCTCTTTTTCCCTAGATCTGTCTATATGTGGAAAATATAAATGCCGTTATTTGTCTTTCTGTGTTGAGCCATTCGGGACTCAAGCAGCTGACTGAAAAGACTGTGCCCGTTGAAACGGAAATTGAGAAAAACCAGTGTGAACCACCTTAAGCTTGACTCTTTTTAACTTCTCACTCTCACTCACAGGAAACCATAGGGACGTTATGTAACCTGGAATAATAGCATGTTCCAGGCTGAGGGATAAAAAGTGATAAAACAGCTTAATGAGAAGAAGAGTAGTCACAGCACCAGCTGCCTGCAACTGCACCTTCACCCGAAGTCTGTACAAACTGAAACTGACACAAAACAGTCTGATTGAGTTGACTGTGTAATTCACTGTCAGATCAGTGAGTGATGGCTTGGTGTCAGTGTTTTTCATTTATAGTTAAACGGGCAAATATGCAGCTACACAACTACAGTGTTGGCTTCTCTGTTTCACTGGTGGCTCGTGGAAGATGCTTGTTGGACGCATCACTCTCTTGATGAGTTTTATCTGTATCCAGGAGCATCTGTCATTGTAACGCATCCAGCTGTCTGCTCCATTGTAGCACAGGGTCAGAGTGACAAACAGAGCTGACAATTTCTTGACAAGTCGCCGTGATGCTTGTCGCCAATGCCGTGTAACAGCTACGTGCGTGTTGCATTCAGCTTCACGCTGACCTTGTCCTGACAGACCCATGGATGGAAGGGACCACATTGAAATCACAAAAAATAAATAATCATAACTTTACAGGTGTGCATCAGCATCTTCGAGCAACAGCTGGGTAGAGAGAATTGAAAATTTTGCATGAGTGCATAATATGAGGTTGACTTTTCTTTAAAGTTTTGCAACTTGTATTCAAAAACCATAGATTAGCAGTTTCTTCTAATTGAAATCGCCTCAATATATGTAATTAATTTTTAATACAGCTCAAATATTTGGAGTCTGCGATGCATTGGTAAAACCAGCCAATTTATTTTGCATTTAGGTGGAAACCAAACTGAACTGAGGCGTTAATGGTTGTTTGTCTATGCATGTTGGTGTGCGATTAGCTGGTGGCTTAGCCCGGAATTGCCCTGCCTCACTCAAAGTCATAATCGCCCCATGAACCTCAAAGGACAAGCAGTAGGAAATGATTGAATGGCTGGATGGATAAAGGAGGTAAAGTGGGTCGGTTTTGAAAATTTGTAAATGAGAAGTACTGCAGACCATGTGTTGAGTGATTTATCTGTTTTGCAATTAAACTGTAAATTAAATGAAAACACCACTGGAGAACCCTAAGGGCCTCACAGCCTTCAGGGAAGGCCAAACATCAGCATTTAAAATGGCCAAGTAATGTGTTTTCATTTAATAGTTACTCACTTCTAATTCAGATTTTATAATTTTTCACAATTTTTTTTTTCATTTTCTCTCAACCTTCAATAAGAAAGTGTCACGGCCATAAAACCCTGAAAAGGTTTTTATCAGTTTGCCTTATTTGGCTCACTCGTTGCTTAACACTTGTGTCCAGCCCTCATAGCATAGCTGTGTGTCTTTGTTTAGACAGTGGCAGGTGAATTAAGTGATGTTTTAAAGTGTATAGAAAACCTTTGCCCCAGGCCTTCCCAAAGGCTCAGGACCAGACCTAGCTCACTTTGTTGCTTCTGTGCGGGGGCTTTAACTGCCTGAACAGATCAGCCACTTCACTCAGTCAGAGTAATGGGCGGTGAATGGGAAGCTAGCAGATAAATAAGTCAGGAAGAGAAATTTTAAATGTACAGATTGTACATTATGTATTCTGCATAAATAATATTTTGATTTTACAAATCTATAACTTTAACACTGAGATAGTTTGCGGGTGGTTGCGAGTGAGCAACCCAAACAAAAAGAAATAACATTAAAAGTTGTTATAATTAGGTTGTCAGGATGCTGTCACAACATGAACAGGTCTAACCTGCGAGTCAGTGATGAGAAAATGTGCCTGCGTGAGTCCTTATTTTGTCCTTCATCATCCGTTTTTGATCAGGCCACATGATCAAAAATGTGTCCAAAGTCACAAATTCATTCCCTCACATTACAAATGATAATCATTTGGTTTGTTTACTCTATACTAAGCAGTAGAATCTTAATTTCATACTCACTGATGCTGGCATTGAATTAGAAGAAGAATGTGAATTTGGCCACTCTGCAGCTTCAGATCCCTCTAAATCCATTTCCACCAATGTAAATCCAGTGGAGAAAACAGCACTTCTTTATTTGTGACCTTTTGACTTTCAAAAGCACTTTATCCTTTATCCTTCACCAGCTCCGTCTATGCAGCAGATCTGTCACGCTATAGACGCCCTTCACTGACCCGATTTGTTCTAGTCCTTCATCATTTTCCCACTTCTTCTGTTCTCGCTCCCACACTCTCATTTCTGTTCTCCTCTCTGCTTGTGAGGAGGCTTTGCGAACAGACACCACCGACAACGAGAGCCAATTCACTGTCAAGGGGGCCTGCGTTATTCGTGTGTATGCGGGCGCATGCATGTAATGCGCGTGATTTTATTTTCCGTCAAGTGTTTGTTTCCATCAAGAGTAATGCAAGGTTACAGGGAGACGATATTAGCATATTTGCCATCTAGTTTTATAGCATTGCTGATCGTTCACCAGGCTTCGGAAGAGCGACTGACAGAGAAGGGAAAGAGGTTCTGGCGTCGATGTGCCGGTCAAGTTTATTTTGCAAGACAAAATCAGAGAAGATGAAGACACCTGAGATTCGTGCTATATTTAACTCCTGAGCAAACAGTCAATGTGGGTGTCCTGAATCAATAAACGATGATTGATTCAGGACGCCCACGTGCTCTCAAACAAACATTGTTTTAATCAACCTACTATCACGGTCTTCATGCTTTATTCCAGAGTTAACAATCCATGCGTTACCAGCTATGCAGTGAAATTAATGTGTACCTTGAGATTTTCTCAAAAGTAAAGACAATCAACGCCCTTATTACACTGTAATCTAAAACCCTTATTGCAATAATTACTCTGTAATATACAACACATTCCTGCACAGTCTTTTACTCAAACTACTCAACCTACATTTTTCACTGTTGTTCTTCAGTAAAAATAATTGACTTGTAGCCTTTTTTAACTGTCTTTGTTGTATTTGGTTATTACAGCTCTGTTGTATACGGTTATAGACAGTTTTTGTTACACCCTGCGTCCCATTCAGGTTTGTGTTTTCCTTGTTTTCAGTATTTGTCAGCGTTTCCTGTTTTATTTTGGTACTCACCCTTGTTTCATGTGTCAGATACTCGACTTCCTGTCTCTGTGTTTCCCTCCTGTGTGATCACCTGCCCCGCCCTGATTGGTTTCACCTGTCCCTCATGACCCCTCCTCCCTTGTGTATTTGGTCCTTGTGCTTCCCCTTGTCTGTGCCAGTGCATCTGAGCAGTTTCCATGTTAGCTTATGTAGTTTATTTCCTAAAGTTCCCTTGTTATTTCACCTGAGCTTGTCCTGGCTGACAGTTTCAGCCCCTCTTCAATCTTTCTTTTGCTGAGCAGTTAGCCAATGTGTATTTTATTGATATGAAATTTCGTTATTTTAGGGGAAAACAGTTTTTGGTTTTTTTTAGGAAACAGTTGACTCATCCTTGTCTTAATGTTCTGGATGAATCATCTCTGAATAATAAGATTTTTTTTTTCCATCAGTTGACAAACCTTATTGTCACTAACCAGTGGGACACCAGCCACAGACACTAGCCTGTGTCTTGTGACCAACAAACTGAATGAGATTCTATTCTAATAATTTATTGAATCAGCTGCTGAACTCTATGATCAACCAATGCCGTTTTAGACTAGCAGAGAAATCAAAGACATTACAGTTTGTACCTGTGCATCATACACACTGTATGGAACTACACTGTTTTTTCAGTTCTGTAAAAAAATAAGTTTCATTTTGCGTCACTAAAGTGTTTTCACAGACGCACTGCATCGCCCCAATAGACATTTATAAAGGGAAGTGAGATCATTCTTTAGCCCCGTGTAGTTCTGGCAGTAGAGAGCCATTTGTTCTGGAAATGAACACTAATTTCTAACGCTTGGACAAGACAAACACACTTTGGGTCCCACACAGAGATGTGAAAAGGGGCATTATCATTCACCAGTTGCCTTATAAATCCTCCGCCAGTTGTTTTAGTGCTGCTGACTGGGAAGGAAGAATGTAAGCATTACTGTGACAAGCATGCTTTATTGTCCCTATTTCACTGACTAATTGAATGTTTGTCTATATCTAATGAGGTGGGATGCCCCTGGAATATCTGTGTATTGTGTGTGTTTGTGTGTGTGTGTGTGTGTGAGAGAGAGAGAGAGAACATGTCCTTCTGTAGCTGTGAAGACAAAAAAGTTTCAAACCCAATACTATGAGGACTCAGACAAACGGGCTCAGACATTGTCATAATAGATGAAGTAAGGACTTTGGTTTGCATTTAGTCAATGAGTGTACTCATAACAATAATAGAAACAGCACCTGTGTTTGTATATGGTTTAATTGCACTATAGTCGAAGAGAATGTGCATCTTACAAAAATACTGGTACAGTGAGCCTTTAGTACACGGTCAGATTGCATGTTGCAAAAGTCAAAGAGTCTGTTTGATCTAAACATCATGTCCACTGAAGCACTATTTAAAGATGCACAGCGGCTGAGCATTAACACCTCATGCCAAATAACTCATATATGTTTGAATGCACACAGAAATGAACATTCCTTAGGTTAGAAATAGGTTAGAAATAACTATTGAAGTATTTCCCCACCAAGTGACTGTGTAATTTGTAGCATATGTCATTATTTGCCCACTCTGAACAAGATGATTGGGCCCCAGTCTGCAATCCCCGTGATTTATTTGGCTCTGGACGAGAAAAGTCAGCCAACGATGCGATTCTTCAAACTAGTTACTGATCTGTCACTCATGTGTCAGTCGCCATTAAGGGATTCGTGGCAGTCAAACCTCAGCAGGTCAATCCAGCTACCTGTCGGCTGCCACGAAGGAGGAAGAAAGTAGGAGTGAGAGGAAATGGAAGCTAAGTCACTGTGCCAGAGAGGGTTGTAGTGTCTAAAAGCCATCGGGTTCAAACATGTGTTCACTTTACATGCTTTGTGTGCCTTTGTCTCACCTGTTTCTCTCACAAGCAAACTCACATCTCAATATTGTAACAGGTATAAATTCCTCATCATCAGGATTAATAGCGTGATGATGTGAAGGAAATGTTCCTTGTATATGCACAGTAACAGAGCAACTTCTTCTGGATGCAAAGTGTTGATCTTATAGTGCTACAGTAATGACGTTGAGTAATGAGTAATGATGTTTTAGACTTTTTGTTCATTTGACCCAGACCTTGCATGGTATAGTCATTTTTCCTATCGAGCCCTGACTCATCAGGTTCATAAAAAACGTATGTAGTACTGTTAATTTACTCTTTGCAGCTCATAGTTTTGGTTTGCTGTTTTAGTTTCCTATATATAACTATATAACTATATTGGACTGCAGAGCCGGATCTCTTCAGACTACCTGTAATGACACGGCACCATTACCATGGATCGGCAGTGGTGGCCCTGTGTTATCTGCATATGCACACATGCAGGTGGCCTACAGAACCTGTTAGCCAGACCTGATTTGTTTTTATATCCGTTTGCTTTGTCTGACCCAAACGCTGTGCAGAAGGCGATGGCTTGAATGCAAAAGTGTCAGTGTTTTTTCTTGTTAATGCTTATATTACATGCAATTTAGCAATTTTTTGACAACTTTTTTTTACTTTGCTTAATTTTTTTGTGATAAAATTGCCAAAACATAGTTCATCTGAAACTGCTGGGTGGTTTTGTGGGTTGGTCTGACTCAAAGGCCTTTGGGACATACACAGTCTCAGTCAATTCCCAAGTATATTGATGATGCAATTCTATTATAGGTAATGGTGTTGATAACCACAGAAACTGATAAGTTGTGAGTGCAGTGTAATACCTGTCCTGGAATAATGGATGGTTTTCATGGTTGTGTGTAATTTCTGTAGAAACCCAGAGGAAAAAAAAGACCATTTCTCTTACATTATTGATACCATTGTTTACCCCAGGCTCCTGACTACAGGTACAGTCAAGTCACAGGTACCCTTGGCAATTCATTGTAACTGTCTCTGTGATGAAGTTCAAACAAGAACCATTTGTTTGGTTCCCTATGGTGAACAAGTATCAAATCAGCTTCCTTGCTGCCTGCTCAGTTCTGCCTGTAAGTAAGTGTTCTTGGATGATATCGATATTAAAACTCTGATATATTTCATTGTTCTTATTTAATCATGTGAACTAGCAGAAAACCTGGAGTTAAAGCTTCTACATATTAACATCAGCGTTTCAGTCAAGTTAACCATGATTTCGTCATTCTTGCTCTCTCTGCAGTAAAAAGTTCTCCAGCAACAAAAGGTCTGTCCCAGTCCAACAATGGTGTCCAGCTAGTACCAGAAAAGTCGATTCCTACTGCTATGGGTAAAAACAAAAATCTGTGGCGTAAGAAACAAACACGGTTAATCAACATGTCATCATCAGCCATTTTGCTGCCATAATTCCATAGTGCATTTTCAATGCCCTCCATTGCCAACACCAATCAGAGCTGGTGGATGCAGTTAGTTCACAAGGAGTCGTGAAGAGAGCTGGTGGGAAAGGCACATTCCTTTATGGTGCATTTTGGACAAATCATGGGTTTGACTTGCCCACTGAATAATCAGATGGTCAATCAAAGAGCCACACATTGACGCATCCTTTTTAACCCACAATGCTATTGATTGACTTGTCTAGACTGTGAGGCGCTTGTTTGTAGAGGACATGAGGGCAGAATTAGTGTAGACTCTACACTGTAGAGTTATTGATCAGTGGCATGGCATGATATCATAGGAGTACATGTGCGTACATGTACATTTTGTGGTTTTTATATGTTTGCTTTTTTTTCCCATGTACATCGGTTCATTTTAAGATGAAGTCAGTTGTTCATGAATGTGTTGTTTGTATGTCTATATGTGAATGTGTATATTGGTGTGTGCGTGTGTGTGTGTCGGGCTGCTGGCTATCGGCGGACCAAGGCCGTCTAAGGACACAGTCCTTACTTAATAACCAAGAAGTGGTGGAAAGCGCTGATGTCAGCAAGAGTGCAAGGGAGCTGCAGTCAAGCCTGGTGTGTATTTACAGCAGCACAATCTATCTACTCCATATCTATGGTCCTGAGCCTGCATAATCATATCAGCACTGATCTAAAAAGCCACACATGTTGCTGTGCTATCTATTTAGAAGCTGGATTTATTGCATCTAAACTATCCCCTAAGGAGCTGTGCATATCTGTATTTTGTGTTTGTACTCCTCTGCGTGTGTGTGTATGTGTGCGCGTGTGTGTCAATACTTATCTAAACCCCCTGTGTTCGAGGCCGAGTTGGTATAATTCAAGCTGATCTAATCTTTTTCCTTCGCCTCTTCTCTCGGTAAAGAAGAGGTAAATCTACAATGATAGGGTCAGGGTCATTTCCTCCTGCTAATGGCCCCTAATAGGTTCTGTTACAGATAATCTGGGTCTAATGATGTGGTTAGGGGCCTTTCACACTCGCTCTGGTTCAGTCCCAGTACTGGAGGTTGTCTGGTCAATATGTGTCCAAGTGAAGGGCTTCCTGTCTGCTGTAACCCGACCTCGAATGTTCAGACTGCTTATTTGTTGTTATTTGTTGACTGGAGAGGGAGACATGAAGGTTTGACCCACACTCCATCACTGCGCCAGTGACCCTTAACTGAAGGATCCATTTTTATGAGGATTATGCTATTGGACTTCAGTTCATTTATAATACTGCTCAGGATCTGTTTTTTTTTCCACCTCTGGTTAGAAACCAGTGCAAGATGGCGCTCTAATGACAGCCTGGATTTGTCTCATGTTTTATCAGAACCACATTTCGTGTCTCTATCTCTATTAAACTTTTTTTCCAAATGATGATATAAATCTTATATCATATGATGACATAAGATTTTCATAGTCAGAAACTAAAAGTGTGACATCAACGTATCTCCTGTTCACTGATGTCACCGTGTTTCCAGGTCTCAGCAAATAACTATATTAGAGCCTCTGTTTGGAGATATGTACTAAACAAGAGAAAAAGGCTTTTAATTCGTGTGCAGACGGACTGTTGAGAACAATACGAGTTTTCCCTGTGGGCTGCTGGAATTGTGCCAGCGAACTATGGTAGCTATTTTCTAGCCTTGGCAACAACTCATCGGCATGTCCAGAGAGAGGGCTGATCGGGGACAAATTACCAGGCTATTTTTTTCTTTTGTACCAGCCTGTCCCCATTTTTACTGTGACAATTCATAACGAATCCTCATCCCTCTGTTAATTTGTACTTCCTGTCGTGCCTCACTGGAATGACAAGCTCACACTACTGTGGGGCAGTTTACCAAAGTCTGGAAACAGCTGACCTTTATACCGCCGCCGCCGCAGTTCATCATTTCGCATTTGCGAGGCGGGCAGCGGGGCAGACAGTGAGTCAGCTGGTGCACTGCAGATTATGGCCATATACCACTGGAATAAAAGGCGAAGCGTGTTGTTGCTGGGAATGTTGAATTCGAACTGATCATCACAGAATGATACGACTTTTTTTTTGACAAGCGGTTGCTTATGATTCGAATACAAAGTGATGGTCATTCATCCTTCAGACTCAGCAGCTGGAACATATGAGTTGAATAACTCACACTTACCAATCACTTGCATTCAAGCAGATGCATCATGGCAGAGCAGCTGGTGTAAATTCCAGTGCTGTTAACCAAGTATCTGTACATACTCATACATAGTCATATACGATATACAGCCATTGTTAAAACATTATTACTCTGAGACATTGTGGGCTTTCTTCAGTTGTGGCCTCCTCTCTGTGACTCAGGTGTTGGCTTATTTATGACTGATGAGCCTAACGTGACCCCCACCACCCCCCCACCCCCCCCTTCAGGATCATTGCAGCAATGAAACTGAGACACAAACCACTACGTGTTGTCTGCACTTCATTTAGAAAAAGTTGACCGGGCGCAGACATGGGAGTAAACAGTGGCAAAGTTTTGTGACGCATGAATCTTGAGAGTAGGCCACAGTGATTTATGAGCTCTCTGCCTCAGAGAGTGCACGTCTGATCCACTCAGCTCCTATGTGTATTTATGTGTGTGTGTGTGTGTGTGTGTGTGTGTGTAGTTCCTTATCTCCCAGATCAAGGCTCCTCTTTTGAATTACACAGATGTGCACGTACAGACACACATTAACACATTTTAAAAATCCCCCCAGACTTTACTAAATCACACACGTTCCTGTGTTTTTTATGTAACTGCTGCTGTTTGAAGCTTCAAGGGAGTTTTTCTCACAGTCAGTTCAGAAGTTGTGGGGCTGTGTAACATCCACTTTCTAAATCAAATTAAGCACAGGCTGTTGTCAACACCGATAACAGATAAAAGAGACATCGCTTTGTGTGTGTGTGTCTGTGTGTGTGTGTGTTGCAGACAGAGTTGCCATTAAAATGATTTCAATTGATTGTCCTTCTTTCCTATTACCACCTGCTGTCAGATTTAGAATAGGGACAGTAAATGTTATGGTGCTCTTTAAATCTGTCTGTCTGTGTTTACAGTTTCTCCAATGCTATTACAGCCACAGCTCTTATGGAGATTTTTCCACACAATGTCTAGTCAAGAACTTTTTATTGTACACAATGTGGTAAAACTCGGACCCGCCGCGCCCACACTGGTTGCGTGCACCCTTTTACTGTGCAATAAGAAATTAGAATCAACATTTCAGCTCAGCTGTTTCTTCCACTTATCAGACTTTGTGTAGCTTTGCATTTCATTGACTTGGATCAATAATGCTGGTATCAACAATTTAATGTATGATAAAAAAGTACCAGTAACTAAAAATTAATATTTAAAAATATTATATTATTTAAATACTAATACATTTAAAACTAATATTTAAAACTAATACATTTCACTGCAGTTCCACTGTCTTGGTTGAAGTACATTAGTTTTCCAGCGTGGACGCCATCAAACCCACACACTAACATGTGAGCCACAGTACTTCATCTCTTCATCTGTTCATCACCAACTCTGAATCCACTTCCCTGACACTCATGTTCACGTAGTAAATAGTCGCAAATAGAAGAGCTTTCAGCAATGAAATCTCTTTTATCCTTTCCCCTCGTATCAGAGTGGAGAACTGTTTGAGCTGAAGTTTATTTTTCCTGGCAAGTGCTCGTACGGAGCCGCTGCTACAGCGCTCGCATCCAGTCGCACAGCTTCAGTCGCGTCTAGGCTTGTGTGCTCATGCACTGGTTCCTCTGAACAGTACCTCAGTGTAGGTGGGTGTACAGTAGCTTAAACCTGAAGTTAGTGCGGCGTGTTTATTTTTAATTACTGCCATTGCTCTAAGATGTGAAAGCATTCAAAAAAAGGGACTATCCATGACGAGGAAGTATGAAAACATTTTTAATTAAAGTTCTTGAGCGCAGTTTTATACAATCATATGGACTGTCGATCACACGCGACTGAAAAGCATTTGTGATGCGAATAAAAGTAATGAACTTGCTTAACCTGAGAGTATGAATTGTACTGACACTGGGGGAAGGAAAACAGTGGGGTTTTTTTTTACTTCCATCCTTGTACTGTTTTATTAAATAAAGTTAACCTCTCTCATTCACCATGATCTAACTATTTAAACCACACAGTAACAGTAGCCTCAGAAGTCATCAAGGGCCTTTGGGAACACAAAAGAATTCAGAGGTGAAAAAGTGTATTTATTTCGATTTGTTGACGCCGGTGACTCACAGGTAAAGCACATTCCTCCAGTGTTCGGCCTTTTGTAGGAATATTTGTCAGTCTAAATGTATTTATCGGCCTAAATGCAAGAATTTCAATGCCTTGTATCTCTGGCTGAATTCAGTTGGTTGTGTGCAAATTTAAAAATCAATGATCAGAAATGTTTTATGCACGTTGCACACGTGGAATCCACAACGCCGCTGCCTTCATCGGTCTGTTCAGTGGAATCTTGTATGCAGACAAATGTTTTAACGCCTGATGATTGTTCTGCGTGCACCTGCACATTGGCAATTAGAAATGCCAGCGCGATGGAAATTAGCTAACAACTACTGCCATAAATCATCCCTTCTCGTTTTCGCGATTGATAATTGTTTAATAATGAGAGGAACAGGGAAGACAATAATGACAGCTGAAGTCTTTATATGGACAGTGGAGGACATTGTGTTTCGCAGGCTGAGTTTGCAGGAGGACTGTTTTTGTGCTCGCGCTCTCGCTGCATCGCTAATGGATTGTGAAACTTGGTGGTTGAATCCTTAATTAACGACCACGGTGAGTGCGAGGGATGCTCGCCACCACTTCTCACCGAAAATATTCACTCATACATTTCTGCATAAATTTCATCCTGTAATGCTATTAGTGAGCGAGCGTTGCTGTCGGTTTGCTCATGCCCAACCATGCGCAAGCACATTACGCAAATGAAGAGACATTTAGTTGAGATTCTCGTTTTGTCGGTAATTTGTTCACATGGAGTACGTAAAGTGTTTTTGCTGGATATTTATTTACAGGCAGAAACTGCTGGTTAGATCATCACTGTGATAATAATAGGTGTTTAGATTCACTTCTGCTGTGTCGACACAGCAACAGGGATACTTTCTATAATCGGATCTAATGGAAAATAGAGTTTATGTGATGATGGAGGTTATATAATATTCATTTATTATAGCGAAGTTAAAAACCGCACACGTTTCCTGCAGCTTTCACATTCATCTGAGAGCACTCAGCTCAGATGTGCGTCATGCAGACAGTCTAGACATCTGGCTTTTCTCTTTAGTGTGATTGGGTACAATTGGAGTTCTTTGTTGCATCAGACTGACTCTGCAGCAGTCACATGTTTTTGTTTTTTTTCTTTCTGGTTGGATGCTATGATACACTTGATGGAGGCAATGAAGACTAGTCGCCTCTGTCTGTCACGGCTGCACCACCTCAGCCACAAATTCCATCTATCTCCATTCAAGTGGCGCTCAGACCTCATTCGACCAATATTGAGTTTGACTACTTTTACTTGGGTTGACACTGAAGTAAAAAATAATATAAAAAGTAAGCACCGTTTAAAGACACTGGCCATGTTCCAGAATGTTTGTGACATTTTTGCCAAAACTATTTTGTGATATAATACAGCACAGTAGCTTACGACAGAGTTAACGTACATTAAAGTTACTTGTATATATAATGCATATATGTATATGCCTCACAATCTAATAGTCCTGCAAAGTCAGCCTGTGTACTGGGTTTAACTGTGTTTAAAATCTTACTTTTGCAATTGAAGTGTGACTATAATATATTCAAATGTAGTGTGAAGGGGTAAAAATATCACCTTAGAAAATCACTATAAACTTAACCAGCAGCTTTTGAGTGTGTGAAGGGGCGTTAATTGAATTTCAGTGGTTGTTGCCTCAGTCGGAGAAACCACCATGATTTGTTTGGAACACTATGCATTACAATTTACAGGATTATGTCCTTTGAATTCCATCGGTCTTTAACAAGTTTAAAGTCTGACTTTTCAGATCATTTACATATAGCATGGTATAGACCAGGGGTGCCCACACTTTTTCAGCTTGCGAGCTACTTAAAAGATGACCAAGCTAAAAGGATCTACCCACAATAAAAATGCAAAACGCATATTTATTTCACATGATTTAAATCATTATTTTTGTATATTTTGTGCTTTTAGGATAAAGTATATTTTAATTGAATTTAAATTTCATCCAAGCTCGCTCTTCAGAGGAAAGTCAGTGTCGTAGTTTTTGTGGACAGTCCGAAAATGCCGCTCTGCGTTTCCCTTCATTGGAATAGCAATGGCGCACTGACAGATGAGGCAAACGCACTTTGAATATGACATCGTGGAAAAAAAAATCCTCCTCCCATTCCGTATGGAAGTGGTAAGTTTTGGGTTTCTTATTTGGACCAGTTTTTATACCCTTTCTACAGTTTTGTTTAAAACAAACTGGAAGCTAGCTATGCGACACGGTAGCTTGCTGAAGCGGTTAATACAAAGCTAATGTGGGTCAATGCACATGCGTGGCTAAATGTGCATGTGCTGCCCACCAATTGGCTGCCCGGTATGTCAATCAAAAGACAAACGGATGGATGGATGTGGGTGGATGATAGTTAAACTTCCATCTTCTACGTCTTTCAATGCCGTGCGATCTACGTGCACTCCTCTCGAGATCGACCAGTAGATCGCAATCGACGAATTGGGCAAACCTGGTATAGACTGTTTTCTCCCTGAGGGTGAAGAGGGCTGAAAAACTATAGTGGCATAAAGGGCAGGGGTGTATATCATAGGTCATTTATAGTGACTAATGGCAGCATGATTATTCAATATCAGGCAAATAAATAATAAATAAATAGATATATAAATAAAAGAGAGACACTTTTATTCCTTTGATTGAAATCCTTCCTTCCCTGGTGCCTGTACGTGGTGGGCAGGAACAGACTGGAGCATTACATTTGTTATGTGTCTCCATAAAGCTTTACATGCACCCTGCATCGCAGCTTGAGTGGATGGAGCAACAAGAAGAGAAAGAGATGGGTCAGCATTACTTAACGTGGCCATTTAAATGCATATTCTGTCTCAGTCTCTCATAAATACACACACAGGACACAGTGGCACATGCACACATACACATTAATATATATAACCTTGCACCACCTCATAGTGTTTTGTCTCCTCCGCCATAACTTTTAGGAATAATCCTTTGACGATGGGGTGTGTGTTCTCGTGTGTC
The DNA here is from genome assembly GCA_016785345.1 of Trinectes maculatus. Lineage (NCBI taxonomy): Eukaryota > Metazoa > Chordata > Actinopteri > Pleuronectiformes > Achiridae > Trinectes > Trinectes maculatus. The sequence goes on from JAFBJQ010002232.1 coordinate 594,017, forward strand.
TCTCCGAATGACTGTTTGCATGCACATTTGCAGTGTATGCACAAATGTGTGTGTGCACGGATACGTGTGTGTGTGTGTGTGTGTGAGTGACGTCTTTGTGAGTCCTCTGTCAGCATATCGTGTCAGGGGCTGGCTGGGACTTTCAGAAATGCAGGCACAAGCATATCTCATTTGGATTATATAGAAAACACTGATAGAGACCGTCTCCTTGCATCAATCAGGAGGGTGAGAGGAAGAGACAGAGCGAGGCGAAAAGGCAGGGCGGAGGAAAAGAGAGAGAGAGAGAGATGGGATGTGTAGGCCTGTGGGCTGAGACGGAGAAAGGAACTCAAGCTGTGGGTCAGATCTGGTGAAACATCGGCGAGAAGCGTTTCAATATGCAGAGGGGAAGAATAGATTGGTGGAGCGGTGGGAGTTTAGGATTCAAAGTGAGAGCTCGGAGAAAAGAGGATGGAGATTAAGAGAGGCGAGGTGGTGCATGACAAATGTGCACACAGTGGTGGAAATATGGGAGGAACTGAGGGGATGAAAGCATGGACAGGGAGACAGAGCGATGGGAAAGGGAAAGAGTGATGGTGGAGGAGAGGTGAGGGGAGGAGGGGTCGGGAGGGTTTGATTGATGGGCTGTGGTCATGGCATATCTGTACTATCTGTACTGGACACCAGCCAGACTCTGCAGCCCGAGAGAACACTCTATTTGTCTGCCCATTGTCTGCAACAGTGTAAATGTGTGGGCATTAACGTGTGTGTGTGTGTGTGTGGGGGTGTGTGTGTGTGTGTGTGTGTACATATGGGCTTAGGCAAAGCTCCTCTGACAGGATCCAGTGACGCACACACACGCAGGAGGGCAACAAAAACAGATGTGGGTGACAGCTGTCCTCCTAACATGGCGTGTCCGCGTGTGTGTTCTGTTTAATATGCAAACGTATGAAAACACGCTTGTTTCCATGCATGCGGTGTTAGTGTATCGAGGCACGCTTGCGTGCTTGTATATTTGCATGTGTGTGTGTGTGTGTGTGTGCAAACGCGTGCAGCTGTGTGTGTATTCTCCAGGTACTGCACTATAAACAGGTCAAGCGCCGTCCTAATCCCCGGGATTCAGGCAGCCAAGAACTCAATTTCTTGGCTCACGTTGTTTGGAGACAGATTCGTCCTGATGGAATCCAAGTGAGAAAATACCACGTGATATATGAATCACTGGAAACAGGAATTAAACTGAATCAACGACAATGCCATATCGGACCTAAATATCAGACTCAGTTTGAATGCTTGATAAGGGGAAACCGTGATGCTGAATATTAACATAAAATACAAACACAGTGAAACGAAGTAGCTCGGGAAACAACAAAGTATTTATCATATTTCTGTTTAAACCGTCTGTGTCGAATAATTATTGCCTTGGATTGCAATCATGGTGACGGCCGTGTTGTTAACCTCCTCCTTTACAACTCAAAAACAAAGCCTCGAAAATACAGGAAAAAAATACCTATTGTTTTGGAGGCATCAATTACAACTCTTCACACACAGGAGACGATCACCTGCTGCACTGATGCAATAATATATTTCAGAAAAAGAAGGGTTTTACAAAGCAGTGGTTCAGACTGAGCGCCTTTACACTTCTCTATGAGTCTGTATGAGCAGATAATGAAGTGACAAGTCCTTTGTGTTTGTGTGTTGTGATCCTGAGCCTCCCTGTTCTTTGTTGTGTTAGCCGCTCTGGGCACACGTTCATGTTGGTGCATGTAAATCTCTTCCCGTGAAACTGTTTGGCCCTCCTCATGTTTATGAAGCCGCAGCGCTCCAGCTCTGATGGGCAGTGATGTAAACATGACCCCTGGGTGGACACGCTTCGATTAGTTTGCTTCCCGTCATGTGTGTTGTTGTTGCTTTGATTGGGTTGTGCAGCTCCTGGCTGAGAGCATGAAGGGCGGGTGAGCCGTGGCTGCCGGAGCATTTCTTACCAAGCAGGTTATGTTTTCCCTCATGCCTGTCTGTTGGATTGTTTTTTGTTTTTTTTTAACACTGAACCGAATTCCATGAAACTAGTTGAGAGTAAGATCTGGAGGGTGGGTCTGAGAAAAACCTCATTCCTATGTTCTTTTACATCATCAGTCTATTTTTTTCTCTTATATTTCTACTCTAAGTACGAGACAGTCGTATGTAGAATTGTTTTGGCCTTGACTGAGTTATTTATTCCACCTGGCACAGGATGGTAGTGAATATCCCATACACACCCAAACCCACCAGGGTTCAATTTCTGTCTCTTATTGCAAAAACAAAGGAAACCGATTTCACAATTCATGTAAATACGTCGTTACCACAACAACCACAAATATATGACGACTGTGATGCCATCTGAGAAGCAATGTAAGGAATGCATGCTGTGAAAGTAAAGCCTGAACTGACATAAGGTGAGAAAAAAAAACAAACAAAAAAAAAAACGTGTGCCCAGAGGAAAAAATAAACACCTACGTTTTATTTTTTATTTTTGTTTGCTTTTGCCTTTGGCAATGTGCACGGTGAGTGTGAGGGGCGCACACAAGACGACCGGCAAAATGGCAAGAAGTGAAGTTAAATCAAGAATACAGCATTTCGCTTTCACAGCATAAATAATATGTTTTTCTGACAAGTCAAAGGCTGTCGTCTTTCTTTCTTTCTTTCTTTCTTTCTTTCTTTCTTTCTTTCTTTCTTTCTTTCTTATACAACACATCAGATCACACCAGACTACATTATTTGACATAACCTCATATCATATCTCATTGGATCGCAGCCAGTCACATCATTACATGACCCTCCATTGTAACACATAGCTTACAATATGACAGACCGTCTCGCAGCACATTATCAGTGTGAGAGCCTTTTGCTTAACCAACTATTCTTCTTCTTCTGTTGTTCAACAGTGTGATCCCCAACTAAAACCCTGAAGGCTGAGTCAGCGTTCCTGTGAGGCAGTTGAGCCACCAGGAATGAAGACAATGTCCAAAGTTGTGTCCAACATGGGCATCATGTTTGTACTTAGTCCAGTGAGAGTTGGGGCTACAGGGAAACATAATTATTTTCTCCCAAAGTGTTGTGAATCAATACATACTCGATGTAAGATCTCCATGTTTTACAAGCCGGTCGCCATTAAAGGTGTCGCTTCTTTGTGTTTGAGCGATGAAGGAGCAGAAATCAGAAGCTTTAAAAAAAAAAGTGAACATGATAGAAAGGACATTGTTTAATCAAAGAATAACCAGTGAAGAAAAAACACAGGGAGTTGGTTTGATTAACACAGAGATAAAAAAAAGAGAAAGTAGTGCTTTCTCTTTTGATGTGTTCCTCTCCTTGAAAAAAAAACACCTCTTGTTAAAATAAAAAGGCCTAATGGGAATTTGAGTCTCTTTGTATTTGGATCAAAATAAAGGTCCTAATGTGTAGCAATAGCAAATGAAAGAGGAAGAAGGAGTGATGGGAGAAGAAAGGAAAAGAGCCCTTTCATAGTTAGATGAACGATGTTAAGTGCTGTTAAATGTATTTCTGTGGCCACCCGCTGAGCAGCCATTTCTGTTAGTAATTGCGTTGTGACCATGTGTGAACTATGCCTCAGCCCCAACTTTTATTCCATCTTGTTTCATTTCCCTGTCATTCTCCGTACCCTCGTCTGCGCCAACCTTCACCCAAGCTTTACCTTCTTCATCCTCCTTCTCGCTCTCTCCCTCTGTCTCTCGCTCTGTCTCTCTCGCTGTCTCTCCTCCTGGCAGAGGTCACTCACGGAGGCAACTTCATTCTCATTCATTTGCTCAGTCATGTGAAGAGCCCCCTGATTCCACTCGCTGGAAAATTGCACTTTTTGTTGGATGGTAATTACTCATTCACACGTCCATGACAACATTTCTCCCGCAACTGTTGTTAGTGTATCAATGAGCCGTTTTAGAGGAGGGGGAGGAGAGAGGGGTCTTCGACCAAACGGACAAAACCGAATACCGTATTTTCCGGATTATAAGTCGCTCCGGAGTACAAGTCGCACCAGCCATAAAATGCATAATAAAGAAGAAAAATACATATATAAGTCGCACTGGAGTATAAGTCGCATTTTGGGGGGAAGTTTATTTGATAAAATCCAACACCAAGAACAGACATGTCATCTTGAAAGGCAATTTAAAATAAAAATAGAATAGAGGCAACAATAGGCTGAATAATTGTACGGTATGCTAACGTTACATGACACATAATCAACGAACTGAGAACGGTATGTTAACATAACATATTAAGAGTTATTCAGATAACTATAGCATAAATAAAATGCTAACAAGTTTACCAAACCATCCGTGTCACTCCAAATCACTAAATCCAATGAGATCGTCATCCTTGGTGTCACTTTCAAACAACTCCGCTGACTCAGGAGGTAGAAGATGCAGCGCTTCCTCTTCTACGTCGCCAATGTTTTATCAATTCAATTATCAACACAGGCCTAAAGCTCCCTCTTGTGGTTTAGTGTGAAAATAACATGTGACAGGATATAATAATGTGTTAATAATTTCACACATAAGTCGCACTGGAGTATAAGTCGCACCCCCGGACAAACTATGAAAAAAACTGCGACTTATAGTCCGGAAAATACGGTACACTTTTCAGAAAAGAAAAAAAAAAGATTGATTGCATTGACACTGGTTGACTATTAGCAAACGGTTTGCTTAAACCGATGTGTGAGAGGTTAACTGTCATCATTCAGGCCCAGTCATATACTGCTGTATTTACTGCTGGATGTTAGGTTAGAAAATGTAAACACATACATTTAATGTGATTTATGGAGAAGAATGACTCATGTCAGCAGCCTTTCCACTTATAGACAGATGGAAACAGATATAATATGTATGAGTCATCGTCACAGGATGCTTTTTTATGTATTAACATTGAAGCTGATAATGATCTTAGATTCAAAAGACACTTAGCGATAAATTGAAAAAGATCATCGTGAAAAAAAATCATCAGCGTTTAGGGCAATTATTTATTTGTTTGGTTTATTTAACAAATCATAAAAAAAGAATACATATAATGAATTAGCAAAAATTCAACTCACAACTCAACCTTCAGTATCTGATCAGTAGCCATATACTGTAACATGAGCTTTATGTGCAGATTTTTTTCTACTGTTTAAAAATAAAAAGTTACAAATGTTTGCAGACCTGGATGAGATTCAGAAACAGTGTGTGTGTGTAACTATCTATCAACACTTCAATTAAGGAAAGTTCTTTGTTTTAGTACAACTGTTTTCACTTGTGTCACTTATCTTGGCGGCTGTAAACATCATCAGTGTCCCTCCTTTGACACAAACAGCTCTTTGTTTCCTTTTCGTACAAGTTCAAAGTTCAAATTGTAAATGCCAAACCCACATATGACCGACAGCGACCTTCACTAGTTGAGAACGACAGGTTGAGCTCTTGTGTGCGTTGTCCTGAGACGACGAGACGGATGAGTGATGGAGGGTCGGAGAGAAAGTCACAGTTGCAGAGGGGTTGTGGCAATATTTATGGTGTCATGAAAGGTAATTAAATACGACTGCATTGCTTTTAGCAGCCGGGTCCAAAGATGTTACAACAACTGGATAAAGACGCAGTGTTAAAGGTTCAGTCCTCGTAATTCACCCAAACGCAGTGTCAGGAGAAACACTGTCCACTCTCCTTTATACCTACAGAGTTGTTACTGTATACCTGGCACTTCACAACAAACCAGTCCTGGCAGGAACTAATTGGGGTCAGCTAATTATGTTAGCCTCATTGAAATGCAACCGGTTTCCAATTAAACATGTTTTACTGTTTAGTGGATGGAGAATTTCGCATTGAGGAATGAGGTCGAAATCAAAAACACAAGTGCAGGGAAATTTGATATGAAACAAAAGGGAACCATGAACCACAAAGTGAAACATTATAAAAAAAAAAAAAACACTTTCAAAGAGTGAAAGAACAAGTAGGCTACAGAATAAGGAAAAGGATGGACAGGAACTAAGGCTTTCCCACTCCTGTAGATTTACTATAGCAGCGACAGGCTTGTTACAGGCTCCTGTGCTTCTTGCTTTACAGAGCAAATAAAGGGAAGACATAATTAAGCCTACCAAAGGTGTAAATCTTGTATGTGAATGGCCCATTGCACACATCGACCGTGCAAGTAATTTACATGGCCCTTTGAGAATTTGCCTCTGAGTTTTTTTTTTTTCCCTAACACTCACAAAGGTAGCGTTGAGAACGAGTCGAGTTAATGATGAAAAAAGAACAGACATTTCACTTTATAGGCAACATTCAAGGCTGGATGTCAAAGATAATGTGTTTTTATGAACACTGAAATTATTTTGGTGCAAGGTTACATCATGCGTTTGTGCAGATGATCAATACCCGTTATCCCATTTGTCGCAAAGGAAAATACTGCGGAAGGAGTAATTATGGCAGGTAATATGCTTATTTGGGTCTTGTCTAATATGCTGCGAGAGATTTTAAATTCAGTCTGAAGTCAGGCATATTAAACTGACTGTATGCTGCTTGTTTTAACAGATAACTTCTGAAAAAAAAACATTCAGTGGTTTGTTCTGTTACTTTCAAACTACATCATATCAAATCTGTGTCTGAATTGGCCAAAAACATATTGCGTGAGGTCACAGGGACATTGACCTTTGGCCCCCAAATTCTAACAAACCCATCACTCTAAGTGCAGTGATGTGATGAAACCCCCTGAAAGCGCTATTGAGCAATCGCATTCATGAGGATGGTTGCAGGCTGAGAGGCATAAGAAAAATAAACCACAAAGACTTGGTCAGAGGTAAAAATCCAAGAAAGCACAGGCAACATCCGAAACAATCAGGATCACAACAGGCAGGCAAAGGGCAGAGCTGTGGAAATGGACGGGTATATATGATAGGGAACCAATAAGGGAACGGGGACCCGACAAACAGGTGTGTGGGCAGGATTAACAGCTCATGCAATACTGTCTTTATTAAATAAACAGGCCCACAGGGTTCGTAAGCTTAATATAGGTATGCCCCATAAGTAATCTTACCTTTCACCCCACAAGAGAACACCGTGTGCAGGAACAGGAACAGGAAGCCGCATGGGAGCTGTAGTCACTGGGTGTAAATAACATATTCGCTGGTAAGATCTGTGTGGTGTTGAGTTGTGTATGTGAGTGTAGCGGCGAGAGAAAAACGTATTTGATGGTATGAACTGAAAGAGGTGCTTGGACTGAAGATTTCGCCTGTTGGTGGGACTATCGAAACATAGTTACCCCGCTATGGCAGCCTGTGAGCTCATAGCACCGTTCAGAAGAGAGAGGATATATCTTTACCCCCCCACTAAAGGGGTTAACGGACTCTCCTGAAGATGGTCCTAATTGGGTTAGGAGAGACATGGTGGGGGGGTGCCGTGTTGGTGGTGGTGAAATCCTCCACCTTCTGATTTGAGGAGGAGTAAAAAGGAGAAAAGAGAGGTCTAATTGATCCCCAGGTGGTGTAGCATCTCTCTCAGATAAAGGCGGGGGAGATGCAGGGCTGAGTCAAAGCCACGGCAGTCAAGCGTCACACTGCGCACTAAAGATTCACCATTTCAGTGTTTTAAACACCCCTTTTTTTCTCATATTTTTATTATAAGATGCTTTATGTTCCCCTTTCATCGCTTTATGCACGCACACACACACACACACACACACGCACACACACAAACTCAACTTGATCTGTGTGGCTTGGTTAGCGAGACGACATACTATGATATTAAATCATGCGGCATGAAGCTGCAGACTCCACAGCAGTGATATTATCACGTAGCAATTCATTTAGATGTAACATATGGATGTGATCTCACATAATGGCAACTCATCCTCTTATAGTTAATGGCTGAGGCACTGAGAAACCATGTGGTTGTTTTTATTTCTGACTGGGAGGGTGCGAGAAAGTGAGACAAAGTAAAGAAAGTGACAGCGCTGGCCGTATATGATGCTTCATGAGAGCTCATATCCATACAAACTACTCTCACTTGTTTATCAGGTCAAGCATCGGAACAGGAAGTGACTTTGAGATGCTGCTGCTGCAGGATCCAACACAATTCCTAAACACCCATAGAACACAACAGTATGTAAGTAGAGTTGATAAATGAATCATCAAATCAGTAAAGTCCCATATTACCTTGCTCCATGTGTCTGTGCGGTTTCCTATTTTCCTGTTCTCTACAGAAACTCATCTCTAATCATCCACTTAACTCCCCCACTGAGAGGGGGGGGGAAATAACCTTTTCTATCAAAGCCAAAATCAAAACGAGTGAAGATGGAACCGGATCCCTCGGGGATCACAGCCATGTGAAATCTCATCATGAGAAATAGGTGCTCATCTGGCCTGGTCTCAGTAGTTCAGGTGAAAAACCCCATTACGGACCGACACAGAAATAACCAAAACACCTCTCCCCTAAAGCCGCTCCGCGTCTCCGTTTCCACTCGCGTCGCCTCATTATTCTTCGCCTTTTTCCTCGCCACCACTTGTCAGGAATTTTCCAGGTGGCTGCATCTTACCTGTCCTTTCCCTGGCTTCATCTCCATAGATATTCTTATCACAGGCCTTATCAAATCCCTCTAAATCTCCCCATCTTTATCTACCTCTCTTTCTCCTGCCATCTCCACCGCTCCCGTCCTGCTCTTTTGCACCTTCTCCCACTTCATCATTACTTCCAGTAATTTCATCATTTCTCCCTCACCACTGCCGAGCGCTCGTTCCCTTCTCCCCTCATCAACACGTCAAGGCACTAACAAGAATCATTTCCTCACAGAGACTCCACTAACCGCTCACTACAGCTTGTTTATTATATTCTGACCTGGGCCATCAATGCCAAAAAACCTGCACAAAGTAGACACTTTAATGAGCGCTGTTTAGTAGTGGGTCTTAAAATGATTTCACTCATATTTCTTCACGTTGACATTCGATAAACAGATACGCGGGGAAGAAAAGTTTTGTGTGCTTTATCAGCGCTGTGTTTGTGTTTTTGTCATTCACTCCTGCAAAGACTCTGTCAGCTCTGGCTCTCTGACAGTTCATCACTTCATGCATACACACACACACACACACACACACACACACACACACACACACGCGCACAACCTTTGCTGCCAGTGAAAATGACGAGCAGATTAAAGCACAGACTAATTAGAAAAATAGTCGCAACTTCCTCACAAACAACAAGTTTGCAATTTAATTGGACAAATGACGAGTCTGGGTATGTCACTGTTTCTTATCGTGATTTAATCGCCATGTATCTGAAATGTAAAAACCGGGGCCATTAAGAAAATAAATTATCCCAATCTGTATTTAATGCATAAAAAAAAGTGCCCTAAACACCTGTGAGTGATCCATGGTTTACGCTGCAAACTGAATGTGCACAACTTGCGACAATTTATTGGCAATGTAAGGTCAAACTTTTGCCAAATGACACACTTGATCAAAACAAAGGCTATTTGTCTGTTGAGCTGAGCTGTGTTACCCTGGAAGTACATCAAGCCTACACTATCACCTCCAATCACAACACACCTATAACAACGGCAGCTTTGTTGATACCAGTACACAACAAAACACATACAGCAGTGTTCCATGGCAAAACAACATTACACAATCTTGCATGCAACAAACTAATGGTTGCCACGTCAAGATGGATAGCCTCTTTATGCAGGCCAATCAACACTGTGGCCAGTTAAAAAAAAATCAAATCAAAAATCAAGCAGATTATTGAAGGTATTACTTACAGTACTTTGAGCACAGATAGTACAATAAACATCACTGAAGCAATAAAATACCTGCAGTTCAAATACTTACCATGAACCATGTTGGCTAGTGACATACAGTAAATGGATCTCACTTGTCAATGGCAATGCTAATGGGCTGTGTGCCATTATTTGCTAAACTGTGCCAATGCTTTGAGAAAAGCGAGTTATAGACCTAGTGTTCCTTGATTGCCTGTATTTAATCCACCCAAGTGTGAATAATAACCTCTTCACAAACAAATAAATAAAAACCCTTTTATTGTTGTGCATTGTGGTAAAATATTAGCAGACTGAAAAATGATACATTTTGAGATTAATTAAATCATGTGAATGATTGTGAATAGATTTTTAAATTGTTTGGCAGACCTATGAATAATGTGTTTTGCAGGTAACTATCCTTCACTGTTTAATGACCGTTCAAGATACAGCATTTTTTTATTTGCAAAAAATACTGATGCTATATTTCAAATAGTTCATCAGTTAATCCTGTAAAACTGTTTTAAGCACCATAAAGTAACACATCAAAACATACTCACGCTTCACAAAGTAACGTGCTGGTTCCTCAGTGACACAAAGGTTTTTATTTCCTATAAAAGTTGCTAAGGACTGTCCAAAAAGTTGCCCGGAGATAATCTCATGTACTCATTTGCATAAACATAATGCATTTTTATGCAAAGTTTTTAAAAAAAGAGTAATTTCATTACGAACCTCACCAGGTCTGTCTGTATCATTATCACTTACCATTTTTCAAGCAGCAGCGATGACATTAGTATGAACCTTAATCTGCCTTTCCTTTTCAAACTTTATGCAGGCTGTAGTAAAGAACTAAAGTGTTGTGAAGCGTGAGGTGTCCAGGTGTTTAGAACTAACTCTGGCTTTTCAAAACAGTTTTTTTTCCTATGGAAGTAGTGGGTGTGCATGTGCACAAAGTCTGATCAAAGCAACCTGGCTAAACTTTCTTCTTTGTCACAGTCTATGTCCCTAACAAGCAGCTTTCACTAGCTCATGTTAAAGTTGTTTTTATGGATGTACAATTCATGAAGGTTCTTCATTGCCCCTGAGCTGCAACAACCAGACAAAGACACTTTGTCCTGAAAACTTGTTGCAGGATTACTGATATAACAATAGACTTTCTTTTTTTTTTTTAACTCACGTATATGCACCATACTAAAATCTCAGTTAGTATCTTTGGACTGGATCTGTGATATAACGACCGGTAGATGCTACTGCATGGGATAACTGCTGACTTACAAAGGGGGCACTTTTGTTTTGCATGTTACCCCCCAACAAGATTACATGGAGAGTATGCAGTATTGGCTGGACAAGCAGTATTCATACAGCTCATATTCTTAAATTACAGTTTGAACATAGACCGTCATGCTGCATTATGTTCAGTATGCAGTGATGTATAAGGCAGGATGTAATGTCAGTCCTTCATTCTGTTCCTGTGTAGGAGTCTAACCAGTTCATAATTGAACCAACATTATACAGTATTCCCATTTTGATGCTTCTGCCTTAGCGTCCTTGACTTTTCTCAGTTTTGCTGTCCATTGTTGTGTCCGCACAATAAGTAGGTACATGTGTTGTGTGCGCATGTGGGTGTGTGTGTGCATACCATTCCAAGTGGGGGCCTCCAGGTGCACGTGCTGCCCAATGCAAAGTAGCACCCTATTACACAATCAGATTATGCCTGTGTTTATCAGTGGCATGATTAATGGACTGGGCTGAATGGAAGCAGAAAGCACTAAGGATTCATTTGGTTACCTGACAGTGTTTTATGTATAGGCTGTAAATTATGGTGCCGCTACAAAATGTAAGTGTATTATTGAAAAGGATGCTTCCACTCTAAGCATCTGTAATAGCTACGGCGTGTGTGAGTCTACGCGTGCATGAGATCCCTGCATCCAAAAGGCTGTTTGTTTGTTTCTTGAGTGTGTGTCTGTGTGTTGAGTGATGGTAGTGTGGGTGGAGCGCATGCATTTTTAAATTGAAAACATGACACACCCATAGCGATGATTTAGTAGTGGGCTAGAGAGGCGTTAGCAACATTGAATTTGGCCTTCGAACAGTCGAGCAGAGAGAACTGAGCGAGCGCGGTTGTGTTGTTTAGCACCGCAAGTCGTACTGCCACTGTGGGAGAGGCACTTAATACGAACAGTTCACTGCTTGCCAAGGCTTCTCTTACACTAAGTAGAGAATTTTATTCATCCCCTTTATTAAGGCACTTCATCGATATGGCCTTGGAAGTGTTTGAATGGGGCCACATTAATGCATCTGGCATCACTGCAGAGCTGATTCCATTTGTTAATCTGTGGCTTTATTATACTGTAAATAAACTGGTATTGTTTGTCTCACCCTTATTGACACCTTCTCCCTATTTTCAATCACTTAATAAAAATAAACCTTTGGATAAACAAATGTATAATTGTGATGTCAGTTCAACCGCTTCAGATGTGATTCAAATTGAAATTCATTAATAATAATAAATTACAGTCATAATTAAATCAAAAAGAGTGGATTGTAACTTTGTCACAATATATGAATTTGACATTTTCTTTTTTGATGCTACTACAATTTCAGGAAGTCTCAAATCTGTCATAAACTCAGTAAGAGTTGATTGGATCGTGGGCGCAGCCTTAAGAGATCGACGTCAACGGCCCGCACGTAAATGAGTTTGCTCGCTACCATGCTAACTTTGTAAAGTGACATAACGGGCGTGCTAACCGTGCTAACCGTTTTAATCAGGTGTCTTGTAAATGAAAAGCAGAGGACACAGAGGTTAATTAGCCTCCTACAGTGTTAGCGACAGCCACGCTGCATATCGTACTATCAGCCATTATAGCTGCCTGGGTCCCTCATAACAGACTGCTAATCCAGGCAGAGGGACGCCTGATGGTTGACAATAACTCCGCAGAGAGAGCGAGAGAGAGAGAGAATGAAAGAGATAAAGCGAGAGCGAGTCGAGGTCTGCGCCTGTGTGTACATCATATACCTCAGGGTATGTCACGGTTCACTGGCTGCCGTCCTCTAGATAAGGAAATACAGTAGTTTGTATGCAGATGAAGTAAACGATGAGGCGCCCTTGGTAAAACCAGCTCGAACATGGGTCAACTTTAAACTGGGATTTATAAATCTTGACACATTATCAGTTCACATTTTTATTTTTTTAAAGTGCACTTTTTGTTGCTGTTTGTGTCCATCGTTGACCGCGTACTTATTTGTCCCGGACGTCGCCACGATTGTTCACAGCCGCGTCACAGGAAGCTACGATCAGTCAGTTCAGTTACCACATCCGAATCATTAGAGCCTCCCAGATGCAGATGCCGCCACGCCGACTTGTCACATGAATTAATGAACGCCCGTCCGCTGGTGAGGATGCTCCTCTCAACAGATGCCGTTTGACTTGTTAGGCCAAAATAAATAATAGAAGCTGACAAACCCCAGCTCACATCCAGTGCGGACCCTTAAGCATAAAGATGCAGCACATTTCAGCTACAGCTTCCGTCAGCGAGCGCCATGAAATATGTAATGATTATGCTATTAAACATTGGTCTATTCAGTAACGAGCTGGTTCACATTCCATGCATGCAAACCTCCAAAGAAAAGTAATGATCTCACCAGGGTCAGGAACACACTGAAAACTAGGAGGCCAGCCAGGGACGTAAAACCTTAAACAAAACGTGTGTGAACAAGAGTGTGTGTGTGTGAGAGAGAGAGAGAGTGTGTGTTAATGCTAGAATGCAAGAGTCTGTGTGTGTGTGTGTGTGTGTGTGTGTGCGCGCGCGTGTGTTTTGCTTTCGTTTAGGGTAATTAAAAGCTAATATGCGCCAGAATTGGCTCTGTGCTCTCTCCTCAATTAGTAGTCATCTATAAAAAGAAAAGCACTTCCATTCTTTATGCTGTCGCTTAATTATGATAGATTCTCTTCTTCTTCCTCTCTTCTTCCTCTATCCCTCACTTTTTTCCCTCCCCATCCTCTCTTTCTCCATGATGAGAACATATCCAGCTGAGGCATTTTTTAATCTGCCGTGTTATTGTGGAGTTTGATCAAAAGGGGAATTTTGGCGTACTACAGCAGCGTGATTCAAGACTGTTCTCCTTCTCTTCTCTTCTCTTCGCCATGATCAGTCTTCACTTATTAGGGCTCATTGACTTTGACATGGAAATACAGAGACACACAGTGGAAAATGGAAAATGTTTCTATCTTCCTGACATGGCTGCACAAAGTCAAAAGGCTGCGTCATCAACAAATGAAATGCACTGTGCACTGAAGGGTAAAGTTTGGGTTACGTATTTTGTGGGGAGGAATGTGTTAACTGTAAAGCATCATGCAATTATTAGTAGTAGTAGTAATAGTAAGCCACATTCACAAACGCAGTCAGGAAGACACAGGGAAGCCCAGCACTCAAGCTTCAGCAATCAACAGCAGCTCATCTGAGGAACACGGGGGAAGGAAGGGATGATGGAGTGGCACGCTTTCACTGAATATGTATATTGGTTGTGAGGAAACTTATCATAGTCACAGCCAGTCACCGATACACACACACACACACACACTCACACACACAATGGCATAAACACTAATGCTTGACATTTTGCAGGTGAGCTCACAACTTCAGATTGATGGTGCAGATGAAGCAGCATATGTTTCCTCATCTCTCTCTCTCTCTCTCTCTCTCTCTCTCTCTCTCGCTCTCTCTCTCTCTCTCTCTAGCCATACTCTGTCTATCTGACTCTCTCATTGTCACTGTTTTAGCGCGGTCCATTTGGATCAATCATCAATTTGGCTGCTCTTCTTCACTCGCCCCTCTCCTCCCTTTTCAACTCGTCCAACCTTCCCCAACACATCCCTGTCTCTATTCCACGTGTTCCCACTTAGCACAAAGGGGAATAAACAAATGTGTGTGTCAAGCCCAGGTGGTTTGATCCTGGGGGGCTTGGGGGGTAACGGGGACCCAGGAAAGAGAAGTAGATAGAGAGCATCGAGGGGCGGCTGGTGACCAGGTCATAATAATGTCCAACCTAGATATAACTCGTGCCTCCTCTTCACACACCACTTTGAAAATGTATATTTGAGCAAACTTTGGTAAACGGCATAGGATTGGAGCTCCTGGGAAGGCCCCTGCTAACCCCACTATCTTACTCATCTGTGCATGCTGGTTTGTTGTATGTGTCTGAGGCTGTGGGTCACTGTCGATTGCTGGAGACGTATCAGACAAGCCAGTCCTTGAGCATCCATCATTATGAACCACAAAAGGGGGAGTGATATGACACATTTTTCCTTCTGCATAGAAAGACTTACATTTTCAGACAGTCTTCCAAAGGTGTCTGTGTGTGAACGGTTGTTACAGTTGTCAAAGGAAAACTCCCCAACACACAGCTATGATAAAGCAAAGGAGAAGGTGCTGTATTTTCACGTGTTCCCACTTAGCACAAAGGGGAATAAACAAATGTGTGTGTCAAGCCCAGGTGGTTTGATCCTGGGGGGCTAGGGGGGTAACGGGGACCCAGGAAAGAGAAGTAGACAGAGAGAAGCGAGGGGCGGCTGGTGACCAGGTCATAATAATGTCCAACCTGCATATAACTTGTGCCTCCTCTTCACACACCACTTTGAAAATGTATATTTGAGCAAACTTTGGTAAACGGCATGGGATTGGAGCTCCTGGGAAGGCCCCTGCTAACCCCACTATCTTACTCATCTGTGCATGCTGGTTTGTTGTATGTGTCTGAGGCTGTGGGTCACTGTCGATTGCTGGAGACGTATCAGACAAGCCAGTCCTTGAGCATCCATCATTATGAACCACAAAAGGGGGAGTGATATGACACATTTTTCCTTCTGCATAGAAAGACTTACATTTTCAGACAGTCTTCCAAAGGTGTCTGTGTGTGAACGGTTGTTACAGTTGTCAAAGGAAAACTCCCCAACACACAGCTATGATAAAGCAAAGGAGAAGGTGCTGTATTTTTGACCATCTGACAAGTAATTGTGTAGATGTGCACTGGCAGAAAAGACTCAGGTATAAACTGTGCCAATGCAGCGAGGCAGAATTTTTTCTCCCCTGGAAGTGAACCCTGACAAGGTTAATAATCAATACTCCTTTTCGTAATACAGCACTTAATACTAACGTATCTGAAAACTCACATACAGTATGACGATATATCACATTTTTTCCAACATGCCAGGCCCATTCATCATAGTCCAGACGCTGTTGCATCACTGCTCACATTGCATTGGCTGCAGATCCAACTGGACTGAACCCTGCTGCTGCGTTTGACAGACAGGCTGGCCTGATGTGTAGCTTTCAGTTTAGTTTGAGCAATCCCAGAGAAAAGCAGCCATGCTTTATTAGATCTGCTAGAAATGTCCACCTATGTTCACAGATCCAGGGTTACAACCTGTAACCAGGGGTAATAGTGTAATTTGATGTAGCAGAATAAAAAAAACACGTTCCAAAAGCAGATATTGCATTACGCACCTCTGTCACCACTTGTGTTGCTGTTTCGTTTTGTCATCGACTGTTCCAGCGAAGCAACTTTCTTTCCCCGTTGGTTCCTTTGTTCTTTGCAGACTTTGTGATAATCGGTCTCAGGCGGTGCAGCTGAGGGATGAGTCTACTGTGGCGGAGGAGGAGGACGTAGAATGGAGAGACGGGGGAACTCGCAGCTATCCGCCATCTCCCAGTGAAATCCAAGTTTTACTAGTCCGTGTGCATTCTCTATTGACCTCTGCTCTGTATTGATCCACTCGCTCTTAATGTACTGAATGCATGTTTGTGTGGGTTCATGCATGTGTGCGTGTATACCAGCTGAAGGTTGTTTGTGTGTGTGTGTTGTGCGTATATCAGTGTGCGTCTGATAATCTGCAGCAAGTGCCGAGAATACTCAGAGAGCACTTCCCAGTGTGTGATGTATGTGGGGAGGTGTGGTGAAGAATGGGGATAAATATGGACAATAGACTACAGCAGGGTGTGAGGATACACAAAGTATTGTCAAACTGAAGGGAGAGGGAGAGAAATACCTAAAGGACATGAAAAGAAGGGAGACGTATGGTGATAATATAAATAGGTAAAAGACTCCTGGGATCACAGAGCATTTATCACTCTCCCTCTCTTTACTCACCTCTCCCCTTTTCCTCATAAACACTTGACACATTCACACACACACACACACACGAACATCCACATACACCACTCCGCCCTTCATCCACACTGCTGCATTTTTCTTTTTTTTTTTATCTCTGGCCTTTTTCCACAGCTTATGAATTTTAATAGGCCTCAATCAGAACACCTCAGCAGTGTTTTTCTATCTCCCAAAGTAATGGACTTGAACCACCGGAGAGTTTCTGAGACAGCTCTGTGTATGTAGAGCTAAGGAAGCCAGAATGAAATAGGGAGTAGTGCAGGGATGAATGATAAGGACGGAGAGGAAGCGGATGAATGAGAGAATGACAGCGGGATGGTGAGGAGGGGGATCTCTGATTGTGGGTCGGTTGTCAGAGAGGGAGACGAGTCGCAGCAGCGAGAGAGTGGCCTTGACTTCAGGATGGATCCCTACTGGATGTCGACACGTGCAATAATTTAGCATGCACGCAATCTCTCTCACACACACACATGCACACATGGACACAAACGCACACTTGCACACAGTCTAAACGAGAGTGTGATTGTTTCTCGGTCTCCTTGCTCCTGATTTAACCAAACCCCACCCCTCCACACCCCTCAATTACAATCTGCACTGACAAATGGACCTGCTTGGAAATGCAGAGTGAGACACACACAAATGTTCTCAAGTTCCCTAAATGTCTTCACTATCTATACTCATAAAAATATCAGTTCACATATACACACACTCACACAGAGAAAGAGAGAGATGCACTGCTTTTTGCTGATTAAGTGAGTCACTGTTCTTTTTGGACCCTGTATTTAAACGCACAACTGCACAAACCACACACACGCACACACTTATTTCCCCAGCAGATCTAAAACAAAACTGCTCTACATTCATTCAGTTGGAAATTGTCCCTGTTGTACCATCCTCGCCATGATGTGTAGCCATTTGTCGAAATCAATGGAGCCCAGAAATTGGTATTATACTTTTAGTGGTTTATTCTCTCTCCCTCCCTCCCTCCCTCCCTCCCTCTCTCTCTCTCTCTTGCTGGGCCTGTCTTTGCCCATGCTTGGATGAGAAAAAGCGATCGCCTGAGACAGAAATGTACTAGTACGTTAGTGGAAGGTGGCAGTTTTGTATCTGCTGTAGCTGTCTACTATGTCTACTAGCTGTAGACATGTCTCCTGGCTGCTTTATCTCTCCGCCTCTTGTTCCTCCTCGAACATAACTACACACACATACTCAGCACACAGCGGCAAACACAATTCGCAAACAGCATGTGCCAAACTTGGTAGCCTGAAAACAATGTTGCGTCACTGCACTTGCCATCACCACAGCACTTTTGAAGCTCTCGGGCTGAAAGACAGCAGCGCGGCACAATGCGTACGCACTGCCATCATCCAGCTCTATTCACAGGCCGTGTAGTTCTACCGACTGTTAAAGCCATTTCCATCTCAACACTGCAACAATAGGGTGCAGCGGCGAGAGACTGAGGGAGTGCATTGATATCGAGCACTGGAGAGCGGTGGGCTGATGAGTATTCACTGTCACAGCGGACGGATGGTTTAATTGTGGCCTGTTGCGAGAGGAGGCGAGAGTGTGTTTTTGTGTGTTTTCATGCATGTGTCTGTTTCCGTGTGTGTGTGAGTGAGAGGACTCGCGGAGGTGACAGCCGTTATCTCAGGCCTACAGACAGACTCTTAGGCCTCCGCCAGCCCTCAGACACTCGTCCCTATGGCACGCTCAGAAATGTCATGAGCTGGCATCGTCAGCACAAATGTGTGTGTTTGTGTGCGCTTGTTCTTTGTGTGCATTGCGCGTGAGAGACGACTTGTCCATGGATATTTAATAAATATACTGCCACAGCTTTGGTGCTAGTTTGTACAAACTGCAAAAGAAAATCCCCACAACCACACAAAAACCTCTAACTCCCTAATGAATGTAATCAGTGATCATGCATGCTTACAACAGGTGTGTGTATTGTCAGTGCAGATCATGTGAATGGCTGTCAAATGTATTTAAAAAGTAATTATTAGAAGAGACTTTTGTTATGTAGAAATATAAGCAATTACTTGTGGTCGTCATTGATAAAGAGATAATTGTTCAAATGAAAATTTTGGAAACACTGGATTCTCGATGTACAAATTGACTATAAGCTTGCAATTGTTACAGCAATGGGGCTTTCTCCTCACCGCCGTTAGCTTTTCGTCATGAAACATTAGAAGGCACTTTATTGTAAGTCCTGAGTATCCTTAAATTTTAAGTGTAACTGGAGACAGAGAGGTAGAATCCTGATTTTATTCTTATCTCTTTTGCACTGCAAATGAGGTGTGAAGAGGTCTGTTTGTGCGAGCCAAGTGTTTCTACAAGTCAAAAAACAGAATAATGAGACGCCTACTTATTTGCAGAACACAACGTGAAAGTGGAAAATTAGCACTTGCAATTAGATTAGAATTGGCTACCTGCTTAATAAAAAGTAAAGGAAAAAGATCTACACTATATTTAACTGCATAGCACCGTATTATTCTGCATGATGTTAAATCGTTCTTTTTAATCAAGTCAGGCTGAACTGTTCTGCATCAAAGTGTCATGTGGCACCAATTGGTTTATACACATTGTTTTTGTGTGTTAGATTATTAGTTAGTTACCCTAGTATTGGAGAATCCCACAGGGCTCTGTCTGTGGTCCCCTCGTGTTTGTTTTATACTTCATATCAGAGAGGAGTTCTCTACTGTAATGACAATTAAATAAAGACATATGG
The DNA here is from genome assembly GCA_016785345.1 of Trinectes maculatus. Taxonomy (NCBI): domain Eukaryota; kingdom Metazoa; phylum Chordata; class Actinopteri; order Pleuronectiformes; family Achiridae; genus Trinectes; species Trinectes maculatus. Next base: position 613,647 of record JAFBJQ010002232.1, read on the forward strand.
CAGAGCTGCTGTTTTTCATTCCACAAGTGAAAGAAAATTAGAATTACAGCAATGCTGCTCTCAAATTCTAATTGTAGAACAAGTAATGCTTTTTGTAAGTGATACTCATCAAAGTGGCCACAAACCATTTATTATTGTCGCCTCTAAACAAATCTTTGTACCAAAGCTGTTTGTATGGCCAATTTACACTATTATGCTCCATTGTATAAGACCACACATTATAATTTTCTTTACTTTCACACCAAACTTGTAATTAAAACATGATTAGTCAGTATAGCAAAAGAACATCATTTACATTGTCTCGGATGAGGTCAATAACAGAAAGTGCTAGTATTTTGAAAATGTTTACATTATAAGGAGGCACTGTGACCTGCCTGTTTTATCCCATTATGTGTTGTACAGAGTTTTCTGTATATATCTGGTCAACAGAGATAGATTTGCTCATCCTCGACAGTCACTGAGGAGCGTGAGAGGCAGAGGAGACAGAGAGAAGTCCACAGGGCGGAGTACTTTCTTTTGCAAATGCTGATGTGTCAGAAATAATTGCAAAGGTCACACAGTGGAACTCAGCAAAGAAATTAAAGTAACTTTGTGATGACTTTAACTGTGATGAACTTTGACACCATAACGCGTGCAACTAACCAATTTAATATATTTAATTAATTCTCCACATAAAAGCACTGGCTGGTTACCGTCAGCACTAGTTACCAAACTGTGAGACAGTCGCACCTCATTCATTAAATTTTAACATCAAGCAGCCCTGTCACACTCCTCAAGATATATGATAATAATAGTACAGTAGGAACCAAGTGTGTCATGAATTATATAAACGTGCTAACTTCCAGACATCAACATGTGATGTTTGTTAAGATATAATATTCTCACATCATTGTAGAAAACCCACTTAATGGGGTCTCACAGCACAACAGATGATAGAGCTGTCACTCCACTGTGTGTCTAGACCACCGCCCACATGTGTCTGCGTTTTTTGTGTCTAGTGGCCATCTGTTTTGCTGTGATGATATGCAGAACCACAGGAAGCTAAATCTGATTTGAAGCCAGCTCTTAGGTAAACCTCTAAAATGTTCACCATTATTATAACTTAATATTAGAATTATTACATACAGCGTGACAAGTGCATGTCAGATTTATGCAAAGCGCCCTGCCTACACATCGGTTTTAAGCAGATTACTTTGCACAGAGCCTTCACACACAGTATTGTTTGCAGAAAAATAATACCTAAGGTATTTTCTATACAAAAGCTACTGTTAATATTTTGGAGAGATGAAGCAAAAACAACTGAAACTGCAATGGTGTGTGACACTGTTTATCTGTGATCCACATATCCTACCGATTGCTGCCAACAAATATGTTGTGAGTAGTGCTCTGGTTTTCAGGGATGGTATAGATGCACTTCATACTCTTTGCTTGAGTTTCTCCCTGTAGTGGGTCGTAAACAGTCCTCAGCTGTTTAACAAGACTCAAGGCTGCTGTAGTCATAAAACTTACTGTTCATGGTGCCAACCAAGGTCAAGCGGGCAAAGAGTAGGAATGTCAGTAACGGATAGCAGTCACACTGGTTTGCAGTGGGTGGTTTTAATGGTGCATGCCCTTCAGATCATAGTAATACCAGATGTCAGTAAAGTTGGTATAAATGAGCCTTGTTTCCTCTGTAGTGGTTCAGTTCTGTCAGTCTGCCATGTTATCTACACTCAGACAAGCTTTGTAATTTATGCCTAACTGTAAGTAGGATTATTAACATTTAACTCAAATTAGATTTTTTTTTTCAATTTTTGGGTTCTGACAACATGTCAGTCAGTATGAGTAATGAGAAGCATCATAAAATAGAATAAACTGTTGAGAAGAACAGTCCTAAGATGTACCGACATTCAGGATCATTAGGGTATGTAAACTGATATTTCAGCTGCGTGACATCACAATTATATCACAATTAATTCTAATGATCATTTAATTACCTTTGCGAGTGGCTGTGTGGCAGTTAATGAGTTGGATCAGGAACTGTAAAAAAAAAAAATTATAATAAACAGATATATGAACATAAATACAACAACTACATGCAAACGGTATTACTGGTTCTTCTGTTTAGGTTCTGGTTACATGAGCTTTTGTTTCCATTCTGACCATGTGGTGGTGTCATGTGCTTTCTGTTTTTGTTTTGGTTTGACATGTGACTCCACCCTCCTACTTCCTGTGTGCGTTGCCCTCCATTTTGTGAGCACACCTGATCCTTGTTTGTTCTTATTAGTCAGTGGGTATTTAAGCCCAGCAACCTCTCAGTCTGTGTTGAACTGTGCCTGCTTGTTACCTGTGTCTTGCCTGTGCTCTGAATCTGTTTTTTGTGGAAACCTTTTCCTGGAACTTTGCTTAGCCTGTTGGGTTTGTGACTGTTTGCCTGCTTTTGTGGAACCCGTTTCCTTGAACTTGGTAATCTTGTGACTCATTGGATTTATTAAACCACACCTAGCACATCCTAACAATAAGATTTTCTCTGCAGGATGGAGGAAACATTCAGATCCTAGTACAAATGCCAGACTGTAAACATAACTTGAGTATTAAAAGTGAAAGACTCAGTGTGGGAAATGTCCCCAGTTGCTTGCAGAATACTGGACACTGGATATTTGAAAGAAAACCCCACTTTTATTTTTGGTTGTACATTCCACGTGTAAACAGTACATTGGTGCTACATACAGATTAGAAGTAGTTTGTCATTTGTTGTTTATTGACATTCAGCATCAAACAAACATTCCCATCAGGGCCCTGTTTCAGAAAGGAGGGTTAACAAACTCGGAGTTAAAATCTAGACTCAGGGTTGACCTACTCTGAGCTGTCCAAGTCAGAGTTTTCGGTTTCAGAACAGGGGTTAAGAGTTAGGTTAATCAACTCGGAGTTGCTTTGACTCTGAGTTAAGCTCGCGCACGCGGTGGTAAAAAGCCCTCATGAATGGAGCAAAGATAACGTGATGCACCATGACAACACGTGAAAACAAACCCCGCACGTCCTATTTCTTCCGGGTGGAGTTGGACGTTCTTATGCATTGCTACGCCGAATACGAACACCTATTCAAAAAAAGAGCAGCACAGTCGCTGCTCAGCTGCTGTAAAGGATCGCGACGTGGTATGGTAGAAGACTGAATTAATAAAAAAAAATATCGCGAGTGTTTCACATGTTCAACATTTATATTCTATTAGTGTGTGAACACAGGTGCTGTCCAACAGGTACAAAACGTACTTAGCAGCAACAAAAGATGAAATATAATAATATAGTACAAACAGGTAGGCTGTGTTTGTTTAGTCTGTCCTGAACAGCAGTGAGTGGCTGCATTCAGCCTGTCAGTGTTTCAGCTGTCCCAACACTGTCACTATTTAACACTGTCACTGTTTAACACTGTCACTATTTCCTATTGTCTATTTGAATCGGTAAATCAGTTTTGATTTAAAGGATGTGAGTGCATCGTTACACAGACTAATGAAAAGTTATGAATCTTGGTTTAATTCTGCTGATGCAGCTGCTTAAAGCTGCATCTCCCTCTTTGACCCCCCACCATAACCCCGACATCCCACCAGATGCGCGTCCGTTGCGTTTGCGCTGCGTCGCAGCAACGAAGCTGATACGTTTTAACTCTAATCAATGTTTGTGCTTCACTTTGTGTTACCATTTGCAAGAAGACTAAGTGCGATACAAAGCATGTGCTGATGTGAGGGCTGAGAATGTTGCTGAGATAAATCACTGACGTTGCTGAAAACGGTAGCGTTCATATAAATATTCATGTTGAAATGATAAATCGTCTAATCGGGGTCTGATGATCCTCTCTCGACGGAGAGTCCTGCGCAGTATTTGTGCTTCGATATCAATCAGGTCTTCCAAAAAAGCACACGCCATGTCTGCCACG